>OY821759.1:8620774-9053953 GCA_963682095.1 Potentilla sterilis
TTTAGTCACTTTCCTTCGCCCCTGCGGGCAAGGACAAGCCAGCAACAACTCATGACTTCAAACACATGGGCTTTATAAACCCGAGAGAGTTTACATCTAACACATGCAAACTTTTTCAGCAGGCTAAAAACCGTGCATCACACTGAACTGTGATAAATATGAGGATCCAAGGCGAGACTTGTTATCTCCACGCCACCCCACTGGGCAGATTGCTTCTCTAACACAGAACAAATCTCCCCGCCGGCACGTTACCCCACGCTTATTTCAACACAAGCTGGGCTGAGCCACCGGGCTACTCCCGGCCTGCCCCACCGTTGGCAGCAATTTTACCTTGGAAACTTGGGGGACTCGTTCTGACATGGCAGTGCACTCGTCCGGGTTTCACCCCGCTCCATATCTATTGCATGGTGGATCTCAACGCCACATCATCATCCCATGCACTCGTCCGGGTTTCACCCCGCTCCATATCTATTGCATGGTGGATCTCAACGCCACATACTCATCCCATGCACTCGTCCGGGTTTCACTTCGCTCCATATCTATTGCATGGCGGATCTCAACGCCACATCATCATCCCATGCACTCGTCCGGGTTTCACCCCGCTCCATATCTATTGCATGGCGGATCTCAAAGCCACATCATCATCCCATGCACTCGTCCGGGTTTCACCCCGCTCCATATCTATTGCATGGCGGATTTCAACGCTACATTGTCATCCCATGCACTTATCCGGGTTTCACCCCGTTCCATACTCATGGCACGACAACACTTGAGCACAATACCACCAGTATTGCAAGTATACTCATAACTGTCACACGTCATCTTTAATAGGTACTCACATCACCACGCCTTCTCTGCCCGAACGCCCGATCACGCCCAATCTTCAATGCGTACTTGGGGGACTGAGTACCATTGGGTCGGTAATCCTGCGGGTCTGCGGGACAGGAGCGAGACATATTAAGTCCCCATTCAAGATTGCACTTGACCGGGAACTTGGGGGACTTGTTGACAGTAGCCACAGAGGGGCTACACAAGCCCACAGATCCGCAGCCAGTGCCTCCAGGCCGGGGACTGGGGGTGCCAGCCTGCCGAACAGGCGACCAGAGATGTCCTTTTGTGTGCGAACAGAAGGAAACCAGTCCCACATCGAAGAGTAAGACCAGACCTCACTCCCGACCACCTATATAAGGGCCTCAACTACCCTCTTTAATAGGTAACTGATCTCTCCAACTGCTTATTACTCTTGCTTAAGTTATCTATTCATCCCAACTGTACTAACTTAGGCATCAGAGAGGAGAAGACCGGCCCGCCCGGTATTCCCCTTAGTTAGCAGGTTTGCAGGAAGAGAACACATCTAAATTCATCAGTTTCCACTAGGTCTACGGGTTTGTGCAGAAACAATACTCAAGTATGAAACTTACTCTACGAAATCTTATATATTAAAAAATTAATATTTAAGCGACAAAAAAAAAATCATATTGAAGCGGCAAAGAAAAAAGTATTTTTAATTTCTTTCTATATCTGAAACACTACAACTTTACAAAATACTAATATAGGAAAAGAAATACCCTATCAATGCAAAGTAGGAAATTTATAGTAAAGCGAAACCAAATATATTTTCCATATCTAGCTAGGGTTCTACTTATAAAGGTTACATATGGTTCATATTTTGTGTCAAACGACTCAAACCGATACTTTGTTGTATAATCTCATTACTATCCAGAGCGCCCTTAACACAAGTCAAGAATGGCCAAGGGTTTGGGTAATGATACTATCTCTCCTCCGACACCACCATTACTGCCATCTCTACAACGGTTTTTTCCTCGTGATACTTGTATGCTATTTTGTGTATTATTTATTTAGAGAAAGACGAAAAACAGAAAAGGTCTCTAATACAGAATCAAATGATTGAAGTCGAAGCCCTCTTAGGTATCTATTAAATTGACCATGAATCCATGATGATCTATGAGATTATGATCGAGAACATTGGATTGTCTTCTCTTTATGTTTTTTTTCATCCTTGTTGTCTAATTGATTAAGATGAGTATTGCTATTGGAACCTCCACATTTGCTCACTTGACCTCCCTCTATTTTCAATTATTGAATTACATTTGTATCCTCTTGCATAAAGACTATTGAGGACAATAAGTGTATAAAAAGAGTATTATATTTATTGTCTATAGACTTTCCAATTCAATAATAATGTTATTTATTATTTTCCTTATCAAATTTATTTTTCAATTTTAGTAAGTGCTTAAAATAAGCATATATGTAAATTATAAGATTGTTAATATGACATAAAGTTACTATAATTATACATGTTTAAGCGCATATACAAAATATAAGGTCAAGAGTAAGCGTTGAAAACTAAGCACATATATTTTAATAAGTTTGCAACATGAAAAAAAAAAATCAATTGTTTATATATATATATATAGTGAATACTTTTATATATCTTATTAGACCTTAAATATATTTGCAACACACTAGTAACTATTGAAATAGTACAAGGGCATATGCTAGTGTGTTTTGAAATATTTGTATATCCTATATTTTGATTTATCTCATTAGATCTTACACATAAAAGAAAAAAAAATTAAGAAATAGAGGTCTAGTGAGTGAATAGGAGGTTGAATGAGTAAGTTATTGAAATATATGTGAATAACATATTTAAGGTTATTTCGGTAATTTGAATGGAGGTCTAGTGAGTAAATGCTTATATTTAAAAGTATAATGGAGGTGTAGAAAGTATTGGAGGTCTAATGAGCAAATGTGGAGGTCCCAATAGTAACACTCATTAAGATTTATGATTCGTTGGAAACAAAATGGTGTTTGTTTTTGTTAATTTGTGTACTTTTCGGAGAACTAGCTAATTGTTGTAGGAGAAATAGATTGATAAATCTCTCTGTGTTTATTCATTGATAAGGAGGCCTTTATATAGGCATTACATCAAGTATCCCTGGCGAACAGGGATTCCCTATCTAATAAAGTATCTAGACTACAAGTCTTATTAGGACAAGACACACCACGGAAGTTACGGAGTTAACCTTCCTTGAACACTCCCCCTTGTGTCGCGTCCTCAATGGTGCATGAACCGTTGCCTCGTTAAAACCTTTGCCAGCAAACAAAAACCTCTTGGGCAAAAATAAAAGCATGGTCTAAGGAAAAAGAGTACAACGCACCAACTACAAGTATGTGAGACATGCATAACTAGGCTCCCCCTGAAGTCTAGATGAGAACTCCCCCTGATAGTCATTCAGTCTTTGAGTTCGGATAAGCGACACATTCCAATGCGCTTTACATGCTTCATAAATGTAGATTTAGGTAGAGACTTGGTGAACAGATCCGCTGCATTTTCTTCTGAGCTGACTTGCTTCACCTGGATATTCAAAGTCTCTTGCTGCTGCTGATTGTAGAAGAACTTAGGCGAAATGTGTTTAGTATTGTCACCCTTAATGTATCCCAACTTCATCTGCTCAATGCATGCTGCATTATCTTCAAATATGCAAGTTGGTCCCATCGTAGTAGACTCAAGTCCACTAGACTCTCGAATGTGAGATATAACTGAGCGAAGCCAAATACATTCTTTGACTGCTTCATGTAGTGCAATAATCTCAGCATGGTTCGAGGAGGTAGCAACAAGGGTTTGCTTGGTTGATCTCCAAGATATCGCCGTATTCCCAATGGTAAAAACATAACCGGTTTGGGAACGTCCTTTGTGTGGATCTGATAAATATCCAGCATCAGCAAATCCTACCATTACATCATTTGGTGTATCTGAGTAGGAGGGGGTATCGCCAAAATCGTATCGGGACCACGACTTAACATCCGCGGGTCCGGATAAGTTGGCGGATATGGCTGCAGGATGGCGGATGGATGAACCAAAGCCAGTCCTGGCGGATATGGCTGGCGGATGGCAATCCGAGCCATGGTTTGTGCTGTTAGATGCAAGAGATCGACTATGTGTCGAATCCTGATGAGTGTATCGATAGTACAAGCCCATGTCAAGGGTTCCTTTAAGGTATCGGAAGATGTTCTTGATTCCAACCCAATGACGTTGTGTTGGCGCAGAGCTAAATCTAGCTAACAAGTTCACAGAGAAAGCGATGTCTGGTCTAGTACACTGAGCTAAGTATAACAAAGCTCCAATAGCACTAAGATATGGATATTCAGCTCCCAAGATCTCTTCGTCATCTTCTTTCGGACGAAAGGGATCTTTGTTGATATCCAGACTTCTAACGACCATGGGAGTGCCTGTAGGATGCATAACTTTGTCCATGTTAAATCGCCTGAGCATCTTTCGGACATATGCAGACTGGTGTATAAAAATTCCACCACTTCGGTGCTCTAGTTCTAAGCCTAGGCAAAACCGAGTCCTTCCCAGATCTTTCATCTCGAATTCGGATTTCAAATAGCTAGCGGTCTCATTGATCTCATTCAGAGTTCCAATGATGTTCATATCATCGACATAGACGGCTATAATGGCAAATCCTGAACTTGTTCTCTTTATGAACACACAAGGGCACAACTCATCATTCTTGTATCCTTTCCCAATCAAGTAATCACTTAACCGTGTGTACCACATCCTACCAGATTGTCGGAGTCCATATAGAGATCGTCTCAACCTGATAGCAAATGAACTTCGTGGTTTTTGCTCACTTGACTTGGGTAACGAAAGTCCTTCTGGCACTTTCATGTACATCTCCGTATCTAGGTCCCCATAAAGATACGCAGTTACAACATCCATAAGCTGCATATTGAGTCTCTCTGAGACTACCAAACTTATTAAGTATCGGAAGGTAATAGTATCCATGACAGGAGAATACGTCTCCTCATAATCAATTCCAGGGCGTTGAGAAAAACCTTGCGCCACGAGTCGAGCTTTATATCGCTGGACTTCGCCATTCTCATTGCGCTTTCTGACAAAGACCCATTTATGTCCAACAGGCTTCACGTTCGGCGGTATAGGCACAACCGGTCCGAATACTTGCCTTTTCTTTAGAGAGTCTAGTTCAGCCTGGATTGCTTCTTCCCACTTCGGCCAATCCGCCCTACGTTGACATTCATCAACAGTGCGGGGTTCCATATCGTCGTCGTCAATAACTTCTTGAGCAACGGCGTAGGCGAATGCATCATCGATATACATGGAATTTCTTTCCATCAGATTGTGCATGCATAAGTAGTTTAATGAGATTTCCTTGTTCTCCAACATCAACAGTGAGTCTGAGGCGTCCCCCAGATGATTCAGAGTTGATTCTTGGACATAGGTATAGTCGGAGACAATCTCGTGTGACGGCGTCACAGTATCAATGATGAACGGATCGCTTTGTGCCTGGACACATGCCCTCTTTCTAGGTACATTGTCTTTGGAACCGATTGGTCTCCCCCTCTTTCTAGGAGGATCCGAAGTCGACGCCGGCTCTCCACTTGGAGGTGCCGAGCCTAGGCTGCCGATGGCACCTAGGGCTGCGGGTCCGAGACCGGCGGCGCGTGCTCGCGCATGGCGAGGAATGTTAAGCCTTGCAGGTACATTCGCAGCAGGTATGGTTGATCTTGTCACTTTCGCAATATCAGTAAAGGAGTCGGGCATCGTATCCGCCACCTTTTGTAGTTCTAATATGCGTTGTATTTCAGTCTCACACTGAGACGTACGGGGATCATAATGAGACATAGTGGGAGAGAACCACGTCAATTCCTGACGTTCATTTGGGACGGATGCGGCCCCATCTCCCCCTAACGGCGGGAAGGATGTCTCATCAAAGTGACAATCTGCAAATCTTGCAGTAAACAGATCACCTGTCATAGGCTCTATATAGCGGACAATAGTTGGTGCTTCATATCCAACATAAATAGCTGATCGTCGTTGTGGACCCATCTTGGTACGCAGTGGAGGCGTGATAGGCACATATACGGCACAACCAAAAGTACGCAGATGCGAAATATCAGGCTCGTAACCAGTTACCAACTGGTACGCACTAAATGGTTGGCTATCTGTGGGTCGTAGACGAATAAGCATAGCTGCATGTAATATTGCATATCCCCATGCCGAAACTGGCAAGTTTGTGGCCATGACAAGAGACCTAGCTACAAGCTGTAGTCTCTTGATAGCGGCTTCTGCAAGACCGTTCTGAGAATGAACGTGGGGTACGGGATGTTCAACTTCAATCCCAACTGACATGCAATAGTCATCAAAACACTTTGAGGTAAACTCTCCAGCATTATCCAGTCTGATGGACTTAATCGGATTGTCCGGGTGGTGAGCCCGAAGCTTAATAATCTGAGCTAGGAGTTTAGCGAATGCAGCATTCCTCGTGGACAACAACGCTACGTGTGACCAACGCGTTGATGCATCAACCAGAACCATGAAATATCGAAATGGTCCGCATTCTGGTGTTATAGGTCCACAAATATCACCTTGTATTCGTTGTAGAAACGGAATATTCTGTTTATTATCAATAGCAAAAGATGGTCTTGCTTGAAGTTTTGCTAGTGAACAAGCTTTACAAAACGAACGATGAGCATTAGACATCGCTACAGAAGCATGAGAAGCAGGAGGGGACCGAACCTCTCCTTGGAACCGAGAGGCGGCTATCGACGGCACGGCCGAACCGAGGCCGAGGCGCCCTCTGTGCTTTTGTGATCGGAAAAATGGATGACCGTGGGAGCATTTCAAAATACGGATCATCAGATCACGACCCGGATGACCGAGTCTATCATGCCAAAGCTTATAAGCATCAGAATCACATAATATAACAACATGAGATTCGTTGGCTCGAATGGTTGTGAAATACATGCCATTGCGAACTCGCTTACACTTCTCCACAATGCGAGTGCGCATAGATTGAGTGGAGGTGATCAACAGATATTCAGTTCCATCTTCAACATAAGTGCTGAGGTGATAGTCATTGTCACGCACATCCTTGAAAGCTAGCAAGGTTCATGGCGCCTTAGGCGCATATAGGGCGTCCTCTACCCGAATCTCAGTGCCATTTGGCAGTAAGAATTGAGCAGTGCCACGACCCTTAATTACGGGTCCAGTTCCTGTCATCGTAGATAACGACGATTCTCTTGGCGTAAAATCCGAAAACAATTGCCGATTCCTCAGAATCGTGTGAGTTGTTGCACAATCCAACAAACACTCAATCTCGCCTTGATACATCTACAAAAACAATGTAACTTGAATCAATAGTCTACTTTAGACTTTGGCGAACACTTTAAAGTAAGTGTACTGAAACAATATATCATCACAAAATGAAGTGCATTAAGGCCAATAACATAGCCATGGCAACGACAAAACTTGAGAGAAAGATATAAGCCGCATTTGAATCACCGAGTATCACCATTGATAATCATAGCCTAGTTCAGAGATTGAGACCGGACACCGTCGTAGGTGGCGTGGCCGAGCCAAGACCGAGGCCAAGGCAAAGGCCGGAGCCAAGCCAAAGCCGAAGCTGTGGTAAGGCCAAAGCGACCCAGAGGCCGAGCCGAAGCAAGGCGAGTGGTGAGAGTCGGTCAGGCATTGAGGCAATGCGATGCGACGGTTGAGCTAAATCCGAAGCATGGCGAGTCCGAAGACACTTCGTTGCCGAGCCATTGATGCAAAAGTTGCATTTGTTCGATAGGCTATCGATTGTTGGTTTAAAAAAAAACGGATTCGGTGTTGAGCCAAGCTGGCGAATGGCCATGGCGAGTGAGGCCTAGCGAGTCGCGGCCAAGCGCTTATGGGCTTTGGCGAGCGAGGCATGGCGGATCGCAGCCAAGTTGGCGGATCGCTGATCGCGGATCTCGGATTAGTTGGTGAATAGCCATGGCGAGCGAGTCCTGGCGGATCGCGACCAAGTTGGCGGATAGCGGATCGCGGATCTCGGATCGCGGATCGTGTATCGCGGCTCGCGGATGGCATATCTCGCATCGCGGATGGCGTATCGCGGATCGCGGATGGCGTATCGCGGATCGCGGATGGCGTGTCGCGGATCTCTCCTTTTGTCTTTGTGATTTTTCGGATATGAGTTAACATCACCAGAATTTTGGTGAACTCAAAATGATTATGCCATTGAGAATTGGATGCATTGAACCAATTTTGCTTTCAGGGATGTAAAAATCTCAAATCATTCGTAGAATAAGATAGATTTTATTGATGACAACTCAAAAATACATCAAGGTTGTTCTAAATAGAACGACTTATCGAACAAAGTCGTGATTTATTGACTATTCTGTCAAAATAACAATCAAAATCAAACTTGAACACGTATCTCATGACCTAAGTCAAATACTTATTCATAGTCTGGAGTATCATACTCCTGAGTCCTACGTTTCTTGGTAGGTTGGAAGTCATCGATGGCGAAGTTCGTATTTTCCTCATCGTATACTTCTTCCTCAAAGTCTCCTACATAGTGTGCTTCTTGTTCTATGTATTGTTTGTGTTTCTTGTAAGCGGCTTGAATATCTCTGCTTGCTATGCAATCGCGTTGGAGATGATTCGTAGAACCACATTTGAAGCAAGGAGCCGAAGCATTGTTCGGCGGATGGCCACCACGCCTGGGACCGGAACCAAAACTGTTCCTCCCTCTGGGAGCGGCGGCTCTGCCATCATCCCTTGTCCAAGAAAGCGGTCGGCCACGGCCGACGCCTCTTCTCCCTCCTCGTCCGCCACGTATTGCTCTTGGCGTACGTGGTGGCGGTGCTTGACGTTCATGAGGTTGATGCTTCTGCTTAAAAGCTTTACCACGGGCTTGATGAGATTCCGCAATGAATTTCGGTCCTCGAGGCCTCTTATTGGTGGTAAGAATCAACTCATGGTACCTCTCCTTTCTTTGAAGCACATTCATCAAATCGCTGAAGGTTTTGATAGTGCCTTTCTCGCGGAGATCGCGGTACTGATGCGACAACATGGACGCAGATTCTGGGAACGTTGTGAAAGTCTTCTCCATCATATCATCATCGGTCTTTTCGACCCCACAAAAGCTCAAATCAGATTGCAAGTTTAGCATAGTCTGATGATATTCCTGGACGGAATCAAAATCCAGTAAGCGGATTTGCTCCCAATCAGACATGAGGTCTGGGAGTTGTGCGTCATGCACATTGTCGAAGCGGTCCTTGAGGATATCCCATAGCTCTTTGGGATCAGTTTTCCTCAGGTATTGCTTCTTGAGCGTTGGATGGATATGGCGCCTGAGAAACATCAGGGCTTGTGCTTTCTGTTCAGGAGAAGCGTGTAAGCTTTCATCCTCAGGAGGGTTGATGGTGGCAGTAAATCTTTTACCAATGAAAGTGTTCTCAACATCTGAGACCCACCTCTTGTATTCCTTGCCTTGGACATCCAAGATGTCAAATTCTGGACGCTGAGTGTCAGCCATCTACAGAACACAAACAGGGAGACGTTAGTATATTTGAATACTAATCAAGTTTGATTGTTCTTTTAGAACAGTGCCAAGATATATCATGGTCACATAAATCGATGCTTAACGTGACTTCAAGTCACAATCGATATCTTCCCTTTGTTTTCTTTCCAAAAAGGATAATACGTTATGGTTCACAGTGACATCACAGTCACAAGCATAACGGTGGCCGGTAACATCACAGTTACCCCAATAAACGTTGGCACCGGGGTGACTAAATCCCCGTATGCCGTCCCGAGAAGCGATAGAATCGGGATGAAGAAGCAGGGACACGGAAAGGTCCCGGAAGAAAACAAAACCCAACTATTGAAATTTCAGAAGCGGGAACGTTTATGAAAATATTTACCTCTTCAAGAGAAGCTTGATCAAACGAAACTTGACTCTTGGGGAAGCTTATTTTCTTCGACTTTTCTTGATTTCTTCTTAACCACGAATAAGGGTTCGCGGATCGCTTGCTTGGCTTGCGAGCAATTTTGATCGTCTGGCGGATGCGTGCAAAAAGTAGCACGCAAGGGAGAGCTGCTGGCGAGCGGGTTGTCTGCCTAGAGGCAGAGGAGGAGCAGTACTCGAGGGTACAGTGCGGCAAGCGAACAGCGCAGATGCTGCTAAGAAGAGGCCGACGGTGCCGAAGAGAAGAATCGGCGGCCGACGGTAGGTTAGGGTTTCGAAAAAAAAAAAAATTCGGAATTAGGGTTTCTAGGGCTATCAGACGGGAGGCTAGAGCAACGTGCTGATAACGTGTTGTAGGAGAAATAGATTGATAAATCTCTCTGTGTTTATTCATTGATAAGGAGGCCTTTATATAGGCATTACATCAAGTATCCCTGGCGAACAGGGATTCCCTATCTAATAAAGTATCTAGACTACAAGTCTTATTAGGACAAGACACACCACGGAAGTTACGGAGTTAACCTTCCTTGAACACTAATTAATTTAGAAGGGTTTGTAACAATTCCATCAGTAAAAGTACCAATTTTTTTGGTTTAAGTACCCTCATCCTCTGATCTTATTTTCGTTTGAAAATACTAGATGGAACAAATAAAGTTAATGCAGCGGAAATTTAACGAAGAAACTTATTTTACTATTGAATAGAAGTTTACAATCAATGATAAACTTATTCTCAAAAATAAATTACTTCACACTTGATTAAACACGCAAGTGTTACCTCACACTTGACTAAACACGCAAGTGGACGATGCCACAAAGGTCTTGGTTGCCACGAAGGTCTTACGTTGAGAAGCCACGAAGGTCTTACACTCGAGATGCCACGAAGGTCTTACACTTAGGAAATGCCACGAAGGTCTTACGTTGAGAAGCCACAAAGGTCTTACACTCGAGATGCCATGAAGGTCTTACACTTAGGAAATGCCACGAAGGTCTTACGTTCCTTCTTCTTCTTCTTTTGTTTTTCTTTTCTTTTTGGTTCGAATACTCACTATGATTCGACACCTCCTTGGTATCAATTGGCCACAATATATATAGAGTACACAAACTCTATTCAATAGGCTAAACCTAGTTACCTATTACATCAATACTTGAAAGGTATATATCATATTAAAAGTTAATTCAATATGATACATACCTTAACAATTAAACCTAGCAACTAGGTTAAGCAACCACTTACTCTTCAACAACAAGGCCGGCCGCACCAACCATGCAGAACAAATCCTTGACATAAATACTTTCCTAGTTGCACTAGGAAAGTCCTTCATTTTGTCTTCAATGCAAACCTATACCAATTAGGTATTAAATCTTTATGACTTCAATTCCTTCCTAGTCGGCTAGGAAACTCTTCAAGATAGCAAACCCTAGGATGAAGCTGCCGCACCAATATTATAGCTCTAGGGTTAGTTAGAGACGTACACATCCGAGCCATTGAATTGATCAGGACACCCAAACATTCCTAGTTGTATTAGGAAGGTTTCATCACATAATAACCATTCCTACTTGGTTCCAAATTCTTCTTTTCCGAATTAATCATGAATTAATTTCTTCAAAGCTTTCTTTTAAAGCACCATGCAAATTGCTTTTAACCTCTATCAACTCATGGAGGCCAATATACCTTCATCGTTGAAGGAAAATTGATAGATTACAGTGATTGAATATGTCATACACAACCTTGCTCAGTCAAACTAAAAGATCTGAACTCAACTCAAGTAGTGCATATAATGCATATGTTCCAATTGTATATAGTTATACAATTTTCTCTAGATGGACGTACTCTGTCATAAAATTCAAACAATGTTTTATTTTTATAAAGATCATTTATTTTATAGTATCGGCGAGATTTGTGTTTCAACAAATGAAGTATACATTTGTACCTGATGATGAACAATCACATAAACTATAGCTTCTGGTCGGGCCAGAGATTTATATGATTTCTAGGTTTCTACAACATGATTTTATGTCTACCAATTATTTGTCTAATTTTAGGTCGGTTTGCTTTGATCCGGTCGATGTCGGGGTCTCAAGGATGAACAATGGTAGGTGATTGATGACGTTGAGTGGGCTTGTCGGACCTATACTCGATATGTTAAGTATGCGCTTGATCTTTTGGAATCCGTGTCTTGGTCCTTTATCTTTTGACATGGGTTCTATTTAGTTTAATTGGGTTCCTTTTTTTGTGTGAGTTTGGCTGGATTGAGATTTTATGGTCCATCGTTAGATTTATATTGAACGAAGCCGATTCATCTCATTTGGTAGCTACCGTTTATCAAATATTCTAAGTGGGTGACAAAATTAGTGAAAATGTGCTATAAACGGTTATCATAAAGTAGATGTAATTTTATTATTAAAATTCTAGATAAGATTTTTAGTAGTTTAATTGTCTTCTTTTTTATTTTATTTTTTTACAATATTTGCTGATTTATTAAAATTAGTTGACTTCTTGATTTGAAAACATGTTAAACTTGGCCAAAATTTCAACTTTATTTCTTAGAAAGAGTGTAGCAAAGGACTTGCTCTCTGTCCGGTCAGCGATCCACACATTTTTATGTAACGAACCGGTAGTGTCCACGTGGAAGTAATTATAAACCGTTGATCTAGCACTTGGTTACTTAAGATCCGACGGAGTTCCTCATTGATCCGCACCTCCCCGTCTAGGCTAATAGGAAACCACCCAACGCTCTATATAAAATCGTACCCACCATCATAATCTACACAACTTACAACTTTTCATTTTCGCTTCCATCTAAAAATCTCATTTTCCCCCAAATTTCCTTTGAGAAAAATCCGATGGCCCCCAAAGCAGAGAAGAAGCCAGCGGAGAAGAAGCCGGCCGAGAAAGCCCCCGCCGAGAAGGCCCCGGCAGAGAAGAAGCCCAAGGCCGGAAAGAAGCTACCGAAGGAGGCCGGAGCAGCCAGCGGAGACAAGAAGAAGAAGAGAAACAAGAAGAGCGTGGAGACCTACAAGATCTACATCTTCAAGGTCCTGAAGCAAGTCCACCCTGACATCGGAATCTCCAGTAAGGCCATGGGCATCATGAATAGCTTCATCAACGACATCTTCGAGAAGCTCGCTCAGGAGTCGTCCAGGCTGGCAAGGTACAACAAGAAGCCGACGATTACTTCCAGGGAGATTCAGACCGCTGTCAGGCTTGTGCTTCCTGGCGAATTGGCCAAGCATGCTGTTTCTGAGGGGACCAAGGCTGTCACCAAGTTCACTAGCTCTTAGAAGGACTTGGGTTTTAACTGTTTGATTTGGGGGAAAATTTAGGGTTAGGGTTAGGGGTTTCTGGAATTTCGAATTTTACGTTTTGGAGTTGTTTTCTGTTATCGATGTAAGTACTGTATTGTCTAGTGTTTTTATGAAATGGAATTATGTTTATCCAATTGATCTATGCCTGTTCAATTCTGTCTGCTTGTTAGTGTTTCTGGTTTAATTTCTTGAATTTCCTTTTGAATTGGAACCAATTCAATCTCTCCAAGTATAATTATCTATGTAATAATTCAGTTGAATTGATTTGTTATCTATTCATTATGGAATCCTTTGAATCGATGCTGGTATTGATATGAACTGCCTAGTGTCGCATTTCAGTAAGCTTATATCTGCAATGACATTTCTAACTTCAATTTTTGCAATTGGGTAAACGAAAACACTATAGTTCTGCTCTAATATGGAATCCTGAGATGACATTCTTAGGCAAGGGATAGTTGTGAATGGTATAAAAAAGTTGAAGACTCTGAGCATAAAAAAGTTAAGGGTAACCACGCAACTTGACAATGTGAGATTCTTGTTTCTATGGTATAAGCTGTTCTTTGGTGAGTATATTGTTTCACAGGTCATTACTGATACTCATGGTGATCTGCAGGCATCATCAGTCCTGCAATACCCTTACACATATATGAGATATGACGCCTTAAATTTTTGACAGAATTATGTTACTGCTTCTTGTTCTTCACTTGATCTTATATAGAACAATGTCAACAAATGCTGATGTTTGGTCTCTCCAAAGCAGAAAACAACGGTTCTCCTGCTTCACATGGACAAAGCTAAGGTGCATCTCAATCCTTATGATGCAGGGGTTCTCCTTGTGACTTTGAAATTGTTACTCCAGTTCAAAGTGGAGTTAAATAATGCTGGACTCATACAGGATTTTTTAAACCAATTCTGGAAACTGCAATTATGACAGTCCGAAGTTGGGACTGAGTTATAAACTTATAATTGAAACCACCGCAGGATTTTAGGTTCGGTTGTAGCTTAAGTTTCATAGCTGCTTGATGGTGTTTGGAGTAAGTGAAGTGCTTCTGAAAGACAGCTATCACACTAAGGCCGTGGTACAAGGCACGCCATCGGGGTTCCTGCTTGTTAAGGTACACTTATCCTTGCATTCATGTTTACCTATTTAGTTACTGAAATCTGTCTTCAACTCCTTGAAACTTGTTGGAAAACTTGGCATTACAGACCTTGAACTTCTAACTTGCATCAGTCAAACCCAATGGTGTATTGACTTGTTGTCCCTTACAGAATTAAAACTGACATTTGGTTTATAAGCGTTTGAAGTGTATGTACAAAGTGGACATGTACAATGTCGTGTTGCCTTTAGATACAGAAATACTGCACCCATGCATATGTTTACCATTCATCAAAGAGATCAAGAAGTGGAAGGGATTACTGGCAAAGTTTATAAATTGTAGTCTGCTAATAACCGCTAAACAATCATATTCGTTACCCTCACCTCCATTTTTGTGTTTATAAGTCTTCAAACAAAGTACCACTAACTTCATCTTCTGATGTTCCTTTCTATGCTAGCTTTGCATCTGTTCGCAAACAACTTGTTACGTCTGTGAATACAAAGTTTCTTATCAGTCTGGGTTGTGTATCTTTCGATCTGTTGTAAGCACTAAGCAGTTCTTGTATTAGCACTCCATTAAATTTACCAGTAGCTCATGTAGTCATGTTTACTTGAATTTCTGTAAAACGGATTTGGTTGGAGTTGTTTTTGTCGATGGTGGTGAGTCCACCTCCATTCTATTCCTTGCATTTCTGGGAACTAGGAGATGTGTCTCAATTCGCTTTACTTGTGATCTTGGTTGGTTTGCTTTTCCATTCTATTCCTTGTATTTACTTATCTATGATGGAGAACTGGGAGATTAATCTGTATTTTACTGCATAAGTCTTGACTACAACCCAAACATGCAGGTCAGCATCAAACATAGAGATGGTCAAAGTTATAAGCACCAGACTCCTTTTTTGCCATCGATACGAATGGCCTTCTTCCACTAGCGTTCTGAAACAGCCTGCACCAAAGTCTTAAACCAAATGACCAGTTCAACATAGCAACGAGATTGGATTATCATTATCATTATCTAACTACCAATCTGCCTCATAAAGTCATACTATATCTAGATTATTAGTTTGATAAATCTAAAGCCAGTCTCCCAAACGTGTTGTGCTTCCTGAAAGCCTATCTATTATATTTCTATGGTATGAGAAAATCGTGAGAGCCTGTAACGCCGGAACAAATGGACAAGGGGCAGTTTGGTAATGAGACTGAACCACATGAAAAATCACACACTTGATGATGCATACCTCAAACTCAACGTGCTCCCACCCCCTTGTGTTTCGTCCCCTTAAATGTTGCAACAGCCAACCTATTGATACATATGCTTAATCCCTTAAACCCACACCCTCATCCACCATCTTCACATGCCTCACCTCCCATTCTTTCACTCAATCCATCAAGCCATGGCGTCCAGGTGGCCGATGTTCCTCTACGCGGCCACCTGGACGCTACTTCTGACGCTGACGGTGGCCGTGGCGGCGTTCTCTCCCGAGATAGCTTTCGTCATGGCCATATCTCCGTCATCGGCCTTCTCCAAGTCCTGCGCGGGGGAGGGGTTAGTGAGGATACCGATGGATCACCCGAGGGAGGCAATGTGTTTTCCGGCTCACATGGTCCGGCGGTCTGGCTTGGATTTCTTTGTCCCCACAGTGTTTGCTGCTCTAATCGTTGCGGGTTCCGCTTTGGTCGTTAGGTCGTTGGCATTGGGGGAGAGTGATGATGGTGAGCGACGCGGAGAGCGAGGTTGATCATCGTCATGGTAGTTTAGAAACATTTCATGTAATTCAATCATTTAACATCTCTAGCTCTGTGGTTAGGAACCTAGGATACAAAGCGGCCATGGGCCGGGGTTAGTGACCTGTTTATGATGAGTATATTTTAGTAAAAACTAAGAAATTACTGCTCTGTTTTTGGCTATGTTTGAATGCTTCTGCTGCCTTGATTAATGGCAGTTCGGTTTGCATCCGCAGGTTTTGGCAAAGATCTGATAGAACTCTGAATATCGACCAAAAGAACGGTCATTGTCTAGTAACTTTTCTAATTACGGTAAAATCAGAGTGTCATGGGTTCATAGCTCAGTGGTAGAGCATTTGAGTGCCTATCAAGAGGTCACCGGTTCGAAACCGGTCGGGCCTCATGAATCGACCCAGTGGAGTAGCATTTGACGACCATAGATCAACCCGACCTGCTCAAATAGGTCCAACTCTTGAGCCAAGCCGACCAAAATTACTAAAAGTAACATTTGAAATGGACAAGACACTTTTTAAAATTATAGCCATGTTTACTTTCATCACTAACGGACCAAGTCATTCATGATCAACCATCATTGCATATAAAACCGATAGTGAAGAAAATTATGTATAGATAGAGTTGTTTTGTTTTCACCTATCAAATGTAAATTTAAGTAATTGAGTATGAAACTCTTTAAGAATTAGTGGCAGGTGAACGATTGGGCAAATCTAAACAGCTAGTTTAATCGGAAGTGAAGATAGATGCAAAAAGAAAAAATTCAAATGGCTTCGCCCGGGTTCGAACCGGAGACCTTCAGTGTGTTAGACTGACGTGATAACCAACTACACCACGAAACCTCTTGTCATAGTTTTCCAGTTTTTTATATTATTACTAGAATTATAATTCCTACTAGGTTTGAGAATCCCCAATATAAGGAACACTCGTAAACCGGGTTCTGGCCCGGCTTGACTTCTCTACTTCCCATCGCTTTAGGTTTCTCTCTCCCTCTCTCTTCCTCCTCCCGAAAACCCTAACCCCCCCAATCTCTCTCCCTCTCTTTCTCTCTCCTAGGGTTTCTGCTCTGCTATTCCAAAGCGATGGATCATCTAAACATGTCCCTCGACGACATCATCAAGACCTCCAAGAAACCCGGATCCGGCAACAACCGCGGTGGCCGCGGCCGGGCTCCCTCCGGTCCCGGACCCACCCGCCGCTTGCCCAATCGCGCCGGAAATCGTGCGACGCCATATGGCGGCGCCAAGGTAAAGCAGATCTCTCGCTTCCGTGTCTCCGATTTTGCCCTTAGTCGAATTTGAAAACAACAAAGAATATTCATGAATTTTGGGGATTCAGGCGCCGGAGTCCACGTGGCAGCACGACATGTACTCGGATCAGGGAGCGGCGTACGGAGCTCCGCCTGGCAGAGCCTCCGCCATCGAAACTGGAACCAAGCTCTACATCTCTAACCTCGACTATGGCGTCTCCAACGAGGACATCAAGGTAATTTCCCCCTTCCTCAATTGGATCTCAAGGCCTGCGTCACTGTAAAGATTTTCTTGATTTGAATTTGATTTTTTATTGGAAATTATGGAGTTAATATTGTTTAACGAAATTTGTACGAAAAAGAATTAAGATTTAGTAGCATTAAATAAGCGACTTGAAATTGTAGAGTATCTTTATTCGAACTCATAATTAAAATACCAGATTGGAGCCTTAGTTCTTTGTTTTTAGCAAGTTGGAAGTAATTTTGCACTGGATTAATCTTCAATTGGTTGTGTTGTATTACTGTATTGTGTTTTCCTTTTTTAATTGCGTGTTGAAAGTCATTGATTTATTTGATTTTCATGTAGCTTCTTGAGTAGTTTAGAAGCATTATGTTTTTGGATGATCTAAAATAATTTAATCATGTGCAGGAGCTGTTTGTTGAGGTTGGTGACCTGAAACGCTATGGAGTGCATTATGACAGAAGTGGCAGATCCAAGGTATCCTTCGAGCTTTCGCAATAACTGGTCATGGAGAATTCTTTTTGTTCATGCAGTTTTTTAAGAAGAGGAAAATCTCTTTTTTGTCTTTAGGGAACAGCAGATGTAGTCTTTTCACGAAGACAGGATGCTGTGGCTGCTGTTAAAAGATACAACAATGTAATGCTTGATGGGAAACCGATGAAGATAGAGATTGTTGGAACAAACATCTCAATACCTGGTGCTCCTGCCGCTGTGGCTCCCCCTGCAAATGGTGGTTTCAGAAATCCTAATGGAGCTCCTCGGGGGTATGTCTCATTGTCCCACTCTTAACTTGAGGGTTTGATATATTGTATGGTCTGTGTGCTCATCCATGTTTTATTTTCTTGTCTGTTTATATATCAAATATGAGTGCTGTGGAATGTGGTAAAAGATGAGATAAATTTATACTGTCGGAAATGTTGCTAAGTTATTGCCTAGAGTCTTAGAATAATTAGTTGATTGTGAATTGATAGTGAGGATTGTCTAAGTAATGCGGCATCATACATCTGAACTATGTTTGCAATATTACATATAGGGTAGGAATTCTGGCTTGTTGGGTGCAGCATGACGGTTGTTGACTTGTTGTTTGACTTGTGCTACAGTTTATTAATGGAGTTACTGACTATGTACTTTTGTAAATTGAGCAGTGGACAGGGTAGAGGTGGTGCTTTTGGACGCCCTCGTGGTGGGGGTGGCCGTGTTCCTAGAAGGGGCCGTGGTGGGCGTGGAAGAGGAGGGCGTACTGGTGAAAAGGTTTCTGCTGAAGATCTTGATGCTGAGCTGGAGAAGTACCATGCTACTGCAGAAACAATGCAAGAGTAGAATGAATGCAAGCAATTCTGTTTTATCTGGCCGTATTACATCTACTGTGGCCATTAGCTGCTTGGTGATTTGACAGCCCTCATCTATGTTGTGTATTTCTATCAATGTCCTACTTTCAATTGAGAGAGAGAAACTAAGAGTAGGGAGAACTTTTAGATTCTTGCATATGGAGTTTGGGCTCTTGTTATGTTTGTTTAAACATGGGTATGAAATATGTGGGTTATTGGACAGTGGCAGTAGTTTATCTGAACTCCCACTTTTGGACTCGTTAGCGTCTTCACCTCTTTTATGCATTCATCAAGTTGGAGTATGGAATTGGGAAGATTGTCTCTCTATCTCCACGCACAAAGACAAATTTTGCTGCAAGGTGTGAAAGGGTTGAGCCTTAGAGAAATCACACACTGCTGCGTTGCTTTTGGTTCTACTGCATGTTAAGTGACGCACTTCACATGAGGTAGATATCTCTGTTTCACTTGCCTTATGGTCTTGTTCATTATTCAAATTGTGTCATATGTGTTTGGTCCAGTAGATTATAGCTGGATAGGATTCCAGCTGTTTAATGGTAGCCATCTCTAATATGTTGCCTTAGATAATGATAAGAACTAATGTTTATTTGATGTGGATCGTGACGTCTTGTGCTCTAGAGATATTTGTTGGACTAATCATGATAAAATCAGGTAACATAATGTCCCTTCGGGCTTCCTTCTCCTTAAGGAGGGAGTTTCTGTTCCTGAATTTATCTTCCTGTTAACTCTATATGGGTAAAATGGGTGAGAGTTGATTATGCTGCTTGATTATGATTGTATATCATAAACCTGTTGCCCAGATTGAATGTTATAGGAGGTTAAATTTTTCTCAACCCCTTTTCAGTGATCATTGGAGCATAATTCAGGTTCTTTGAGTTCATTCTTTTACCATGATGACCCATTTGAGCAGCTTATGGACTCGAATCTTTAAATTGACTTGCTGGTTTGAGTAATGAAAGTCATATCGGCCGTACAGGGACGGTTAGAGCAGTAGAAATATTGAATCTTTATAGATTGGCCTACAGATACATCTGCAAATGCACTTATATTGAAAAGTCATATCAACTGTACATTTGTTGATGCATCTTGGAAGTGGGGTTGATGCTTCTTAACTAACCCGTGATAGCTTTTGCAGCTCAGGCAATTCTGCTTATTGAATTTTGTCATTAATTTCTTGTGGGATTAGTAGATGCTGGAAATACTGATATTTTATCCCTATTGAATTTTGTGTTTACAATTTTGAAAATGATGTCTTAAAAGATTATATTCGTTTAGATGACGAGCGTTGCTGTTGGCACGACCAAGTGTTTTGACATTAGAATTCTGGATATATTCATTTGTTGTGAACTTCATGAATTTAAAAGTAGCTCATTGCATATCTTTTGAATTTATAGTCTGCGAAAGAAATCATACCTTTGCTTTGCTTTGCTAGTTGTGAATTGTTTAGAAGAGACGTGAGATTAATATAAACCCGGAATCCACTTCGTTGCAACAGTTGAACGGGCAAGTCCGTTAGTAGTCCTCATAATAATCTTTCATTGCTCTTCCCCATGGATATGAAGTATTTAGGGGAATATATAGTACATGAGTTATTGGTCACTGAGAATTATTGTTAGTTTGTTAAAACATCGTATTAGTACCCGACTTTTCAAACCCGATACAATTTAGTGTATGCCGTTATTAACGTTACCCTTCATGCCATTAGCCATTTTTCGAAGAGTAATTTAATAATTTCAACTCTTTGGCTGACCTCTCTCGCCTGCAACTCCTCTCTTCGACCCAGCACCCTCGTCCGAGAGGATCATGCGTTGGCCTTAATTTGTAGTTTCTATCGAAGAGAAGCTTCTCCAATGGTGGCCAACTACAACTTCAAATCTTCCCAGACCTTGATTGCCTCGTGTGTGGAAATTCACTGCTTTTTAATTTCCATTTTGTTTTGATCATGCGTTGTAGTTTGAACTCTTAACTGGGTTTGGTGGCATCTTTTTTCTGGGTCATGATTTCCCTTTCAGCATCTTAATGAATAGGACATCTTTTCCTTAATCACAGGATTGAGAAACAGAGTGACAGAGTGTGCATAAAGGAAAAAGAAGAGGGTGTCCATTTTGTTGACTCTACAGTTCTCATAGGGCATAAAACCCAAAATGAATTTGACACACAATAGTAGTGATCTGTTGGAGATCAAGCTTGGAATCAACAGTGTCAAGATGGATAGTAATGATCAGTTTTTTTTTTTTTTTTTTTTTTTGACATTATCACTGAAGAGGCGAATTTATCCTCATAAAATTGATGGTACTTAAATTTGGTCAGATTATGAAACTTGTGTAGCATTGTGATGTTTTGTGAAGCAAAATCACCGTAATTCTCAGTCGCATATACTTCCTTAAAACGTCTTGATGAGACGAGACTGAACTCTGGTTGGTGGTGGTGGTGGTGGTGGCACTCCACCATGCTCCGACTTTGCTCTGATTGGTCTTTCGGGTGTACCTGAGTATCTTAGCTGACGGTCTAAGAATGTGAAGGTGGTCTTTTCTCTTGCTCCAGGTGGTTGATGATAAAGCATGCCTATCCAGTTTGTCAATGAAAACCAAGTTCCTTTTGTTTCCATCAACATAATGTATTTGTTTTGCCAAAGCATTGAAAGCAGCTTTACCTGAGTTCAAGTAAATAGCAGTAAAACTATAGTCTACCAGATTAAGCTTTTACCAATGTTAAAGGCATACACGGGGCTTTAAGTGTAAGACCTTGTTTGTATGATTACGACTTTGAACGCCAAAGTACCAAGTCAAATCCAATTTAGGAGGACAACGAACAAATTCAGTATATGACAAACTCAAAAAGTTAACGGCAACTACGAACAGCAAAAGCCATATACAGTACAGATCATACAAAATTGACATTGGCCTTCCTAGCAATTTTCAGTTTTCGACTATACAACAGCCTACATCTTTAGGAAATCTGCGAACTCAAAACTTTGGCCTTTTTAGCTTCTCTAAACTTGAATAGATTAATCCCAACAGAGAATACAATACTGCCTTAATGCAATCCATCACAAAGTTCCAACAAGAAGAGGGCCAGTACCATGGATACAACAATCGGAAAAACAGGCTTATGAGATGTCGAGGGTATCGCCCAACCTGCAATCAGAAAGCCAAAAACCAAAGTTATGCTCCCACAATTGGTGAATTTATCCATTCTGCTGTTCGATGTCCTTATAGTCTGGGGCAACAATGGAAAGTCCTTTCGATTGATTTCTACAATCCATTTGAAGCAAAAACAAAGAGAGACAGTCTCTAAAGCGTCATTTTGTATTAAGGTCCTACATATCTATTGTATTCAAACTTTGTAGTTATCAAGTAATCTCACAATTTTACCTACAATGGTTCATATCTTTGATAAGAGGACAGTATCTTATGATCCTCACATCCAACAAAATATTGGAAAATTTGTAACAAGACAATCGACAAAATATAGACCAACAAATAAGAAAAATCAACTACCCTTTTTTTGTAAGATATGGTAAGAATTTATTTTTCTTTTTAAAAAAGAAATAATAAAAATGGTAGATAAATCAACTACATACTGTTCCTAGCCATTCTTGCTTTTATCATGTACGTGAAGGATCCTAACACATTAATCAAAATAACTTTTAAGCTATTGAAGATAGAAAATATTTAACAAATTTAAAAGTCAAAACTTGTTGAGTTTATTGCCTTCTAAGATCAGTTTTAAGAGATGTTGACTGAAGGATAAGATCTACTCACTGGAAAAAGCAAATCTAAAGCATCCCAGGCAGCATGACGAACAACTCTTGTAGGATACATAGGACCACCAGGAGAAGTGAAGCTATACAAACAACTCTTTAACCTTGTACTTGTGGCCATTCTCAGCTCCATACCTATGAAATAACAGAAGTACATTGATCAGAATACTGGCAATATAATAATTATGTCTTTGAATCATAAACCATGTAAAATGGTTAGAAATCATTACCCTGGAGAACTTTAATGTGTGAAAAGTAATGGAGCAACACCGGTTCTACCTTAAGTTTTTGAAGCTGACCAGTAAAAAAACATCAGCCACATTTTAAATAGGGAACTATATTTGCATGAATGTATTATGTTTTTTTTTTAATGAACGCAATATGTTAACAATAGGAAATAGCTAGAGAAAACTATGAGGTCCTGAAGTCCAGAGAATTTTTCAAACTACCTGATCTGTAAGTTCAATAACAAAGAAGTCTGCAGGACCACCAACCAGAAAAGCATTCGGGAAAACAGGAAATTGCCTTAAGAAGCTCTCAAGTTTGTCAACTGCATGAATCAACACATTACAAAAAGAATCTGCAATTTATTGTTCCAGGGGTTGAAAATTCTTTACCAGAAAACCTACCTGAGTTATAAAAGAATATAAACCTGGCAAGTAAGAGATACAGATCTCGTTGGACCTGAGAATAGATGATTCACAAGTTAATTTGAAATCCACATCCTACAAAGGACATTGCCTTTTTCATTTCTGTTTCTGAATAGAAATTCCCAGTCAAGGTTCCATGTAAAAGGGTAGAATTCCAGACCTGTACAGGAATTTTATTTAACCGGGTGGGTTCCAAAGCAACATCCTCAAGAAGATACTGAACAAGCAATACAAGAAAACAATAAATGTCTCGTAAAGTTCTCGATAAAGCTTATTAGTTTCATTCTGAAAAGGACTCTCACAAGAAAGAGGGATTCAAATCGCCTTGTATTCGACTGAATGTCAATCCTGCAAATGTAAAGATACAATTTATAAGTTTGTTGGGTGAAATATTATTGCCAAGCTTTCAGTTGTCAGTGTAGTGGGATGGGGACGTCGACAGACAAAATGCTAAATGATGGACAACAACAGTGGGAATTAAGCAGAGTAGCAACAGACTATTCAAACTGTCAAGAAGATTGTAATGGCAAGATATCGTTACGGATTTACATCCCATATAAGATTCCTCCAAACTGCTTCATTCAAAATTCTAGACACATCAAAGAATGATTACTAGCTAACACCATTCAACGGAGGAACAAATATACGACCATATGTTACTCCCCATATACATAGTTATAAGCAGATATGCATCCATGATAGATAATGCAACTTCAAATAATCAAAGAAGAAAGAGTATCCTATCATCCATAGTATAGTTATAGCAGGCATTAACAGAAACAAGGTCATCTTCGTCTAATACCAAAGCCATTCCAAAAGCCACCAAGCATCAGTTTTATGTAATCACAATCCACCGTTTATAACCAACATAAGCTTATATCGTACCAGAAAACATTTGTAGCACCTTGAACAAGGGCAGATGAGAATCGCAGAAGGACTTCAGAGTTGTCAAGTTGAACTTCAAAAAGCTGCCCAAAAAAACTAGATGATTTATTCCTCATCCTCCAAATGGAATATGAAAGCAAACTAGTAAAGAACCAACAATCAAGGATAAGCACTTATTACTCTATTTGTTGTTCTACTAACTAGGCAGGTCCTACATCCCATGCACGGAAGCATTTCCCCATGTAAACCCAAAATTCTTTGATTGCATGTCTTATAAACAGATGCGACATTCAATTTTATTAGTAACTACTATGTTAACAACTTAAAAACCTTTCTGAAGCAAGCTCAATAAATTTCAAAATTTCAATAAGCCAATCAATATTCTAGTCCAGCTTAATAAATAGAATTCTCCACTTTCTTAAACATCCAGTTAAAAGAAAGATGCAACAATAAACATTCTCATAAATGAGCAGACATGAAGTAATCTCTCGTTTTTAAAGTTATAAAGACTTGTATAACGCACTGTAGAATAATGGTCCATAATACTCATCAGTATGGTATAACACAAAGTGGACAATTGCCTCAATGCTCTGGCAAAATGAAAACGCCAAAGTGCCGTCCAATTTTTTAACGCAATAACTGCTCTTTTGAGCCTAGACTGAGGCAAAAGGCACTCGAGGCAAGGTGCTTACGTTGACAATTAACGAGCAGGATTCAATACTAGGATTCTATTGATTTTCCCAAAGGAAAAGCAATAAGATACTTGAACAATATGACTGTCTTTACAAAAAGTTAACCAGAAGCATTTTAATAACACCGCACTTCAATATTTATAAAAGAAAAAAAATATATAAAGAAAATAGATGCAAGATGCATACCCATTTGTGAAATAACAAGGCGAAAATGTGAGATGCAAATGACTGGCTCCAGAGTTGGACAATCAGATCAAGGATGCGTTTTCCGCTCTCAGGAACCCAAACATAATAGGCAGCAAGCACATCATGAAAACATATCTGAGCATAACTGCAATACTCTGCAGGAGAAATTGCATCATCTTCCCGGCTGAGAATTATATCTGACGTACAATGTCAATACCAACAATGAGATCAGCATTCATAAATATTGCCTCCAAGATTTAACATTAGTAGTCGACTACGAAATCCTACATACATTCTAAGACTCAACGGAGATTAGGAGATGAATGCAGTGATCAAATTCCCATAATCAACAACTAGAGTGCACTAATGAATAAATAGTCAATATGCTTCCAAGACACTTATAGTCGCATAGGGATGTAGAATTTGTGCAGTAGCCCCTTTATGCAGTTACTCTAATGTTCCAGATTTTCCAATAAAATCTGTGCAGTTCTCAAATTTTGAGGCTTTTTTTTTTTAGTCATCTATATAACCGATTCAAATAAACTGTTCTTGTTGTGGGGAAAGTGGTGAATCAATGGCCCACTACATGGCCAAATCTTCACTGCAAAAGTAGAATTATTATGGTAATTAATATTCTTAGAGACCTAGGAATGGGATAGACCCATGGGACAGCTATTCCCTAAGTACACAACCATGTTCTTTTAGTATCTCATAATTCATCGCCTAACACAATGTTCTACCAAATATTTAGTTTCCAGCCAATGTCAAGTGTGATCTTACACACCAAACAATTAGTTGGAAAAATTGTGCATCTAAATTTTCTTCAAAGTCCATTGACTCCATTCATACTCAAAACAATGCAAAATCTAAGTGCAGCAGAATAACATGAACCAAATTTAGGTGGTAAAGTAGACACAAAGTTTGTCTTAGCATCAATTTAATCTTCCCAATCCATGAAAAAGCAATATCAACTAACCTTTGGCGCGCTCATCAACCTCTAATGCGATGTCAGTGAACAACTCCTGCAACAAGTTGCGCCGCAGCGACGGAGAAGCTAGGGCCTGCAATACACAAAACACACATGAATTTCTCCACCAAGTGAGCTCAGCATTTCTCAGGCGCTTTTCTTGTGAAATCAAACAAATCAATAATCTCTTAAATCCACACACTAAAGGCAATTCCGTTATTCGCAAAGTGCCAAATCAAGCAATTCCATAACTGTAACAACAAATTTCCCCATTTAAAAAAATAATTGGATTACGTGTTCTAGTATTCAATATTTGAAAACTGTATACCGAAATCAACAAATAAATCCTACTATACTTAGTTTACTGGCTTCATCCTACATTTTTATTAACCAAATCACAAAATCAAAGAGTTAAAATCTGCCAAGGAAGAAACGAACCCGCTGGAGCTTCTTCTCGATTTCTTGAGTGAGGGCGTCGAGATAGGCAGAGCTTCGCGGCGTGAAAGAAGCTTGCGTCATTCTGACGATTGAGAATTAGGGATCATCAAAAACAATCGCGCATCCAAATACAAGGCTCCGGTCTTGTTCTTCTTCTTTTGCTTCTGCTGGTGATGCTATTATTAATGGCGTTTGCTTTTGTCGAAAATTAGTAATAAAGTAATGAAGGAGTGATTTGATAAATAATTAAAGATGGGTGATGTGGCTTCGGAGAGAAGCAATGAGATCGACGGGTGGAGCCTGCCTGGCTACTTCCGACTTTTCCTTTTTGTTTTTTTCATTCATTTGCGGATAATTGGATTTTGAATCATGGCAAGTTGTCTCGCGGGTGAGGTCCACGTGTCCTGAAGGTGTGCTGCCACTTAATACATGCTTGATTCTTGTTGAGTGAAATTACATTTCATTATAAAACTCGACTAATTCGTGACTCACCATTCAATATTCACACCAGAGGACTTCACATGGCATGGCTTCCCCTTCAGACGAGGGAAGAAATTATATATATTGCTCAAACACATGTAACCGGAATCTGCACGCTTGCGGCCACGACCAGTCATAATGGTCATTTTCAAGAGATTTCAGCACTTGTCATTCATCAGAGATTTTAAGCCTCAACCACGCCGAGAGCGTAAAGCTACAACAAGCTCATCGATACACTCAGAACATTGGTAGAAGGATGATAATTGTACTCACCATCCCATCAATGTTCGTCTAACTCTATCTACAATCTGATTTTTAGCTACCATACTTGATAATTGAAATTTGGAGTTCTCCTCCAACAGAAAACTATACACCTCCCATTCACGATCTGATGCTGAGATCCTCCTTCCAATTTCAGCCTGAAAGAGGAGATCACAGGCCATTAAATCTGTTTACTCACTTCACATATCGCCAATTGTGCGAGTTAACAATTCAGAAAGAACACATATTTTCAGAGTTTAATCTAAGCTGGCTATTCTTACCGAGAAAATGCAGATCTTCAGATCTTTTAGAGCCCGTGTAACATCAACGAAAACTAGTGGTCGCCCCTTCCCAGATAGCTCAACTGGATTAGCAACCAACAATTCCGTATCAGGCCCTCGATTTGCAATGATAACACGCAGTGGGTGAAGCATCTCCACCTTTAAACTCAAACACAACGCCCTCTGCTCCTCCGCATCCTGAATCTTCTTCCCATCCTTTTGCTGAACAAAAAGGTCTAAATCCCGATACCCTTTTGTAGTTGGAGAAAATCGACCATAAGCTATCTGAACAAGAAAAGATGGCCAAATATTTTGCATCAGAAATTTGCAAAACCTTACTAATCTGGCACTGTATTGTACACCTTTAGATTGAAATCACGAAAGAAAACAAAGTATAAGAACAGTCAAAATGTTCCTTGCAAACATAATTTAATTTTTTGGCTTCCTAAAGCATGGTTCTTGTGGGTTTAACATGGAACAAAATAAAGCATAAAGCATGTTTTAATATGTGGTTAAGATGGAACAAAATAAGAGGATGGGGAAACCACTACAAACAAGTTCCAGGGGTTAGTAACGCAAACATCAACTTCCTATAGGTCAAGGTTTGAGAATAGTGATTGACTTCTATGGGGTCACTGCAAATGAATATAGAAAAATATAGTGCGTACAAAGGGAGCTTGATTTCCTATAGGTCAAGGGTTGAGAATAGCAATTGAACTCAACGAGATCAATGAAAATAAGTAGAGATATATTGGCGTACAAAAAGGAGCTAGATATATTAACCATTATATATCTACAAGCCTCTTTGCTATTAGATTGGTTTTCTATGTTTCTGCAAATCAACAAAAAAAAAAAATAGATGTGAAAATCATAGGTCTTAGCACCAAATTATCAAGCAAAGCATCCTATATTTTGGCATAATGTAAAAGTTCCACCAACTCGCATTCTTTCCACGCACACCAAATGCACATTAACTCTTTCATCATCCTTGTTGGAGTTGAAGCCAGAATTCAACCCCATTCCTATGTAGTGAATATCAGTGTCAGCTAGGACCTTGGCGACCAGCTAACCGTACTCATCCTAACAGGTGGCTGGCAATTTTGGCATTTCAGGACAGGTAGGATCCAGCATGCGCTGACTAAACTAACGCAATAAAATACCCTACAACTAAATATGATCTTATTTTGTCTGAAGAAGAATTTATATAAGAATATATACCCAGACACGGACTTAAGGAGGGGCTGAGGTGTGCTGCAGCCCCCCTAAAGTTTTGGAGGGAAAATTTTCATGTATATAAGTTGTGAATTGTGCATATATATAAAAGCGAATTAATCATTGGTTTGCCTTGAAAAAGAAAGAAAAAAAACGACAAAAAGAATTGTGAACAACGATATGTAGTGTTGTAGTGGAGACTGTGGACTTGTGGAGTAGCAAAGTAATACAATGTTTAATTATGAGAGAAGTCATTTTCACAAAAGTCTACTGACTTGGAAAGTCAGTCTTCTCCGGTTCGCCCCTCTCTCATCCAGTCATCCTCTATTCAACTATTCTCCTTATCACATCCGTGACTAGAGTGCCGACTTGCCGTTGCCCTTCTCTTCTCTCAAGTCCTCACCATCTTCTCATCTCATTCTCCCAACCTTATTCAAGGTATTATACTTATTTTTTCCTTCTAATGTGAAATTTCTTTGATAAAAATTATGTCAGATTTGAGAATTTATTTATTTATTTGGGTAATCAAATTCATTGATCCTAGAGAATGTTATTGATTTTTATTATCAATTATGTAGTGTCCAATTGCCCAAGACAGTGACAATTTTTTTATTGTGTTTTTGTTTGAGAGATGATTGAGAGACTACTCCGTCTTGTGATGACTCTTTCTGTTTCTACAGTTACAACAGAGAGAGCGTTTTCAGCCATAAAACTTATTAAGAACAGACTTCGAAGCAAGATGAGTGATGATTTTCTTGCAAATTTAATGATAGTCTATATTGAGAGAGAAATTGTTGATTCTATTGATTCAAATTCGGTTATAGATGAGTTTTATGCTTTAGGTAACAGAAGAGCACAACTTAAGTAGTTTGATTTGTATTAACATTGAATAGTCAACTTTGAATTGTTTTAGTTATCTATTGTCATATCTTAGTAACAATATGCATTTTGTTGATGATATTTTAGCAGGTGATATGCAATTGAGATATTTTATTAAAACAAAGTAGACTTGGCCAAATTTTTAAGAATCGTTTTCTTGTCGTGCATAAGCTAAATTTAGCTCCACTCACTTTTCAATCCTAGTTCCGTGCGTATATACTTCATGTTGTTGTCTTTCAAAGTTCTCATAATGTCGTACAAGAGACCCTTGTGATCAGCACAGTGGATGTAGAGCCCAAAATTAAGGATGATTCTGCAAATATCGCAACCCAGGCCGGTCTTATCCGGGCAATTAACGGTGATGACGCAAGTCTCGCCGGGCCGTTTTGCTTTCTGGAATACGACGACGTCATCGCTCGGAATTCCCATGCCGGAAAATATTCCGATCAAAATGTGGGGGGAAGAAATGAGAGTGTAGCGGTGAATTTGTGGACGCAGAAAAAAGTGGGGAGGAAATTATTGGAATTCAGAGCCTGGAAGTAGGTACTTGATTTCACGTCGAGAAGGATACACGTCAGCATTTGAACACGTGGTTGATCGATGGACCTCCCTGGGCTCATAATCTATTATTCAGCTAGAAAGCTCTGGGATACCATTTTGGCATTATTATATTACTTGATACTTCCTCTACGTATTTTCTTGGTAGAGATTAGGCAGAACATTAGGAATATGCTAAAATCAATCCAACAACCAATTGACATGAGAGGCTGTAGTTCATCAATATAGTTCATCAATCGAGATTTCCAGATAATGCAAAGAATAAGACTGGTCAATAATGACATTAACAGGCCTAATCACATTACCCCAAATTTTTATTAGCTGATTTAACTGCTGTGAATTCTCAAAATTCATCGTTTTACTATTCTCCCAGTAACCAATTGAGAATCAACAGTAGGAGAGCATAAACAAAAATGACTAACAGTATAACCAAACGCAAGTATAACACAGAAATTAAACTTCCATTACTCCAAAATACGGTTGCAAATTACATGAACAGAAAATTCATCAACCCAATGCCAACTACTTGAGATCTAAACATAAAATCCGTAGAACCAGCCCTACACTAAAACCCAGATTAAAATCCCCAAATCAACCCCCAAATCCGTAAAGGGTTCTTCCTTGCCTCTTGAGAGCATAGACGACGTCCATGGCGGTGACGGTCTTCCTGCGAGCGTGCTCGGTGTAAGTAACGGCGTCACGGATGACGTTCTCGAGGAAGATCTTGAGGACTCCACGTGTCTCCTCGTAGATGAGGCCGGAGATACGCTTGACACCACCACGTCGAGCGAGACGGCGAATAGCAGGCTTGGTGATGCCCTGGATGTTATCCCTCAGCACCTTCCTGTGACGCTTCGCTCCTCCCTTCCCCAATCCCTTGCCTCCTTTGCCGCGCCCTGACATTTTAACAAGAGAAACAGACAGACTTTGATTTTGATGGAAGATGAGACAAGTCAGATGATTTGGATGGGGAAGATAGCCGGGGTTATTATATAGGAGGGAATTAGGGATTTGAGATTGCAATTGGGGAACTCAGTTAATTATGGTCGTTGGATGCGGGTGATTATCGACGGCCTAGGGGATCGATCCGCGTCACGGGTTGTAATGCAATCTGAACCGTTTATTATTTAGTAATGCACGGTCAGAAAGTAGTGTTTGAGGTTTGGCGCGGATCGTGGTTTTTTGGCGGTGTTTGCGAAAACACCAAGGGCTCGCTGGGTGAAATATTGGGCGCGCGAAGCACGTGACTCATTCTGGAATTACAGAAATACCCTTGTCTAGTACAGTCACTATTCAAACTCTGCCAATGTTGCAGAACCATTTTGATACTCTCACGATTTCTCGTATTCTTTGTTTCAAGGCCGTTCTTAGCTTTTGCTTCACTTTGTTCCTTTGTGATCTCCAGATAATGATATTGAGACTGAGTTTTTTTTGTTTTTTTTCTTGAGAAGAATATTAAGACTGTGAGCTATTCTGAATCCAAGTCGAAGAAAATTGGATGATTCTTTTTTCAGACTAATTTCTAACTGCTAACTGCCTTTCATTTGACAAAATCAGGGAAGCAACGACTGTGACGTTGAGGATAAACAGGGCTAAAATCAAAATGAAAACAGCACGGTAAGATTAGGCACATATCTATAACTGCATTTTGTGATAACAGCAGTTATAACAAATAGATCAGAGCAGTTTGTACAGTCAAAACTGGAGTAAACTTTATAACACTCCAGGCTAAGCTCCTATGCTTTTGTACCGGCAAATAGATCAGAGCGTTGTTTTTACAATAGCTCCAATTTCAATGTAATATGTATGTACATGTAAGAACACTCCACTTGATCTGTGAGGTCTTTCATGGTTGATTATACAAATTTCTGTAGAGCACCCATAGCCTACTTTATCAACTCTAAGTTCTAAACTCTAACTCTAAATTCTATATCTAAACCCTAAACTCTAGACTCTCCATATTACACTTTGTCACCATTTTATGTACCAATATTGTTTTTTACCTATGAATGTGCCAGGCATGTATCATTGGCAGTGATTGGCAAGACACCAAAGAACTGTAAAGTATGTGAATTTCATCAGCAGAATGATAATTCGCCAACAGATGTAGATCAACAAAATCTCGAGATCAGTTGGCCGGCTACTGGTCATAGAAACCCTATTGCCGTGGAAGCTACCTGGTCTTGTGGGGTTTGGATAGCTTTTTCTTTCTTTTCTTCACAGCCTTTGGCAACTTATGTTTTCGAGCTTCCCTCCTCTTCTTTCACTTTCTTCTTGTTCTCTTTTCTAGCAACTTTCATGTCAAGTGTATTCTGTGCAGTGATTCCAGATGAGGAACTGCTTGAGTAACATCAATGATGTACAATTGGCCCTGCCAAGAGTTGATACACAAAATAACACTGCATTCTACCATGTATAATGAGAAGCAACTTCACCGTGCTAATTGCAGTACTGACCTCAAAATAAAGTATGTTGTACTCACTGAGGTCTGCATGCACCAGTTTAGCCTTCTGATATAGTATCCGCATAATAGCAATAATTATCTGGCAAAGAATGCTTATGAGGTCATTCTAGTGGAAATACAAACTATCTGTAGAAAAAGATGAAAGAGAAAAGAGTAAACTCTTGAAGATTATAGATTACAAGTATATATGTACAGGCTTAGCAGGCCATGCTCCCGGCCATACTTAATCCCTAAAATAAGGACCAACTATATGACAATTATACCATAACACTTACACAAGCATGGAGGTAACTTATACCCAACTATACAAGCACCTACCATACTGTAAATAGTGTTCCAATACTCCCCCTCAAGTTGGATCAAGGAAGTTAATTGATCCTAGCTTGGAGAGAAGTTTGAGAAAATGAGCAGAGGGCAGTGCTTTGGTAAAGAGCTCTGCAATCTGATCATGACTTCTCGTGTAGACAATAGAGATCACTTTTGAATTTCATCAAATAAACCCAAGTAACTCTGGAATAATCATCAACAAAGGTAACAAAAGATTTATAGCCATCTCAAGAATCAACAGGAGCAGGGCCCCAAATATCTGAGTGAACAATCTCAAACATTTTACTAGCTCTAGATAAAGACACATCAAAAGGGAGTCTAGCAAATTTTACTAATTGACAGATCTCACAAGAGAGAGAATTTCTGCACAAACGGGGAAACAAGGTAGACAAAACATTTTCTGAGGGATGTGTCAGACGTTGGTGCCATAGCTTGTGCTCTTGATCTAGATTAATGCCGGTTTGGAGGACTTTTGGACCATTGAAACTTTTCGACAGGTAATACAGTACATCTAGATAAAATCCTTCACCAATCACCTTGGATGTTACTAGATCCTGAAAAATGACATTGTGAGGATAGAAGATAGCTATAAACTTAAGAGAATTTGTAATTTTTCCTACTGACATGAGTTTAAAAGGAAAGGAAGGAACATATAGTGCTGTGGAGTCAATGTCTTTTGACAGCAGATTAACTTTCCCTTTTCCTAACACATCTACACCCTTTCCATTTGCAACATAAACTTTAGAGGGTTTTGAAAGAGTTTCAAAATCATGAAGATTAGAGTTTTTATTTGTCATGTGGTCTGTGGCACCAGAGTCTATAATCCAAAAATCATGCATATTGACATTAAGAGCAGTTGAGAAGGCTTTGAGAATACCTGAAATCTCATCATGAGATAGCCCTTCTGTCTCAGCTAGAAAACCAGCAAACTTTCCCAATAGAGCCATTTGAGCTCCTTCTTCATCATTACTTTCACTGTTAACCTCCTGTTGATACCTGAAAAATCGCGTAATTTGTTACTATGCTATCACGCGACAAAGACCACGCATAGTCACGTAACTATATAAAATCCTATAGTTTTATAAGGATTTTATGTTCATTACTCGGCTATAGCACGCCAAGCAAACACACTTTTAATGTGAGCCCAAGCCACATGCACGCGTTCTTGGGGCTTGCAGTTTTGGGTGTGGTGTGGAAGGTTACGGAAACGCACATGCTCATTCGTCAATTTAATATCGTCGGTGATTTCGGTCTTGGGCCCGAAATCTAAGCCCAACGAGTTGGATCGATGAATGAAATGGTGAACATGCATGAGAATTGGGCCAGCCATTCTTTTCCCTTTAAAACCCGAGCCCAAAGGCCCAAAGCCTATATTAGAATAGTATAACTTCACTTTTTCTTCTTCTTCCCGTTTCCAGCACCTCACCCCTTTTACCCAGCAGCTCTGCTCTTTCCCTGCAGCACCCAAACACAAACAGAATCCCTCGTCATCACCATCTCACCAAGGAAGAGCCTTCAAACCAGTTAATAGGCTCCTCCTTCTCCCTCAAATTATGAGTCCACAAGCCCTGCATCTTTTTCCAGATTTCATGGTACTGTGTTTGCAGCAATCAGAGGCTATCGCATCAATCCCCTCTTTTCCTAAATCCCACCTCTCAAGCAAGCTTCTTTTCCTGATTTCGGGGCATGATTCATGCATTGAGGCAAATTAGTTTTACCCAGAAACATGGGTGCTTTGAGTCTCCCCGAAAACCTCAACTCTGCGCCTATAAAAAGGGATCAGAAAACCTATCCAGAGGAAGCCGGCAATCATCCTGCAGCTATCATGCAACAATCCAGCAAACCACCCAGCAACACAGGAAACAACACCTCCTCAAGCCTTCAAGCCTTCAAGCATTCATACAAGCAAAACCCCAAATCCCTTTCTCAAACCCTAGAAACCCCTTATAAGCAGCTTGTTATCATCTCAAACCTCCACGCCTTCAAGCCTCATGCCCAGTTAACCATCTTTCCAGAACAACTGTCTTCAAGCCCCGCACCTCTTCTCAAACCAGAAACCCAGAAAACCAACCCCGTAGTTCTCATCACCGCAGTGTGTTTCTAGCTCCCACACCATGCTCATGCTGTGAAGCTCCTTTCGATTTCAAGATGGTCTGAATTACGAATAAAGTCCTCCCATTAATCATGCTTTTGGGTTGATTTTAGCCTAGTCATCATGCTTAATCAAAGAACCCCCTCAACACCTCCTTAAGCTTAAGATAAGCTGCAAACTCATTGATCAATGCAGTTGGATTTGCTGTGAAATCCATTAAACCTTTTGTAGCAGCTGCATGGTTGGCTTTGAAAGTGTGATTAGGTAGAGATTTCTTCTGAAAGCTTGTGATTTATCTTGAGTTTCTCTACTCTCTATCATACTTTGGCTTTAGCTCTGGATGTAGAATCCAGCAAGTCTCCTTCAAATGCCCTTGATGCTCACAGTAAGTGCACCATAACTCAGGCCTCTTTCCTTTGTACACTTTGTTTCCAGTATTCCTTGAGCTTGAAGCAAACGCCTTGGATTCAGAAGCAATGGACTTTGAGTCAGCATTCATGACTTTTCTTCTTACTTCCTCCATTTGAATGGTGGAGCATATATTTGACAAGGTAGGGAGCTCAGTGCTCATGAGAATATGACTCCTTAAGTCTTCATATTCTGGTCCTAGGCTGGCCAGTAGTTGGAAGATTTTATCTTCTTCAGCCCTTTGCAGCAACTCATTTGCTATGGTGGTGTGAGGCCTGTAAAGATTGAGCTCATTCCACTTGTTCTTCAATTTTCCAAGATGTTGGATGAAGGTGTTTCCTTCTTGTTGGATGTTGGAGATGTCCCTTTGAAGTTGAAAAACTCGAGCTGCATTGTTTTGGTTCCCATACATTTCTTCAATGGCCTTCCATAGATCCAATGCTGATGCTGAGAAGCTGAAGATTTCAGCAATCTCTGGCTCCATTGAGTTGAACAACCAGGACATGACCAGGTGATCCTTGACCAACCAAGTTTCATATTCAGCAGAGAGTTGGTCAGGTTGTTGAGCACTTCCGGTGATGAAACCGAGCTTTGCTCTACCACCAAGTGCAAGAGAAATAGATCTTGACCAAGAGACATAATTAAATTCGTTGAGCAGCACAGAGACAAGGCGAAGGTTTGGATTTCCTTCAGATTCATTAGAGAAAGAGTTGGTCACAAAATGTGACACAGCAGAATCTTGTTCTTCTGTCATCTGGACAGGAAGAACAATAGCAGAAGAAGAATTTTAAGCGAAGAGAATGGAATGGATACAGAGAGGAAACAAATCGTTTATGGCTCTGATACCATGTAGAAAAAGATGAAGAGAAAAGAGTAAACTCTGGTATCGAAGATTATAGATTACAAGTATATATATACAGGCTTAGCAGGCCATGCTCCCAGCCATACTTAATCCCTAAAATAAGGACCAACTATATGACAATTATACCATAACACTTACACAAGCATGGAGGTAACTTATACCTAACTATACAAGCAACTACCATACTGTAAATAGTGTTCCAATACTATCAAAATCAATACATTTTCACTGGAATAAGATGTACTAATTTAATTACTATTTGAAGAAGTATCTACACTGATAAACACACACACACGATTGAGCTTGTTCTAATAATAATATAACTTCTCCAAAATCCAACAAAATCATAAATCAAATTTCTACAATTACTTGTCTTTAAGTGGTCTGCAATAAGCATATACAGAGGAATCTCACTAAGAATAACATAATATTTGAATATTTGAGAACAATTTAAGGCCTGCATATAGAAATCCAGAACAGATGTCTTGAACACCCTGATAGCCAGCTCCTGGCCATCGGAATTAGTTACGTGGTAAACATTTGCCTGTGGAAGAAAAAATAATTCCAAGATGAAAAGTTCAGTACAAGATTCAGTTGCAATCAACAAAATAGACTAGGGTAATGCAAGTATGCAACACATACTTCTTTGCCTGTCGCAACGCAGCCATAGATATTATCATCAGGACCAATCTTCAGAACTTTAATCAAAAGAATTTTGGTTTTTGGATCAATTGCCTGGTGTACACACAGAACCACGAGTATAAATGTATCATGTAAGTCATCTTCCTACACCTCAAAACAGACCTTTTTTATATTTGTTAATTGGCATTGCAGCTAAAATTATTGTTATTATGTTTTGCTAAACTTGGTACATACTACTTAGGAGTGGAGAGGGAAGTGGAAAATTGACATCTCCAATTCTGTGACCACTTCCATTCGAAAGTGATTAATAAACATGAAAATTAGAGATTCTGGAAGTAGAGGTAGAAGTCAATATTTTATTTTATTATTATTTTAGATTAATTACTTAAACACTAAAAATTTTAAACTTCGATTGTGGGGGCTGCGGGAACGCAAAACGTTCTTAGCGGAGTCCTAACTAAAAGAAAGTTCTGTACTTCTAATCCTTCTACACTCACCAAGGTGATAACTTGCAGGGTTTCTAGAACCTGTCCTACGTGCTTGGCATCCTCTGCAAGCAAGAAGACTAGTAGATATTTCCCAGCTAGCTATATGTACTCTATAAACGCTGAATGCAGTACTCCTCCAAAACATATTACGCTGAAATTTCAATAGGATTGCAGAAAAACCAGAGACGGAGCCAGGATTTTGAAGTAGACTGGGCTACATGGTTTTTTTTGTTTTTTTTTTATTTGATTGAAAGCCACACTTTCCTTTGATAAAACTTTCTAAATATATAATTCATAAATAAAATTTTGCATGGAATCAACTAATCGACTAGAAATTTCTGAAAAAAAAAAAAACTCTCTAATAAGAACAAAAGCATATCATGAAGACAAAAGAAAGAAAATCTATAAATTAATATTAATCGTTTGAGTTTAATACGTAAATTACTAAAAAGAATCTTCACCAAGTAAAATGCTTCTTTTTAATTTTCTTTACTTAAGAGGAGGCTTATGAATTTAACCCGGACTAAGTATCAATAGGCATGACAAGTTAAGGATAATTAATTAAGCTCTGTAGTTAGGATTAAACCAAAAAAAGTCTCTAGGCTACAGCCCAGGTATCAATACACTATCTTCCGTCCCTCAAAAACGAATGGAGCTCAATCACATGTTCTAACAGTCGATGAGAAAATAAGAGACTGTACATGCCACTTATTTCCGAGATAACTATGAACTCTCCTACTTGTTTGGCATCCATCCTTTGCGTACACAGATCATATATACTGAAATTATAGTGTCGTTTGAGATAAAGATTTCTGGTCTTAAATTGTGGGGCTTTACCCCTTCTAGAAATTTTTGAGGGCACAAGGCTGAACCCAATCCCGAGAGAGGGGGGGGGGGGGGGGGGGGGGGGGGGGTTTCAAATAGTTTTCAACCAACAATAGACGTGTCTTGGTTAGAACCTCATTAACTACGTCTCTAAATGTCTGTTTGAGCATCAGAAGTAATACTTGATGTCTAGAGGGATCAATTTTTTTTTTCTTTTTCTATACACATTTGCAGACCATACCATGTATGGAGATCTTCCCTAACATGCCAATAATCAATCATCTTCTACTACGGAAAGCTGTGGTTAAAAAACCATGTATAAACAGAATCATAACCTGAATGTGGTTCCAGTATTTAATACCTATTGAGCAAAGTTCAGGACAGTACTTTTAGATGAATCTATAAAATTGCAGCCCACTGAACAGAAGTTAGCAACAGACAAATCACAAAACATTCTCAACTAGGTCATTCTCCCATAGCAATATACACAACATGAAGAAGATCATAGTACCCCAATTTGCAGAACAACTAATTTATGAACAGAAAAAATTAGACTCAAATTGGTAGGGTGCGCCAAACCTAGCAGTAGTGCAACGCTAGGATGACACGCGTGATCCCCAATAGCAAGCTACCGTGTTGGGCCACCCCTTCAAAAAATTAATTTAATATCATGTGAACCATTAGTCCACATATCAGATATTAAACTGATAAGAACAGATACTACACTTGATCTTAGCCAAAAGGCCGAGAAAGGTATGCTTAAAACAGTCTCGTCCTTCTGTTTTTATAGTTTCATTGGCTTCCATACTTCTGTACAAAGCCGATGTGGGACTTTAAACTATTTCTATTGACTCCACTTATTAACACAATTAATAATGAGATTAATGGTGTTCTACACTATCTTAGCCTCATAACCAATAGAGAATTCAAGGCTCCCATCTTCAATAACAACTGGAAAGAAGAAGGTATATTGTGTGTGCATGTGACATTGAGAAGTGATCGAGAAGCATGCTTGCTGCTCATGTTATAATCAGAAGATAGCATGTATACATATATTACATATAACACTTTCCTTTGGTTCAAGCATCAATGCTTCATAGAGAATCTATGATCTATGACGAGAGAGTAAGTTCATAGGTTTAACCCATATATATACAACAAGAGAATTTTTAATAAATATCTCAAATAGACATGCAAACATACCAGATGAAAATGTCTCTGATCAAAATCTCCATAAATTTACCAACACTTCTGAAACACACACCGATCGAGCTGAGTTAACAGTTCTTTGTTCCAATGGAATACAAACTTTTTAACACCGTAGCCATACTTGCACTGCTGCACGTACATGAAACGCTTTTGAATATATCAATGGTAGAAGCTAGCTAGTACTAGTACTGAAACCTTCGATCATTATAACTTAAGTGAAACCGTAACAGACTGAAGTTAATACTCGGTACAAATCTTCATTAATCATCAACGTAGCTGTCTTTGAATAAAGATCCAAGACAACATTCAACTCAGCTTATATACATGCTGCAGCAACTCAGCTTTACTCGATTCTGTCCAAATTAAACTCTCTTTGGATCAGGATCATCAAGCTCATCATCTTATCTGGATCATATAATATCCTTCATTAATATATCAAGCTCAACCTTCAATTTGTTAAAATCAAAACTCTCTCTGGATAAGTTAATAAGCTCAAACTTCACTTGTTCTAAGCATATTGCTTCATGTTGTCCACAAGAAGAGAAAAGGACTGCGATACAATATAGTACTTCATTCTAAAGAGAAATTTTTTAATTTAAACTAGAATTGTAGGGCTTTACCCCAAAGGGAGCCATTCCAAAAATTCTCGAGGGCACAAGGCTGAACCCAGACCAGGAGGGGGTTTGGAAATAGTTTTCAACCAGCAATATACACGCCTCAGTTAGAACCTCATTAGCTGCGTCATTGCCCCAACCTCATTAGAGTACATGTGATGTATCAATGTTAGCTTTCATCCCCTGTACTTGATATGTCTGTACTCGGCCAAGTAAAGATGATGGTTTTGTATAGGGGGTTCTCTAATATTTAGACGGCGATCATATTTGTCTGCAGCTCAGGATTGATTCCATCCGCATAGATCTTAGATTGCAACTTTGCATCTTACATTCAAGTTGAATTTAACCACCAATTCACAGGTATGCGACATTAGTGAAGCAAACACACTCCCACATGGAAAACATGAGCTCAGTGAGCTCTGTGTCCAAGAAAGAATTCACACGACCTCATGTGGGAGTCCCATTTTCGCATGATGTAGTAGTAATTGGAGAATATACTCAATAGAGCACTATCCAAAATCTCACGAATGTGCAGTCCAACTCTACAAGCTTCATGCTTTCTGTGCTCTCGCACACTAATCCATAAATTTTGTGTGTGAGCGCGTGTGTATCACATAAACAATGTCGGATATTGCTATTAGACACTGAAGCTATGATTCTACCCAAAAATAATCCATGGGTGCGACCAAGAAATTAGTGCATAGAAAAATGTGAAATATTGGAGTGAATTGAAAATTTTAATAAGCAATTTAGTATAGTACACACTCATTATGAATAACTTGTGTATCAAACATACATAAGTTCTAAAAACAAGCTCGAACTCGCTATTGTCATAAAGAACGCACTTCAACTCCCCAATGTTTTGAGAAAACTTTGTCTTTTTCTTATCATCTGTTTCTCACAAGAAATGGTTTTCACTTAGCATTGATGAAGAGATCGCAGCTACCACACGATGTGCTTAGCCTTGAAGAGACCCTTCATCCACTAGTTCTTGTTCTATTATTAAGGGTTAATATTTGTTTAGTTCTTGTAGTTCTAGTCGGTTGTCTATTCAGTCCCTAAAGTTTCAGTTTCATCTATATAGTCATTTAAGTTCCAACTTTTTATCTGAAAGGTCCATTCCGTCAAATCTTCCGGTAAAGACCCTTCAAAAAAATTGTAAAATGACCAAAATACTCCTAGAATAATATTCCATTTGATTTTCTTTAATTATTTAAAATAAATTTATCATTTTTAATTTAAGTCAAATTAATCCGGTGTAGACATAAAGAAATAAATGGAAAAGGATTTTGGTAAGTAAAGACATTCATTTCTCCTTAAAATAAAATGAAAACAATGAAGAAATAAATTATTGAAGGAAATCTAAGAGAAAACTAATACAAGGGTATTTTAGTAATTCGATATTTTTTGGGAGGGTGTTTAACTGCCACCTCATCATATTAACAGAGGAGTTGACAGAGTGGACGGAGTTGACTTTTCAAATTAAAAGTTAAAACTTAAAAGACTATATAGAGGAAACTGAAACTTCAGGGACTAGATAGATGACCGACTTGTCCGACTATATATAAGTACAAGGGCTAAACAAACGTTTGTCCTATTATTAACATGACTGAGATTGTGGTGCAGCTGTTTATATTGATGTTGGTGCGCAATTACGGATGCTCTATGATATCTGCTCTTTTTAAACACACATTCCGACATTTATAAATTGACCAGACCATATCATATTTACTAATGTTGTATTGTTCTATCCGCTTCAAGAAGACTTTATGCAATAATGGACTGAAATTATGTGAATAGCTAAGCTACGAGATTAAATCAGTCATTCTTATATATTTCCAACCGTCCCTCAATTTTACATATTTCCCATGGAACTTTCAATTACAAACAGAGTATAAAAAAAAATTAATAAAAAAATAAAAAACTGAGTCACCGCATAAATTCATCTCTACATTCTCCATCGATAGCATTATCTTTAGTATTATGAGACATTCAAACAACCATTAATTTTTTAAGTTACATAAGTGCTATCTGTAAACTTCCTGCTCAGTTGCGTCATTTTCTAAATCATCTGGGCATGCCTTAGTTGTGGGGATAAGTAACAAACCCATTTCGGAACACATGCAATTTTTGCTCTATGTTTCTTATAAAAAAGAAGACAAATTGACAAAACATATATGCAATGCCAATTATGCATCCGCTGTTGTACACTATGCTCTAACAAATACTCAATATCAATGTAAATATACCTCAAACTGACTTTAGTGCCTCGCTTTATAATTATAAAGTAACCTAGAACAATTCAATCTGTCTGGAGGACATGATTTACAGTAGATATGGCTGTTGAGCAAAAATTGTAAATAATATACTCGACATAATTTCATCTTATCTCATTATTTTGAAATAAGACTTTTATCATGTTAAGTTCGGATCCATTCAAGACAAAATATGTCTCTTAATTACAACTCCTATATTTCAAGGAGAAAACCCTTTGATTCCAAATACGAAGAAAATAACGTATGTGGAGTGTGTGTGTTTGTTTGTTTTTGCGGCTGCACCCAGGAATATGAATGGGTTGCCTACGTACCCTTGGAGAGGGATCAAGCCACTCGTAGTTCAAGAGTTCCAATGAGTGAATGACTCACTGGACAAGTTTGGCATTTTGAATGAGAGTAGTGTTTAGGCTACTTTGAAAGACAGATTTGACAGACCAGGGATTCAGGTGAATTTTTACTGGTGGAGTCAAGGATTCTGCTTAGAATTGTGGTTGCGCCTGAATTTAAATCTAGACTGCCTACATACCCTGTGAAGGGATCAAACCACTGTAGTTCGAAATTTGGGATTTAAATGGGTAGATGACCAATTTGCATGAAATTCGTGTTTGAGACATTTGCGAGGGTGTAAAGCCCTCAAGTCTACTTTCGATGCGATATGGGAATGATTTGCTTTTTCTGGTGCTTGAGTGGATTTGACTGTAGGGCCAAGGATTTGTCTGGCGAAGTCAGGGATTCGATATGTGAATTGTGTGGTTGTATCTAGTGGGCCGCTAGATTGCCTACGTACCCCTTTTGAGGGATCAAACCGACCGTAGTTCATAATTTGGGTTTATGATTTTGTATCGATATTTGAGCTCAACAGATGTATGTAGAACTTGAATCTGTCAAGCGTATTGCTTTTGAACACTCAATTTGGTAGAGTGTTTGCCGGGCTTTACAACAGGCCTCGGAATTTGGTGGACTGACTGATGCGGTGCCGTGGTAGAGTATCTGCATATTTAATTTGGATATCCAAGTGTCGAGGTTTGAGGTGGATCAAACTTTCATCAAGCATTGTGACTGGGCTTGCGGTCTTAAGGCCCAAAACTTGATTAATCCATCATGCTTATGTCTTATTGAAGTCAAACTCGTGCTTTTCGATCTCAGACTTCCGAAAGCTTCTGAGAGATTACTGATAAACTCTTAATCCTACTCCTCATCTCTATCATAATCCTCATCTCCAGCTAGAGAATGAATTGCATTGAAATCCAAACACATAAACCCGATTCCCAGGTGGAGTCAATGAGTGACCTGTATAAATGGGAGGCATCCATCCCATATTCTGTACTTCTTTACATTGTTGTCGAGCATGCGTATTGGGTAAGAATTTCTACTGACTGGGCTTCTCTAATTTCTTGTGAGGATTTTGCTCAGGCAATTAATTCTTTGGCAGCATTCTTCGTCGAGGTTCGAAAGATTCTGGCTTCTAATCTGTAGCAGGGTTCGGCCGAGTTTGGTGATTGAGCTTTGTGAAATCGGTGAGCATCAATTCCCATTGGTTTCGGTGAGGTTTGATTTATGGCCATCCATGAATTCACAAATGTTCAATTAAGAATTCCCCTCTCTTGTGCTCAGAGCTGGACGTGTCTTCTTTAGAAGGCAAAGTACCACCATATAGTCCAATTCCACCGCTTTGACTTTTCCACAATTGTTCTACGGATTTGGTAAGCTTCTGAATATTAACTTCTTTTGCTTATGCCACCGATCAACAATTGTATATATGTATTGTTGACACTGAAGCTCTTACAGAAGCTATATATCATGCTTTGATTGATAACAGCTTGAGCATGACCTCTGCCTATTAAAACTCCCTCTTGTGTACAGGGCTCGTGTAAAGGACATCACCATATCGTCAAGGTCTCACATATGACTTTGCATTCTTGTTTGATTTATTCTCTGAACTTCATGGACGTAGTCCCTCTGTCACCAAAAGTTATGTTGGAGTACGCCCTAACGTTTCTAGGTGTCTGCACAGGTCTTGGAGATGTTGGTCACTGCATGAGGAGTTGGAACAGATCACAAGTAAACATTCGTATAACACCTTTGCAGCAACTCATGATTCTGGTAATATCTGTGACACGACTTTCCTGCTTTGAGGGCTTCTGCAATCTTATAGCTGTGGAGATTTTCTTTTTTATGTATGTGCAGATGCTTGCAAACTAGTCAGGTTGACACCTTTGAAGAGCAGAAACGTTGCATTTTTGTGAGTTGCTGTGACCATATTACTGAGGTACCAAGCTTCGATTTGAATATAGAGCTGCTTCTTTGGTACTTCCTCTAGTGCATGACTGGTGTGTTTACAGGCTTGGTGCCGAAGCATCGTATCAACTGTATAATAGCCTCTTTGTCACCGTGAACTCAAACAAGTGTGACAGAGCCCTTTAAGACGCAGCCATTCTCCGAGAGTAGGCCGAAAAGGATAACACACAAGTCAAAGACACAGAGATAAAAAGACACGGGTGAGCCTCTTCTCTTCCCCATCTTTTCCATTCAAACCTTGATAAGCTCCACCTTGCGTACATGCTTCTTGTTCTATATTTGTTTGGCTGTTTTGGTGGGTAATGGTGGAGGATTGGGAGAACATTTGTTTCTGGTGTTGAATAAGAGGAGGGCTTTATTTCTTGAGGCATGAACTGCACTCATGGAGACATCAGCAAAGATAAACAAGAAAAAATGAGAATGGACCATGGAGTAACGGCAAGATACCTGCAGTTCTGAACTTGGGGAGGCTTCTCGTCGTGTGATGATAATCTCCAGGTAACAATCAATTCTCCTTACTGTTTTCTCTCCTTTGGTACGTACAGAGCCTCTTCTCACCCTCTTCTTTTTTCTCTCCCTTTCTCGGTTGCAGATTGCTCTCAATATATAGAGGTGCCGAAGGAGCTAGATAAGCTGCTTTTGAATTTCAAATTCTGGTAGAGATGATGAAGATAAACCCATTGGAAAACTGATTTGCTCTGACCCGGCTGCATATTCTGTTTTGAATTTGTCAACGATAACTAACTCTTCTAAATTGAAGAGATTATCATGACTTTGTTTAAAGCTATTATCTCTTAATAATTATCGTTCAACAATGGCATACCCTATTGTTGAACCTTTAGAGCTTGATAATTGAAGGACACTCGAAAGGCTTGCGGTTTCCAAATGTTGATACTGAGGCTCTGACCTTTCCTTATATTTGCAATTTTAAATCAGGTTAATACTTAATCAAGATAATAGGCTATTGGCTGTTTTGGCTTTGCCGTGATAAATTAGACAATCTTGCATTTTCAATTTCAGTACTCTCAGTTGCTCAATTTGGTGAAGATTTTCAACTTCTTTGGTTGTGTGGTTTTCTGTGTTACATTGTGATGTTGTATGCGTGGATGCTACATTCATATGGTCAGGGAACCCCATTTAGACGAGTCTTCTGATCATGCCCTTCAGTTTCGGTGTTATTAGCTCTGGGAGTGCAGGAATTCGTTGGAATCTGTCAGCCCAAGTCAAGTGGAGAATGGGATTGGTATAATATTAGTGATGCAATAATAGTCATAGCAAAGAGAGCAAGTCCCAAGTCAGGAGCTGCGACAGTAGTGAAAGAAATCTCCCACATCGATAGCAAGTGAAAAACAACGCTGTTTAAGTTAAGCAGCATGTGTTGATTGTTCACGACCTTACTTGAACAGGATCTGTTCTATAGGATCGTACCTCTGTATCCTTGAGTTCTAAGGAGACAGGAATCTAAACCTGGTGGATGAATCATAGCCATGCGATCAGAGCGTGATTAACGGCTGGTGATTTTCGGGTTACTGTGGCTGTAGATGATCGTTCTCAGCTTGGTTCAACCAACTCTGGGGTGGTCGCTTGGCTGTCTGACAGGTTCCCCTTTTTTTTTTGGCTTTTGTGTTCCGTCCGTTCTTCATGAGCTCTTATGTGTTAGTGTTCTTTTCCCTTTTCGATTAGCTCTTATGTACCGAGCAAATACACCTGCACAGTCGCACCAAATCCCGGCAGCTCCTTACTCAACTAAAGGGCTTGACTTGGTTTGCAGCAAGATCCTACCAATGTTCTCATTTAGGCCTGTTTCTTTCACATAATTGATATTCATTGTAACATAACTCAATAAAGTTCTTATCATACGATGCATACAGATTTTCGAAGATGCATCCCTAATGTTCATAGCGGTTCTGACTTCTGAAAATTAAACCGGTAGTAATATGTTAGGATAAAGAACTACAGTACTTTCACTCTACCTCGGATTTCTATTTTAGAGAGTCGAAAGACACCAGCTCAGTTTTTCTGATAGAACTACAGTGAGCTGGTGCAATGGACTGTGAGCAAAAGTTACAAAACAACTGCAAACCAATATTAGCGACCAAATTACTAATCAATGACTACCATCCACAAGTAGCATATTGCAAAGCAAGCAACTCAAAAGGCACGGAGGACCATCGATCCAAAAATCAAAGGTATCAAGACTTCAAAACAAAAATATTCATCTTAGAACCCTACTCATATATGCAAAGTAAATGAAGTATTCAATTTGAAATGCAGAGATGACCAGTGGCACAGAAAATCTGATACAGAACCTGATATACGTTACACCATTCATATTCATCTTAGAATTCCCAAATCCTGGTAACAGTGTGGAATGAAAAACAAAGCAACACTGCATTTGACTCCGTTCCTAATTTTTGGACAGTACGTATATTACCAGCAGTAGCAGATCCAAGAGTGATCATATTCGGCATGTCTCTACTTCAAGGAGTAAACAGCAGAGAAAAACAATCTAGAAGTTAAAGAAGTAGATCGAGGTGTGTGTTACTCCAACGCTGTGATGCACAAGGCACTCTTGTATAGGTACAACCAAATTTACTGAGCAGACGCTCTATTAAATTCCAGTAGTAGAAAGAGTTAAATAATGCTTCCAAAAAAAAGTCTACTCAAGAAATCCTGCTGTGAAATCAGAGTTGTGTTCTAAAACATCAAAGAACTCTCAGAGTTTCAATTAAATCATTTTAATCTACATTGTTCAGAACAGAGCAGAAAGTAATCGAGTACGAATCCATTTCAGTATATATGGAACACAGAATTGCCGATTAGGATTAGGTTCTTTACCCTTCACTCCTGACAATTGAGACTTTAGTCACAGATTTTCTAGCCGTAAATTCAAAATTACCACATCACACGCACAGGACCATAGACATACATTTTCTTCCACAACAGCATTTCAGTTACAATGGAGCAGAATTTCTGGTAAACAGTATTACAAAGCTGAAACCGAGTCAACCAAAGTAACCCAAGAATGAACAAAAAGTAATAGTTCCACCAGCAATCAGATTAGTTCATAAGAAATCAACCATAGAGGCACAAACTAAATCAACCCCATAGTTAAGAGACAAGTACACTAATGAACCACAGTACTTCATTTCCTAGGGATCGAGCAGATCCATCCATACATGAAACAAAACTAGACATTCACTACTAGTTTAAAGCCCTAACCCTAACCACACAGAGCCAGATCGAAGCTTAGATTCACAACCCAAGTCCTTCTAAGAGCTAGTGAACTTGGTGACAGCCTTGGTCCCCTCAGAAACAGCATGCTTGGCCAATTCACCAGGAAGCACAAGCCTGACAGCGGTCTGAATCTCCCTGGAAGTAATCGTCGGCTTCTTGTTGTACCTTGCCAGCCTGGACGACTCCTGAGCGAGCTTCTCGAAGATGTCGTTGATGAAGCTATTCATGATGCCCATGGCCTTACTGGAGATTCCGATGTCAGGGTGGACTTGCTTCAGGACCTTGAAGATGTAGATCTTGTAGGTCTCCACGCTCTTCTTGTTTCTCTTCTTCTTCTTGTCTCCGCTGGCTGCTCCGGCCTCCTTCGGTAGCTTCTTTCCGGCCTTGGGCTTCTTCTCTGCCGGGGCCTTCTCGGCGGGGGCTTTCTCGGCCGGCTTCTTCTCCGCTGGCTTCTTCTCTGCTTTGGGGGCCATTGGAATTGAGAAGAGTGCGATTGAGGGTTTGGGGAATAGCGTAATCGATTTGGGAATTGGGATAGTTATCTGTTGACTGATGAGCAAGATGAGGTTTATATATATGTGGGGGGTCGCGCTTTATTGGCTAATGGGGTTTCACGCGGATCGCTGAAGTGTGTATACTACTGCTGTTCATTTTTTGCAGAATAGTTTCTTGACCGACGGCTGAGATTAAATAAGGTGGTTTATATCAAAAACAAGTGCTGGAGATAATTTGTTTTTTTTTTCTTGAATATTTTTAGAACACAACATTGATAGTGTTATAACAGAAGGGCAATGATGTAACTTCTTGAGATTTAATCAAATCAGTTTTAACGAAGGACAAGAATGTAACTCTCTACTGAAGTGATGGCTGCATCGCCTGCGCTCCTATGTTTTGGTCTAAATTAGTTTTTAAATTTTTTTCCATTTTTTTAAATTTGCACTTGATGTGGAAGTTGATGCTGTCTCTGCAGGTTCTCATTGTTCAACTGGAGACAAGGCATCATGATAGTCATCTTTTTTTGACATCTGATAATAGGGACAAGTTAGATGATATTTCATATATAAAAAAGGGAAATAATTATCATTCTGAATGGTTTGGTCGGAAAATTTGAATTTGTCAGAAATAACTCAAAAATGAGGAGAGAGAAACTCATCAGTTAATATAGTGGCAGTATTATAATTTTACCGAAATCAGTGACATTTTAGACATTTCAACATCAATTATTCAATTAATTTTGGGTCCACTCGATTTTGGGTTAGACTTATGTTTTTTTTTTGTTTAAAAATTATTGAAATGGTGAGTTATTTGTGTTTGTAAATTTGGTCATGTGGTACTGTGTAATTTCCTTTTTTTTTTTTTTTGTTGAGAATAGAAACTTTCATTGATGATATATTAGAAAGATACATCAATTTAAAGTATATCAAAAAGTGATAAATATGGGAAGGGAAAATATTTGCGTCAGAACTAGTACATACGCGTGCGTCTGAACTCTCTCTTATTTGCATATCTTGGACAATGCAAACAACGATTTTAACAGTTCAAAAGTTGAAGTAATCAACATAGATCATCCATGTAAAAAAAAAAATTTAAACAAAAATTATTTGCTTATTCGATTGCATCAAATAAATCAACAGTTTTAGTGAAAGTTGGCAATCTCGTGATCAGCCGTCCATTTGATTGATACAATCAGTTAAGCAAATGATTTTTGTTTATATATATATATTTTTTTTTTACAGGGATGATATGTATTGATTACTTCAACTTTTGAACTGTTAAAATTATTGTTTACATTGCCCAAGGTATGCAAATTAGAGAGAGTTCAAATGCACACGTATATACTAGTTCGGACGCAACTATTTTTCTATGGGGAAACCTAAAAGGACCATCCACAATCTAAAATGAAAGTCAGGATACAAAAGTGTGATTGCGCTGCCTGTAACTTTCACATAAAAGAATACCAATAACCATAAAATGGAAGAAATGGGTGAATGTCTTCACTTCTTCAAACCTAATGCTGCGTTTGGATTGAAGAAAATAAGGAGGAATTTAATTCCAGAAATTTGATATTCATCATCTCAAAGTATCCTGTTTGTATAAAATTCCTAGAAAAATGCAAATTCCACTGGAAAAAATCAGGGGAGTTTGAGACATGTTGTAAATATTCTAATGTATATGGTTGTCTACATAAATACTCATTAGTTATATACTTTGATGTAAACTCTATCTCTATATCAATAGGCTAATGAGAATGAATGAGAAGACTTCTATTTCCTCACAACTCTTCTCTCTTTATCTTTTCTCTACTTTATAGCACGTTATCAGCACGACTATATTTTGAGTTGATAACGATCGAACCCTAAAATACCTAAATTAATTTAATTTTTTGAGGGCTTTGCTTGTACTTCTCTTTTCTGTCTTCTTCTTCATCCTAACTCGAGGATGATTAGATAATTCTTGGTGCAACATTCGTTGCTATTTGACCATGATTATCATGATCTATGAGTTTGAATTTTTATTCTCAAAGATGTTGACTGTTCAATTGCTATAATCGACATACTTTGATTGTATCATATTATTATTTTTCTTTTGCATTGCTTAACGATCACGTATAGGTCCTGGGTTTGCTAGATACGTTTTGTATGTTGCTCTTTGACTTCCTGATTGCCTTTACGTCATACGAATTGGTTAGATAAAGATGGATCAATTTTCTTTTGTCTCTTTTCTTTTACTGGACCATTCAATATGAAAAAAAAAATGAAAAAAGAAGAAGGATTTTTACTGTTGTTTCCTTTCGTAATGCTAATCATGCCATGAGTTTAGTTCCACACATCAGCATGGTTTAATTATGCCAAGGGAAAAAGACCATTTGAACAAAATGAGTTTAAAAATTACCCATTCCAATGTTTATATCCCAAACCAATGAATCTTGAGAGAATTACACAACTACCCTAGTAAATATAATTCAGTCATATTAAAACATATTTACCCTAACCAATTATATATTAACCTCTCTCTCAACAACACAGAAAAAGAAAAAGAAAAAACCCTAGTTCCCCAAATCCCCGTCGCCGTCGCCGCCGCAGCAGCCCCTTCCCCTCTCTCTCTAGCCGACTCTCTCTCTCTCTCTCTCTCTCTCTCTCTCTCTCTCTCTCTCTCTCTCTCTCTCTCTCTTCTCTCTCTCTCTCTCTCTCTCACGGTAAGGGTGAGAATGATGCTTTCGTTTTTTACCATGGTGTTGGTTCGGCCTATAGACCTTGGATATAGGCTTTGGACTTTGGATGCCACTCAAACTTGTACAATGGTGTTGGTTCGGCCTTGAGCAAATTCCCTGCACAATACCTCAGCGGCATTTCGGGGATAATTATGTAGTGCTCGGTCACTGGAAAGCTATGAACCCACCCTGGCGCAGGACCTTGGGTGCAATCAACCCGCCCGATTACCTTCCTTTCATTCGTACCAGGCTCCATCCTCACCGCCAAGTAACCCGGGTTGATCAAATCTGGCAACAAAGTCAGGAACTCGGAATCTGTAAGAATTCCCGTAGACTCCATATACAATCAGCATAATCAATTACTGGGGGTCAGTAATCGATTACTGGGGGTCAGTAATACTATTGACGGCGGGTCCTCCTCCTCCTCCAACATTAGGGTTTTGATCGAATTGGGAATACTATTACTGGGGGTCAGTAATCGATTACTGGGGGTCAGTAATCGATTACTGGGGGTCCGTAATCGATTACTGGGGGTCAGTAATCGATTACTGTGGGTCAATAATCGATTATTGGGGGTCAATAATCGATTATTGACGGCGGGTCCTCCTCCTCCTCCAACATTAGGGTTTTGATCGAATTGGGAATACTATTACTGGGGGTCAGTAATCGATTACTGGGGGTTAATAATTGATTATTGGGGGTCAATAACATGATTACTGGACAATATGAAATCTGTAACCTGATTACTGGGGGTCAGTAATCGATTACTGGGGGTCAGTAATCGATTACTGGGGGTCAGTAACTTGATTACTATGGATCAGTAACTCCAGTAACCTGATTACTGGGGGTCAATAATCGATTATTTACTGTAATCTGTAAATTATTTACTGAGGGTCAGTAACCATCGTCAATAACCTGATTATAAAAAAAAAAATAAAAAAATTAAAAATCTGGCGAAAAAAAAAAATTCCGGCGAAAAAAAAAATTGGTGCCCGGAATCCTGCGACTCCGGCGACCGGCCATGGGAGGCCAGAGGAGTTGAGTGATATTTCGGCAAAGTTCGTTTTTTTTATCTTCCACTTTCTCAACACATTATAATTCAAAAATATGTTAGATAAGACAAAAGGACAAAAAAGGAAGAAAAAAATTAAATTTGTACTAGAATTGAAAAAGATTTGTTCAAATGGACAATAGAGTTGTTACCTTATGTTGAATAGGGAAAAAAAATAAGTTTGTCATTTGAATGGGCAGTCAAGGGGTCAAATTAGCACCAAATAGACATTTTCCCTTATGCCAATGAGTTTATTTTTGGTTTTTTTCTCGTATTGGAATCTCAGCTTTTACATGGCTACTCCATATACCCTTAATCAAGCTTTTTTATCCTAATTTGTCATCTCGTCAAATCTGGATTAAATTTGTCCATTTCACAATAATATTTTCAATTTTGTGAATTAATAGTAAACTCACGTTTGCATCATCTAGTTGTGAGTTTTGTGATCATAGGTGGAGACTTGAAGTCCCCTGATCAACCTATGAGGGCCAAAAGTTCCTCAGTTATACAACAATGAAACCACATCTTGTGATCCCTAATTATATGAGGGCCTGAAGTTCCTCGTCTTATTTTTTATTATTTTATTGTACAATTTGAGGATAGAAACAAGATTATCATATTTCTAATGTATTTTCTTCACTATGGAACCAGAAGTTTTCATTGTAAAAGTTATTATGTATATAATTTCTGCAAATTTTCTATTTTATTATGTACTTTCATTACAATATTATCTTTTAATTTTTTGTTTTTATTTTATTCTTATCGGCTAGCAACCCTATGTCTCGAATATATGAATTTCGGATATAATATTTTTGAACCAGAAGTTCTAACGGAAAAAAACTCAAACCCGAAGAAGTTTTGAGTATAAAATATAAGTTAGTTATAGTGAACCTAAAGTTTCATATAGTTACCTCGAACTTGAAGCTTTGAGCGCTAAAATTATTTGAACATGAAATTCAACATGTGAAATCTGAGAACATGTAGTTCTAACATAAATAGTTTGAACCTGAAGCTTCGGCTACACATATTGATAGCTCCAGGAGAGCACATAGTATTCTCTTTTTACATCAAGCTAATGCCTCTAATGTGATTGGAGAAGATTTTCTTGATATGTACCTAGTATGTATTTAAAATATAATGTTATGAACCAGAAGTTCATTGTGCATACGAAATTCGTTATTTCACCACACATCTGCTAGTCGACAATTTGATGAGACACTCCTCCTGTCGTGAGGGGAAGACAGAATGTTTCTGAAGCACGTCATGAATTGGTATGTGATATTTATTCAACCCTACTTATTTTGTGGGATGCATGTGTATCTAAGTGGCATGGTTCTCCTATAAAGAATGTCATTAAGCAATGTCAGAGTCCTAATATGAATAGACATGTAAAAGTTGTAAGTACGCCATTAGAAAATAACATATTGGCGATACAATAAAAAAAACCAATATAGTTGATAATCATAAATTTGATGTTTTTAACCTGAAACTTGATTCGGTTCGCCACCATCCAAAAAGCATCTTCACTGAAAAGAAGTGTTAGATCTTGAAATGCATTTCATTGTGTATGGTCATAATAAGACAGTCTTCCTGTTGTTAGGGGGAGGAAAGACTACTGTCATTTGAGTAACGGCGTGAATCTTATATAGTGTGTATCCACTAGGTCTAAAGTTTTAAGCTCTCAAAAAGAGAACATTATACATGCTCTTTAATACTTTGTACGAGATTTTAAGTAAAAGATCCACATTCGCTAGATAATTAAGTGACATTTGTCCTTGAAGTGACAATGTTTGCTCCAGAAGTGGTATGGGTACCCAATATTAATAAGCTCATAGCTAATGCATGCATATAAGAATGTGTAGGATGTATGATTGATGATCATCAATGATGATTTACATATGGTAGCTACCAAACATCATTAAGGGCTGTATTGATGCTATATCACCTTTCATTATGAATGCTAACAAAGTATATTTATTGCCCAAATTAAAAAAAAAACAATTATGATGAAATGGAATACTTGAAACGTGATGAGATACCAAGACCTGTGATAAATCACTATACGTTTAATTCCACATGATACAAAAAAGAATGTTTAGTAGTGAAGATAAATCACTATGACACAATGGGAATGTGAAAATCAGCCATCATACGAATGGCAACTTTTCTATATATATCGGGTTGTGTATACTTGCTATTTTGATATGAGACTTATTGCACAGCATATATGATGTGGATCTTAAAAGACAATAAAAGCAAATTCTCAAAAGTAAAGGTTCAATATAAACGTAATGCTTATCAAATTCTTAAGAAATTCAATTGTAAATCAATGATATGCATAGCGAAAAGAGCCTAAAACTAATTCATGGAATGAAAGAGTCTAAAGCTAGCTCATACTTACTCATTGCGTTATAATTAACGCTACCTAACTGCCTCTGATACGACCCGAACTTCGAGTTACCTCCTGACAGTTTTATCTTTTATTTTATGTTATGGGAATTGTTTTTACGATTCGAAAGTTCTAAAAGTTGACATTTTAAATAAGTTGACCCGACGGAGAATATTATTTCTCGACGAGATAGAAGACGTTGAAATGAGATCGTGGACATATGGCACGTTTAATTTGAAGTTCGTGTGAAAAATTTACGACTCAAAAATTGGTAATTTGCCCTTTTTGGACGAGTATAAATAGTGGTGAATCAAATTTCCCGAAAATGAAACTTTCATTTTTCTTCTTTTTCTTTTCTTTTCCTTTTCTTCTTTCTCTCTCTCCCTCCCTCCTCGCCACTCAGCCTGAGCCCACTGACCCAGCGCCGCCCTCCACTTTTCTCCGCCATCCGGCCACCGTTCGGCTCACCACCTGTCCCGTTTGGACCGCCTCTTCCTCCTCTTCTCCTCTGTAGCAGCGACGCGACTTGTTGCGCCGTCATTCGACTAATGGAAGCTAGAGAGGGTTCGACTGTGTCGAACCGGAAACTCTCTCCTCCGGCCAAGGTTCGACCCGATTCTTGGGGGGAATTGAAAGTCTCGACTTGTGCAACAAGTCCACTAAAGGAATTGATCCAATTCGAACCAGCTAAGGAGAAATTAGGATTTGAAATTTCTAGGATTTTTTATTCCGAATTTGAGGGTTGTGTCATTGGTGGATTTAGAGGTTGAATTTAAGTTCAGAACGATGTTTAGAGTCGATTAGGTGTAATTTGAGGTTCAATTGGTTGAAATTGGTGAAAATAAAATGTGGAAGAGTTCCGGTCGTCGTGCTGGCCGCTGTTTGCGGCCGCTGAGGCTGATTTTGGCGGCAGAGGTGGCGGAAATGGAACCCTGAGGTGGTGATGGTCATGTTGGGTTGGTTTGGGGGACTATGGTGGTGTTTCTGGTCACTGTGGTGGCGTTGCCGGCGGCGGGAGGTTGAAGAAATGGTAAAAAGTAAAAAAATAAAACAGTAAAAAGTGAAAAGTAAACAATAAACAGTAATTTAATAAATGGTAAATAGTAAAAGTAAAGAATAAACAGTAAAAATAAATGGTAAATAATAATTAAACTTTGACCACTTACTGTTTGACTTTGACAATTATTGTTTGACCCTAAAATTCTACTGTGGATTTTCCGTAAAAAGGGTAAAAGCTGGTAAAAAGGGTTTTAAACGAAATTATCGGACTTGGGATGGGTGTCCTGAGTAATTTCGGACGCAAATTGTTTCGGTATTTGAGACGTAACTCCAATACCGATAATAAGAATTTAAATGAGGGTATTTGGGCGAGTGAAGACGTCCGTACATTTAACTTTTATAATCAAATTCCGAGTTTTGAAATATCTTTTAAATACTTCTCTGTTACAGGTCGAGAAGTTACTCGATGTGACAAGATCTCGAAATAGTGGCGCGCTCGGCCGTACTGTGAGTGGATTTTATTTTAATAAATGCATGCATAAATATTTTAATAAAATGTAGTTTATTTTAAATAAATGATTTCTGAAGCATGATAATTCATATAATTTTATGATATTGATATTTAAGTAAATTATGGATTTTGGTTATATACTTACTACTATTTTAAGTAGTACGTAATTTTACCCGGAAATGAGATTTTCGGAAATAGTATATTTTAATCATTCATATTTGATCATGTTGAATAAGTTTTATATGTACTTAAATATAAAGACCTGAAATGAGATTTCCGGGGACTTTATATTTTCGCTATTTATGATTTTACGACATGTAAGACATGTCGATGTTATATGTATATATTTTTCGATATTATTTTACGGCATGTGGGACATGTCGTATATATATTTTCTTCGAGGTTATTATGATATTTATAAGCCTCAGATGTGCGGTCGGGGACCGTACTGATTTATGATATATAAGGAAAATCGTATTTTCGGTTTTATTTTCGAATTTTCACCATATTAGGGTCCGTATATATATTGATGCTAGCTAGCTTAGTCAGCTAAGCCCATGCGAGATGACGACTTGACCACATAGGTCAGATTCACCTCGGTGGTCGACGTATACAGGTTTAGCGTGGGACGCTATAGAGTCTTGGAGGCTCGACCCTTAGCCTGAGAGGCTTACTATTAAATGGTGCTAACCTTCCCCTATTATATGACCAATGAGATTGGTCATGATTTTATATTATTTGATTTTTGTGAATATTTTTTCTTATGAGACTTTCTGTTATTTAATAAATTCTCGAACCAGCAGGGTTGGGTTTTTATACGACCAATAGGATTGGTCGTGATATGTTATTATTTAGCTATCAAAAATATTCATTCTTAAAAATATATGTAAAATATTATTTGTTATTTGATATATCAACGAGGCTGATTTTTAAATATGTTGTTCTTAAACATGGGACGTTTTATTAAAATGTATGCATTGTGATTTTTATTTATAAAACATTAGGAAAGTAATATGATACTTTTATTTAAAGTATTATATTAAATTATTTTATTTTTATCCACTCACTGTAATGTTTTTAATTTACTTTCTCCTGGGCCATTCGTTTTAAATCGCCCAGTTTGCAGACTAGTTTATTTGAGGTCAAGAGTATTCAGAGTCGAGGCATAGTCATCGTCGTCTTTGCTTCCGCTTGGTAGGATCTATTGATCATTTTACCTTTCTATTTTGTATTCCCAATTCATTGTATTAGATTGCTCCACTTACCTGTGAGTCAATTGAGTTGTATGTGTTTGTATTTATTTGTGGCGATTGTTGTGATTTGGGAAGTAGATGGCTCCAGGTGTTGAGGTTGAAAATGATTTTAGAAGTATTTTTATTTGTTGCAGGTTTTAGGGTCGTCCATCCTAAGATTGACTTATCGAGTCATCGATAGAGTTAATCTTAAGGTGGTCTCCGCAGGCCTCGTCCAGGTTTCATGGTGAAATCTGGGGCGGGTCCTGTCAGCCTCAATGAGTACTATGGCAAGACTACAAGATCGGATTCGAATTATGATCATTATGTTGCAACATATTCTAACTTTGCAAAATTATGAATTACTTAGGACTTTGGAAGAGCCTGTATGAGACATATAAATGCACAAAAACATTTATGTCTGTTGTTTGATATGCCATGATGGTTTTCCAATGTTTTAAACTATACGAAGTTAACTGTGTCAATTATTTATTTTTTTGTTGTTGTTTATGTCACGCCCCGGTCCCGGCGTCGGTGGACACCGATCCCGATAGGGGTGGGCACTTAGTAACGGAATCTCGATCCCGTCCCGGTCCTGTCTCGAAAGTTAACAGGATGGGACGAGATAGTTTTTGAAAATGACCGTCCCGTTCCGTCCCGTCCCGTTAATGTAAACTTGAAACGGGACGGGACGGGATCGGATCGGGACTATCCCGAACAATCCCATCCCGGCCCGGAGTATTAGAATGCATTCAATCTCAGCCCTACGATTCAACCCCACTCCATCCCAACCCTCCATCTCAATAGTCAATACACTTGACTGACTTGAGAAACTTTGAAAGGCTGAAACGGTGAAACCCAATTCGATCTCAGAGCTAACCAAATTTGTTCCTCTTCTTCAGTTCTTCACTTCTTCCCAATTCGATTACTTGAAGGGTAGAACTGCAGAAGGCAGAAGCACTTCAAATCTCCCAAATTCTATTACCAATTCGTAAGCTTCGCTTCTGCCCTTCAAATCTCCCAAATTCAATTACCAATTCGTAAGCTTCGTTCCTCTGCGAAGCTTAGCTCACTTTCTCCTCATCCAACTCTTATCTGGTCATCCCAACTTCGTTCCTCTTCGTTCCAACCTCATCTTGTTAATGGCTAGAGGGAAGAAAACACCAGTTCATCCTCGACGAAGTGCTTCTGGTCTGCAGGTTGATGCGACTTCATCAGCAATTTCTTCTGGTTGATCAATCCAACCCACTCTTGCAAATCAACTTGCACTACAAGCTTATGCAATCCAACCTAATGCAAGCCAACCTGATGCTGATACAAACCAAGCTGATGCAAGCCAACCTAATGCGACTCAAAGCCAACCTCCAAGTGAAGCAGTTGCATCTACAGGGGAGAATCGGGAGATTGATTCTGAAACATCAGGTATAAAATGAAGCTTTGTTTGGGACCATTTTATACCTTATGAAAAGATTGAAATTGCAAAAGATGTTGATGGAAAAGAGTATAAAATAGTTCATAAGAGGGCTTACTGCAAGTATTGTCCTAGGGGAAAGATTGGGGATTATGCTGCTGAAAGTCAGAATGGAACATCTGGTATGATTAGGCACATCAATAGCAATTGTAGATATTTTCCATCAGCTATCGATAAGTCGCAGAAAAACTTACAAGGTGATAGGACTAGGGCTAATTCACTGAGCATGGTAGATGTTGATCAAGATGACTATTTAGAAGCTTGTGTAGAGATGGTTGTAATTGATGAGCTGCCATTTAGTTTCGTGGAGAAGAAAGGCTTTAAGGGATTTTGTGGTAGAGTCTGTCCTCTATTTGATATTCCCTCTAGAAGAAAATTATGTAGAGTCTTTCTAGATATGTATGGCAGCCAGAAAAAGGAGCTGAAAAGGACTTTAAAGAAGGTGAGGGTTAATTTAACCACAGACACTTGGAGTGTGCAGAATGTCAACTACATGGTGCTTACTGCCCATTTCATTGATATTGATTGGAAGATGCACAAGAGGGTAATAAATTTTGCTGTGATTTAGAATCATCAAGGAGCAACAATAGGAAGGCTTATTGTGACAGGACCCGAACCAGATTTCACCCTGAAACCCGGATAAGGCCCTGCGGGGCCACCTTAAGACTAACTCTATCGATAAATCGATAAGTCAATCTTAAGATGGACAACCCTAAAACCTGCAACAACCAAAACACTTCTAAATTTCAGTTCCATCCGTAACACCTGGAGCCATCTGCTCCCCAAATCACAACAACCGCCACAAATAAACACAAAAACTAATTCAACTGGCTCACAGGTAATCAGAGCAATCTAACAAAATGAACTGGAATTACAAATGAGAATATAACAAGAAATAGAATAATAAGGGATCACAGATCCCACCTAGCGGAAGCAACAATGACGATAGCTATGCCTCGACTCCGAGTACTCTTGACCTCTGATCACTACTCTGCACACTGGGCGATTTTAAAACGAAGGGCCCAGGAGAAAGTAAATTAAAAACGTTAGAGTGAGTGAATAAAAATAAAACAATTTAATATAATACTTTAATTGAAAGTATCATATTACTTTCCCAATATTTTAAAAATAAAACCATACTGCATGCTTTTAATAAAATGTCCCACGTTTTAAGAAAATCGTATTTAAAAATCAGCCCCGCTGATATATCAAATAAACAAATAATGATTTTGTTTATATATGTATTTCAAAACGAAATATTTTTGAAAATCAATTAATAATATTTCACGACCAATCCCATTGGTCATATAAAAACCCAGCCCCGATGGTTCGGGAATTTATTAAATTACAGAAAGTCTCATAGAGAAAATATTTCCGAAAACCAAATAATATAAAATCATGACCAATCCCATTGGTCGTATAATAGAATAGGGGAACGTCATTACCACCATTTAATAGTAGCCTCTAAGACTAAGGGTCGAGCCTCCAAGACTCTCTCTATAGCGTCCCACGCTATGCCCGTACACGTCGACCACCGAGCGTGAATCTGACCTATGTGGTCAAGTCGTCACCTCGCATGGGCTCAGGCGACAATATGCCCGTACACGTCGACCACCGAGCGTGAGTCTGACCTATGTGGTCAAGTCGTCACCTCGCATGGGCTCAGGCGACTAAGCTAGCTAGCATCAATATATATCTGGACCCTGATATGGTGAAAATCCGAAAACAAAGTCAAAGTACGCTTCCCCTTATATATCATAAATCTGTATGGTCCCCGACCGCACATCTGAGGCTTATAATAATCATTAGTATAATAGCCTCGAAATATACTCATATATATCCGACATATCCAACATGCCCTAAAATAATATAAAAAATTATATTTATAACGTCGACATTTCTCACATGTCGAAAATCATAAATAACGAAAATATAAAATCCCCGGAAATCTCATTTCCGGTCACTACCTTTAATTAAAACTTATTCAACATAATCAATTATAAATAATTAAAACAAACCATTTCCGGAAACCTTGTTTCTGGATAAAATCACATACTACCAAAATAGTAGTAAAAGCAAAACCCTAAAACCATATTTCTTTAAATATTAAATCAACAATTATAACAGAAGTATATGAATTATCGACTTTCGATAATTCATATCATGCTTACGAATTCATTTAATTAAATAAATTGCATTTCAATAAAACGTAATTGCATGCATTTATTTTAAAATAAAATCCACTCACAGTACGGCCGAGCGCGCCGCTAATCCGATCTCTCGTCCCGTCGAATAACCTCTCGACCTGTAATATGGACGTAATTATAATTATTACGAAACTCGGAATTTATTTATAAACGTTAAATCTACGGACGTCCTTACTCGCACGAAACCTCCCAATTTCCCCTTTTTCAGTTATCGGTATAGGAATTACGCCTCAATACCGAAAATCTACGTCCGAAATTACTCAGGACACCCACCTCATGTCCGATTAATCCTTTTACTAGTTATTTCGTCGTAAAACCATTTTTCTTAGCTTTTAACCTTTTTACGGTAAGTCAACAGTAATAATCCAAGGTCAAACAGTAATTATTCTAGGTCAAACAATAATTCTGAAAGTCAAACAGTAAATGGTTAAAATCCAATTACCATTTACCATTTACTGTTTACTGTTTACTATTTCCGTTTACTGTTTTACCATTTACTGATTTACCGTTTACTGTTTTACCGTTTACTATTTACTTTTTACCGTTTTACTTTTATTTTTTACCGTGTTACTATTCATCATCTTCCTTCCGCCGCCGGCAGCCGCAGCTCCGCCACCCCGCCGCCGGCAGCCGCAGCTCCGCCACCCCGCCGCCGGCGCCGCCACTACAGTGGCCCAAAACCTCACAAATCGACTCTAAATCGACCCAATACCATTGCCACCACCTCAGGACCTCGTCCACCACCGCCTCCGCCGCCAAAAACCAGCGCAGCCGCCGTATACGGCCGCCGACACGGCGGCAGCAACTTCCCAAACTCCAATTTCTCCAAAAATCAACCAATTCAACACCAAATTACACTCAATCGACTCCAAACAATGTTCTAAACTCAATTCTAACCTCCAATTACAACATGTTGACAGTAGCCACAGAGGGGCTACAGCAGGCCCACAGACCCGCAGCTAGTGTACCAGCACCCGGCCTGAGGCCCGGGACCGAATCACCAGCACCCGGCCTCGGGGTCCAGCAGTCTATCCTGCTACCAGGGGCCCGGGGACCGGGGGAGCCTGCTTGCTAAAGAGGTCACCAAAGCTGCCCTTTGGTATGCAAACAGAAGGAAACCAGTCCCACATCGAAGAGTAAAGCCAGACCTCACTCTTGACCACCTATATAAGGGCCTCAACTACCTTCATTAATAGGTAACTGATCCTTCCTACCGCTTATATACGTGCTTAAGTTATATCTATTCCAACTATACTAACTTAGGCATCGGAGAGGGGAAGACCGGCCCGCCCGGTATTCCCCTTAGTAAGCAGGTTTACGGGAGATCACGCGAGGATTCATCTGTCTCTACCAGGCCTCAGGGTTTGTGCAGAAACAATTGGCGCCGTCTGTGGGAATCTTTGGACAAGAAACCACGTAAGCACTATCAATGGCAGAGAATTTGGAAGCAAGACAGGAAAGGAATACCACCGAGGAGCAGCGTGTTGCACCAGTGCAAACGCTTGTCTCCACCCCGGTCGTTATGCGGGAGCAGCGCGGCGACTAGGGCGATCAGGAAGGCGGGAGCTGTGGGAGGCTGACCGGCACGCCGGGGCCACACCACGACAGCTCGCGCGGGAAAGGCCCGGTGGAGGACGACAGGCCAATGCACCGGGGCTTTTCTCTGACGTTCTCGGATGATCCGAGTGACCGAGAGGAGAGCCCGCACTGTAACAGTGACCGGGACACCACGTACAGCCCCGACCAGAGCAGTATGGCGGGGGCAGATACGGGCGATGGCTGCAGAGGTCAGTCGCCTGCGTGAGGAGGGCGACCGGGATAGAGCCAAGTCCAACGCCCGGTATGAAGAAATAGAGGCGGTGAACGCTGCCCTGGTAGCCGCCCTGGAGAGAGGACAACAACGCAACGACGCTATGGTCATGGCACAGGCACCCCCGCCAGTTCGATCTCAGCAGTTTGAAGCGGGGCAGTCATCGAGCGGTAGGCCTAGTGATCCCGGGCGAACAGATTCACCGGCCGGCACGGCCCCGCCAAAGAGCACGCCGAAGCCTCGCCAGCCCCACACTTCGTTCGAGGATGAAGCCGTGACCCCGACTGCACGGGCATTGCAGATGCTCGCCGACACTGTGTCGGATTTGAAGGCCCAAAAGGAGGCCAACGAGAGAAGAGCGGCACAGCCGATGGAAGGCGCACGGTTCAACGAGCGCATGGGCCCTTTCTCGCACCGGGTTTTGGAGTCGGGGAGGTCTGGTAACCAGAAGTCCCTCAAGCTCACCTACTCGGGGTCCGGCTGCCCGTACCAGCACCTGGATAGTTTCCGGTCCCAGACGTGCGCCAAGGGCTACTCCGATGCAGTATGCTGTAATATTTTCCAGGAAACTCTGTCTGGAGAGGCGCTCAGCTGGTTCTATGAGCTTCCGACAAATTCAATCGAGGTCTTCGAATAGTTGGCCGACCGATTTGTAGGCCGCTTCATTCTCCGGGTCGAGGAAGCCCGGACATCGACCATCCCTTTTAACTGCATGCAAGAGCCCGGCGAGGAATTGAGGACTTTCGTCAACCGTTGGCAGACGGCGACGGCCGGGGTTCGGAACCTTGACAAAGGTATCGCCGAGATGGCGTTCAAGCAAGGGCTCCGCCCGGGAAAATTTTGCTACGCCGTACGGGTGGAACTCCCGCAGGGGTATGACGAGTTAATGGCAATGGCCATCCGGCACGCCCAGGACGATCACGAGACGTACGGGCATCACCTGCTGAAGAGGAAGCGGGACGAGCAGCAAGAAGACCACCCCCGGGAGGAGCACCCCCGGCCCAGCCAAGAAGACAAGCCAAGCCAGCGGACCGAGAACCGAGCCGCCCGACCGAGCCGGCCCAGCGCCCTGGAAGCTGCGCGGGAGACACTTGCAGTGCACTGAGCATGTACTGCACGAAGTCTGGCAGCGGGAGCGAAAACCCGTGGCGAAACTGGTCTAGATGCACGGCAACCCAACCTGCCTCCGGGTTACAGGCTGACTCTCCGAGATTCAGTGGCCGTAGCGCCACCTCATCCGGGATACTCCACGTCTCCCGGAACGCAGCAATCTCTCCGGGGTTCATGCTACCCTCCGGCTCATCGCACACCACGGCACCTTTCCCCCTCCCGATGGTGTAGCTCACGGGCGGAGCACCAGCAAGGCGCACCCCGTGCGGTATTTCCTCAGATCCTGAGGACCCGAAAGACGAAGCCCCGCTCCGGGAGCGGTCAGCGGCTTCAGACACAGGGGATTCCGAACCGAGCCAGTCCTCCAGTCTCTCCTCATCGTCCATGACGGGACGCCTGGCGGCCGATTCGGAAGCCCTATCAGAACTTGCAGAAGACATTTTTAACCTAAAGGGAAGAAAAACAAAACCCTAGCGCTGGTCAGCAACAGGCTAGAACAGCGCCCTCTGCGGCCCCTCCCCAAGTTTACCGCAGACGCTCCGCTTAAAATAACTCAGTCGGCGACAGAGATCCCCTCCCCCCGCCGCAAAAACACCGAAAAGAAAACAAGAACAACACCAAGCAAAGAAAGCAAGAACTTACCGATTAGTATGCTCAACCGAGGAAAGTCCGCCCTGCGAAAGCAGCGAGCAATGGTAGGAAAAGAGTAAAAGTGCACTTGAGGCAACGGATGTCGCGGGGCACCTCCACAGAGCTTTCGCCGGATTTCTCTCTTTCTCTTATTCTCTCTGAGCAAGGAGCAAAACAGAACTTAAGAAGGCAGATGAGGCCTTTTTATAGAGAGGTCTGGTCCCCTAGGCGCTTGTAATCCCCCCAAAACACGCAATCAGAGCAACTCAAACGCCCGCGAATCCAGACCCTCCATCTCAGACCGCTCCCTACAAGCACGTGTCCCAGCATTAGTAAACTTTCCATGCCATCATAACTGATGGGACTGATGGACTTCCTCCTTAAATGCATGTCAGCCACTTGTCCCGCCTGCTGGCGACAGGTAAGGGAGTTAGGAGCGGGAACCGAGGCGTCAGGCCCCCCCCCCCCCCCACTTCCCCAGGCTCCACGGCTGCATGGCATCTTCACTGCAAGTCACCGGTTATGATATTTCAACCGGCTTGAAGACCTCTCACCGGTTATGATTTTTCAACCGCCTCGAGAGCATTGTTCCGGGTATGAGCCATCCATCCGGTACCATGGCAGTTCACGGTTAGGTATCATTCAACCGGCTGCATGGCATCTTCACTGCAAGTCACCGGTTATGATCTTTCAACCGGCTTGAAGACCTCTCACCAGTTATGATTTTTCAACCGCCTCGAGAGCATTGTTCCGGGTATGAGCCATCCATCCGGTACCATGGCAGTTCACGGTTAGGTATCATTCAACCGGCTGCATGGCATCTTCACTACAAGTCACCGGTTATGATCTTTCAACCGGCTTGAAGACCTCTCACCGGTTATGATTTTTTCAACCGCCTCGAGAGCATTGTTCCGGGTATGAGCCATCTATCCGGTACCATGGCAGTTCACCGGTTAAGTATCATTCAACCGGCTGCATGGCATCTCACTGGTTAGGTAACATTCAACTGACTCGAGACCATCTCACCGGTTATGATCATCCAACCGGCTCGAGAGCATTTTTCCGGGTACGAGATCCACCCGGCCCCATGGCATCTCACTGGGGGACTCGTCTCGATATGGCAGAACGCCCGGTCGAGATCCGCCCGGCTCCATGGCATGACCCCGGTTATGAGAACATTCGACTGGCATGGGCTTTATACACCCGGGTGAGTTTACATCTAACACATATACTCTTGTCCAGCAGGATAAAAACCCTGCAACGCACTGAACTGCGATCAATGTGGGGCTCCACGGTTTAGACTTGTCACCTCAACGCCACCCCATTACCTCAACGCTTATTCCAACACAAGCTGAGAAGAACTAGCAAGTGTTGACCGGTGCCTCAGCAGACCGCAACACCGGGGCCACCTCCCCGCAGCCTAGCAATATGGACTCGTCTCGATATGGCAGAACGCCCGGTCGAGATCCCATGCTCTCTGACTCGTCTAGATATGGCAGAACGCCCGGTCGAGGTCCCATACTTTCCAACTCGTCTCGATATGGCAGAACACTCGGTTGAGGTCTAGTCCACAAGTTCACTTGGGGGACTCGTCTCGATATGACAGAACGCCCGGTCGAGATCCCATGCTCTCTGGCTCGCTCTGATATGGCAGAACGCGGGGTCTAGGTTCCATGCACAAATCTATTGCATGGCGGATTTCAACGCCCCATAATCATTCCATGCACACATTTATTGCATGGCGGATTTCAACATCCCACTATCATCTCATGCACTCTCCGGGTTTCACCCCGCTCCATGCTCATAGCACTACAACACTTGAGCACAGTACTACTTATATTGCAAACATACTCATAAACTGTTGCACATCATCGGTAACAGGTACTCACCCCGGTCACGCCCAATCTTCAACGCGGACTTGGGGGACTGGGCACCGTTGGGTTGGTAACCCTGCGGGTCTGCGGGACAAGGGCAAGACAGTTTAAGTCCCCATTCAAGATTGCACTTGACCGGGAACTTGGGGGACTTGTTGACAGTAGCCACAGAGGGGCTACAACAGGCCCACAGACCCGCAGCTAGTGTACCAGCACCCGGCCCGAGGCCCGGGACCGAATCACCAACACCCGGCCTCGGGGTCCAGCAGTCTATCCTGCTACCAGGGGCCCGGGGACCGGGGGCGCCTGCCTGCCAAAGAGGTCACTAAAGCTTCCCTTTGGTATGCAAACAGAAGGAAACCAGTCCCACATCGAAGGGTAAGGTCAGACCTCACTCCTGGCCACCTATATAAGGGCTTCAACTACCCTCATTAATAGGTAACTGATCCTTCCTACCGCTTATATACGTGCTTAAGTTATATCTATTCCAACTATACTAACTTAGGCATCGGAGAGGGGAAGACCGGCCCGCCCGGTATTCCCCTTAGTAAGCAGGTTTATGTGAGATCACGCGAGGATTCATCTGTCTCTACCAGGCCCCAGGGTTTGTGCAGAAATACAACAAAAACATCAAAATCACCACCTCCACCAAAAATCACAAAAACCCTAAAATTTCCAAATTTCAAATTCTCCTTACCTGGGCTGAATTGGATCGATTCCTTCCATGGAATTGATATACAAGCCGAAGTCTCTCTTTTCCCTCTTGGAATCAGGTCGATCGGTGGCCGGAGGTGGTGATACCGGGTCGACACAGTCGACCCCTCTCCCCTAAAGCCCGGCCGAATGGCGGCGATTGGAGCCATACCACCGCCACAGAAGAGAAGAGGGGGCCGAGCCGGTCTGAAAGTGACCGGAGCGGCGGTCCAGTTCGGCCGGACGGCGGAGTTGGGTGGAGGCAGGGAGCGGGTCGGGGTCGGCCGATCGGGGGAGAGGAGAGAGAAAGGAGAGAGAGAGAGAAGAAAAAGAAAAAGAAAAGAAAGAAAGAAAAGAAAATTTTTTCGTTTCGGGAAATTTCCTCCCGGCTATTTATACTCGTCCAAAAATCGGACAATTTCCGATTTACATCGTAACTTTTTCGTACGAACTCCAAATTGAGCATGCTACGTGTCCACGAACTCGTTTCAACGTCTTCTACCTCGTCATGAAATAAAATCCTCTGTCGAGACAACTTATTTAAAAGTCAACCTTTAGAACTTTCAAATCGTAAAAACAATTCCCGAGGAGAAATAATAAAAGTAAAACAGTTTAACGGTAATTCTAGGTTCGGGTCGTATCATATTGAGTCATGTTTAGCAGATTAGGAAATCGAGAAAGTGATATGTATTACCGTCGATAATGCATCTGCAAACAAGTCTGCAATGGAATGGCTTGTTGCGAAAATGAATAGGTCTGCATGTTACCAGTTGATTTTGGGTGGCAAGTACATACATATTAGATGCAATGCTCACATCACCAACTTAATTGTGGGGCATGGTCTAAAGAGGTTGCAGAAGTCTGTGTCAGCTATTAGGAATGTTGTCAAGTTTGTGAGATCTTCTCCAAACAGATTGGAATACTTCAAGAAAACTGTGGAGAAAGAAAAAATTTCATGTAAAGGACTTGTGTGTTTGGATGTCCAAACAAGGTGGAATAGCACTTATCTGATGTTGGAAGCAGCTTTGAGGTTCCAACAAGTATTTATGGCAATGAAAGATGACTTTGGTGGTATGTACGTAAACTACTTTGGTGAACCAGAAGAAGAAATCGATGAAGATGGGAATATTGTTGTGCCAGAGCCAAGCAACACAAACAAGAGAAAGAGGGTTGGACCTCCTGAAGATGATGATTTTGCAGTGGCTAAGGTGTTTGTGGATATTTTAGGCGTGTTCTATGAAATCACATTGAGGGTTAGTGCATCTACGCATCCTACTGTGCACACCACTTTCCAAGATGTTATTACAATGGAAAAGAACATCAACAGCATGTATGCATTAGCTGACTTGGCTACTGGAGCAGAAACAAGAAAAATCTTGAATGAAATGGCTGCCAATATGAGAAACAGATGGTTCAAATACTATGGTTCATTTCATGAGCTCAATCACATAGTGATCATTGGCCTGGTATTAGATGCAAGGTTCAAGTTAAAGAATGTGACTTACACCTATAAGCAAGAAGGTTTAGGTGATGAAGAGGTGGAGAGAAAAACCAGGGAGATCAAAACCCTTCTATATGCTCTCTATGATCAGGTATTAATTTTAGTTTATTACTTCATTTTAAACTTTTAATCCTTAAGTAGTGCATTTTAATATGCTAATGTATTAATTTATGTATTGTTTTTTAATATGTGGTTGTGGTCGATGGAGGTAGACATCTACAAAAGAAGTCATCTCCAAGTTCTTCAAGCAGTATTAGCAGTAATAGAAGCACCATAGCAGAAGGAGCAATCTGCTCAGTAACTGGAAGAATGTGGTTCACGAAACTGAAGAGGCAGTCGCGAAACATGAAGTGGACCAGTATTTGGAAGCTGCATTGGAGCTTATCGATGATATAGATTGCTTTGATATCCTACTATGGTGGAAGCTCAATCAATTCAAGTATCCAGTTTTAGCAGCAATAGCTAGGGATGTTCTTTCAATTCAAGTGTCCAGAGTGGCCTCTGAGTCAGCTTTCTCAACTGAGGGCAGAGTAGTTGACTGTTTTAGGAGTTCATTAACTCCTAAAACAGTTGAGGGACTTATTTGCATGCAGAATTGGTTGCTTGGTAATGATGTTGCAGAGGATCTAGATGATTGCACAATTGAAAACTATGAATTCTATGAAGGTGTTGAGCTAGGTATATACATTTGCAAGTTTTAATGTCTTTTTTTTTTTTTACTTTGATAACTTTGACTCAACTAATCTTTTACTTATGTACATTTGGTCATTTGCAGAGCATGAGAGCACAACAAGTAGCAAAAATAATGTGTGTCCACCTCCATCTTCAAGAGCAAAAGCAAAGGGAAAAGGCACTGCTGCTGGTCCTATTGATGTTTGATATATTTATGGTTAGGGTTGGGGTTGCTTGATTGTTGGTATATTATGATTTGAGTTTGGATATTAGTTCATATATATCTAGGCCTGAGCAGATTATATTATGGTTTGAGTTTGGATATTAGTTAGACCTATGCATCTATGTTCTTGTTGATTTCAGTACTTTGAATGTCATTCATGTTTTTTTTAGTTTTTTTGCTTGTGTGATTTTGGATATTAGTTGGATGATTTGACTTGGTTACTATGATTTGCATTTTGCATGAATTTATATGCATGTGGATACCTTATATATCAATTATACATGTATATTGAATAAGTTTGAAAAAAAAAAAAGCAGGAAAGTAGCAGCTGCAGCAAATTTGTCGGGATCCCGATCCTGTCCCGGTCTTGTCCCGGTCCCGTTCGGGATCGGGACGTACGAGACAAGTTTCTGAAAACGTCGTCCCGTCCCGTCCCGGAAATAAAAAAAGGTTTCTGAAAACTTCGTCCCGTCCCGTCTCGTCCCGTTTTTTTATTTCCGGGACGGGACGGGATTCACTCAATCCCGGCCCATCCCGTCCTATGCCCAGCCCTAGATCCCGGGGTGTGAGTTAAATGTTACAAAGCGGAATTCAAATAAAAATAAAAACAACTTCAATTTAGGCTCCACTCTAGGCTCGTTTGACACTTTAAGCACTTCTCTGCAAAACAACAAGTAAATGGGTGGATGAGCATTTCCACGCGCTCAGTGAGTGCCCTATGTAATATGCCGGTAAAGCCATGTCATTTTACACACGTTACAAAATACGTATATCATATATTTCACGTCAACCACAATACAATTCATCACATCGCACAATCCCTTCTTATTGGGCATTCTTCAATTTAGTGATCTCCCACGGGCACTTAATGGCCTCTTGCCCTATATAACCGTGTGCCACATCCTTATTTCGGCATAACCCAATCAAGAAGTTCACATGTTCCATGACTAGTCAAACAATGAATCCAACACATAATATATACATAAACTCCGCACATTTCATAAATCGACATGCTTAACTTGAAAATATATAGATATTTGATAAATAGATCAAAATCATGTTTTTCGACTATTTTGAAAGCATATAAGAATATTTGAAACACATTACATAAACCACTCACCTCGACGAATCGAATCGACACCCAGATCGTAAATCGAGCAACCTAGAACGACATTTCTAGAAATCACCGTTGGATCTAACTCCAACCACCATGGATAGAAAGATCGCGTCGATACGAATCCTTAGCCACTCGCGGATTCAGAATCGGAATTACGGATCAAAAATTATGATCCGCGGAAGTTTCGTCCAAAACTAATAAAATAATAATTTTTAGAGAGAGAAAACGGACTGAACTGAATGGGGGGGGGGGGCAGCCGTATTTATAGGAAAAAAAAAATTGTCATATGTCAGCATGTTATTGTTGACACATGTCAACAACACACAAATTCTCTACAAATGTGACATGTGGCTGATGACTAAGGCTTATGATGATGTCATCAGCACCACTTGGCTGACATCAGCATCAGCTGGCATCTTCTCTCTCTGCCACGTGTCAGTCTTTCAGCCAATCGGAGCTTGCCACGTCATAAAACGATAGAATTTCGACTAAACTTTGAAAAATTGCTAAAAATAGCTCGGGAACTCAAATAATTCACCGAAAAATACGACGAACTCGTGGCGACCTCCACTTTCTATCTCTCATAAGAAAAATAGAATTTTACTGATTAAAAAAAAATCGGGATATTACAATCTACCCTCCTTAAAGAATTTCGTCCCCGAAATTCATACCACCTATGAAAACAAAAACATTTATGGCTCTACGCTATGACACGAGAATTCTAATCTACCACAGATCTTGGGGTTCTAATTCCTGGTTTGCTCTGATACCATTCAATTATGTATTTCACTGAACACTACTCTCTCAATTACTTACCAGAACACCAACAATTCACATATACACTTGTCCAGTGATCTGAAATTAACTAATGATTAAACATCAAGTAGAAATCTCAATCACAGATATACCAGTTGAAAGCCAATCAAAATTAGTTCTTGTCTTACTATCACTGCATGCTGATACCAATGTAGATCGTAACTTGACCTCGAAGTAATGCCAAAAGCTAAGATCCAAATCTAATTCGCTGTCAATCCATTTCTCATTTTCTTTCATTTCCCTCTTCTTCCTTTAACTCTTATCACTTTCCGAGTATTAAATTCGAGCTTCTAAAATACTTGCATCTGATTCAAAAATTAAAGTTGATAACCACAATTGCTATACCAACAACACTATATGAGATCCCAATATGTATTCCCATCTGCATACCTGTCTTTTTAGTTTCTCGGTTCCTATCGCTCGACAATGATGAGCACCCAAATGTTTATGATCCTGAATAGTTTCCCTGAGTCCATGCAAATTTATCTTTAGCCAAAAAGATCCTTAGTAATCCGTAAAATTAGATATCCGATCTAACACGTCCAATTGAAGTTTCTCCAAGTGACACATATTCCAATGAACTTAAATTTAGCATCACATGTCTTCACATGAAGTCTTACCGATCAATTACAGATTATGCTCTCTATTCGAATATCAAAGTCAAATATATTCATCTTTATATTCCTTAATAAAATGCCTTATCCAAATCCACTCCCTTCACGTTTGCTGATCAATCAATTTCTTTCCACTCTTTATTGTCTCTCAAATGCCAACACTAACTTTACTGAAACTTCACACTTTTTTTTTTATCGACAAAATCGGGATATTACAATCTACCCTCCTTAAAGAATTTCGTCCCCGAAATTTACACCACCTATAAAAAAAAAACATTTATGGCTCTACGCTATGACACGAGAATTTTAATCTACCACAGATCCTGGGGTTCTAATCCCTGGTTTGCTCTGATAGCATTCTGTCACGCCTCGGTCCCGGCGTCGGTGGACACCGATCCCGGGGTGTGAGTTAAATGTTACAAAGCGAAATTTAAATAAAAATAAAAATAACTTCAATCTAGGCTCCACTCTAGGCTCGTTCGACACTCTAAGCACTTCTCTGCAAAACAATAAGTAAATAGGTGGATGAGCATTTCCACGCGCTCAGTGAGTGCCCTATGTAATATGCCAGTAAAGCCATGTCATTTTACACACACTACAAAATACGTATATCATATATTCCACGTCAACCACAATACAATTCATCACATCGCACAATCCTTTTTTATTGGGCATCTTTCAATTTAGTGATCTCCCACGGGCACCTAATGGCCTCTTGCCCTATACAACCGTGTGTCACATCCTTACTTCGGCATAACCCAATCAAGAAGTTCACATGTTTCATGGCTAGTCAAACAATGGATCCAACACATAATATATACATAAACTCCGCACATTTCATAAATCGACATGCTTAACTTTAAAATAGATAGATATTTGATAAATAGATCAAAATCATGTTTTTCGACTATTTTGAAAGCATATAAGAATATTTGAAACACATTACATAAACCATTCACCTCAACGAATCGAATCGACACCCATATCGTAAATCGAGCAACCTAGAACGAGCTTTCTAGAAATCACCATTGGATCTAACTTCAACCACTATGGATAGAAATATCACGTCGATACGAATCCATAGCCACTCGCGAATTCAGAATCGGAGTTACGGATCAAAAGTTATGATCCGCGGAAGTTTCGTCGCAAAACTAATAAAATAATAATTTCTAGAGAGAGAAAAATGAGAGAGAGAGAGAACGTACTGAACTGAATAGGGGGGGGGGGCTCAGCCCTATTTATAGAAAAAAAAAATTGTCATGTGTCACCATGCTATTGGTGACACATGTCAACAACACACAAATTCTCTACAAATGTGACATGTGGCTGATGACTAAGGTTTATGATGATGTCATCAGCACCACTTGGCTAACATCAGCACCAGCTGGCCACTTATCTCTCTGCCACGTGTCAGCCTTTCAGCCAATCAGAGCTTGCCAAGTCATAAAATGATAGAATTTCGGCTAAACTTTGAAAAATTATTAAAAATAGCTCGAGAACTCAAATAATTCACCGAAAAATGCGACGAACTCGTGGAGACCTCCACTTTCTATTTCTCACAAGAAAAATAGAATTTTACCGATTAAAAAAATCGGGATATTACAGTTTAGCTATTACTTTGCATGAATTGAGCATGTTTTTTTTATTTTCCATGAAAAAGAGGTGTCATTCTTCAATTCTCCCATAACCGCGAAACGTTTTTTCGATGGCGATAAAAAAAAATTCTATGGCGCCAAATTTTCACTTATGATGCCTATAAATGAATAACATAAAAATAGAAAATTCTTCAAACAAAACTCGTTATTCGAGTTCTTCTACAAGTCTGTTAGTTGTCTTCAACAAATTGAGGTTAGATTTTGGATTTTCACCTACAATAATTTAGACCATGATAATAGTTTCTTTTTAAATATGTTGTGTTCCTTACTCAGGATTTTAAAGTTTGTTTTTACTTTTTATTCAATTTTCAATCCAAACAAGTAAATATGTAATTCTAATTATTTTTAAAATTTTAATTTATAATATCCAAACAGAAGAATTCTCAATTACTGAATTTTTATATTACTGGAAATATGATTTTCATTAAAATAAAATTCTCATTAAAATAAAATTCTTTCATCCAAAAGATTGGTGGCCTCGTTAAAATTTTGTTCGGAATAAAACCCAATAGAAAAACTCTGAAAAAGACCGAGAAAAATATGATAAAATCATTTGTAATTAACCAGCACCAATATACCAAAGCAAATTTTGGACAGCTTTCATTACCATTAAACTGCTTCCAACTGCTCGAATTGAAACCGTCTCCAACATCTCGTGGGAAAACTTCCTCAAACTGCTCAATCGTTTGAAAACTTAACTTCCATCAACCGTCTATGCTACCGCCGGTGAACATGATCACATGAACACTGACAAAATCAAAAGTCGGAGGTGATAATCTACAGGAAAACCAATATAACCAAACACAAAAACTACAAGGAGTTGAACTGTCTGGGAAACCCAAACACGATCTCCCAAAAGGGAGAGAACCAATTCGGATACCTACAAAATAAAACAATCTGAGCAAACATAATGAAGAAATAGATGAAATAAAATTACAGAGTTAAAGAACAAAGAGAAGGGAGAAATCGGCCATTAAAGGTATTTGTTCTTTCAAACTCTAATGCGCTCAAGTGAAGTTCAATCGGAGGCAGAGTAATCAAACTTGAGAGAGTTTGGGTTGGGTTAGGTTGTCAAGATAATTTGTTCCCAACACTAAGAAAATAAGCTTGTGTAAATTTCGTCATGAGTACTGTGTCTGTATGCCGTCGCATTTTAAATATCAAAGTCTTTATTCAATTGTAGCCTAAATTTTTTTCACCATATTGCATACATTTGTACATGAGTTTAGTGCATATAGGTATTACGTCTCTATAAAAAATGGAACATTAATTTGTTATTGAGAACAGTTTTCATTGCTTTGAAAGAAAAAGAACAAATCATTAGTTTCCCTAAAGATAATATCTCATTAGCTAAACACTTTCACATGCCAAAAAGAAAGCACATTTACATTCTTTTATGTACGTTAATACATGACCCGACCCGTACTGTTAACAATAAATTGCAGCCCAATGGTTCCAAAACCTAAGCCCAAAATGTTGCCAGTGGCCACTAAATACCAAAGTTCTGTTCCCTCCTACAACTAAGTTATGGCGCCAAATGAAAACATTCCGAATATTAAAAGGTTTTAAAGTTTAAACCCATCCATTTGCGCGCGTACTAACAAAAGGAAGAGGCGCTGGATCTCAAAACCCAAATATCTCCAGAAACACAAAAAAAAGGATGTGGCGCCAATTAAAATATTGACTCTGCACATATCCATAATTTATTGACTCTGCCTGAGTCCCAAGTCCATGGAAAAAATATCGCCGAGCTAGCTAGTTGCTGATTCTTGGGAGTACATGATTCAAATTGTTATGGTGTCACGACCAAAAAAAAAAAGAAGGTTATGGTGACTCTTGTAACCAAAAAAAAAAAAAGGAAAAAAAAAGAAGGTTATGCTGACTCTACGATTGCAGACAAAGAGTCTTTGCATTGTGCTAGCTTCACTTCATCGCTTCCTTCTTGTTCTGTGATCAAAGTGTAGATTCTGTTTTCAAAAGCATGACTCTTGCCTCCACTTATTTACCTAAGATCTTACTCATTTCTAGGAGCACTGAACCACTTCAGATAAAACCTATGGAGAATGTGAAATCAACTTAGCAAACAACACAGGCATCCAAAGCAATTGAGTTATACGATTATAATTCAAGATGGTGTTGGTTTAACAGTTTAAGAACCCATCTAATTTCAGAGTGATCGCCAAATAAAACCAACTGGAACAACCAATTGGGCTTGAAAGATCATATTTAAAACATCAGTAGGGCGTTTCTTCAAACAACTTAGTAGCAAATAGATGGTATATCCAATTCCAGTATGAACAATAATACAATATTCAAAAGTGCACCAATCGATATCCTTGTCTTTCATTCCAAAGAAAATAGAGACATTACATATCTACTAACTGATATAAACCCTAGATCTAAACAGATAACTAAACAGCGAGCAAAGCCAAATCTAGAACCCACAACACTTCAAGAGCTAGTGAACTTGGTCACAGCCTTGGTCCCCTCAGAGACGGCGTGCTTGGCCAATTCACCAGGAAGCACAAGCCTGACAGCAGTCTGGATCTCCCGAGAAGTAATCGTCGGCTTCTTGTTGTACCTCGCGAGCCTTGACGACTCCTGAGCGAGCTTCTCGAAGATGTCGTTGATAAAGCTGTTCATGATGCCCATGGCCTTACTGGAGATTCCGATGTCAGGGTGGACCTGCTTGAGAACCTTGAAGATGTAGATCTTGTAGGTCTCTACGCTCTTCTTGTTTCTCTTCTTCTTCTTGTCTCCGGCGGTTGCTCCGGCCTCCTTGGGTAGCTTCTTGCCGGCCTTGGGCTTCTTCTCTGCCGGGGACTTCTCGGCCGGCTTCTTCTCCGCGGGCTTCTTCTCTGCTTTGGGGGCCATTGGGTTGAGAACGAGAGTAAAATTTGGGGTTGGGTTTAATTCGACTGGGGGACTGTGATATTTTCTTTCTGAGAACTGAGTTTTTATACAGGTAGGGAGGTCACGTGCTCTTGGCCAATTCGATATCACGCGGATCATTAATCTTAGCCGTTGAAATCACCTTGGTGGTTTTTCCTGAGTTTGAACTGCCAATATAAAAAATGAGCGCCAAATTTTCCCACCCATTGCTTTAAAAGATTCCCCTTAAATAATTATTTTGATTTGGTCATCACGAAAGAAAAGTAGAGACTATTTTCTGATGCGCTTTTTGTTCCTATTTGATCCGTGTTGTTAAATGTATCAAGCCAATTTCTTATAATACCCAAAACATTTCTTTTCCGTGACATTTCTAATTTTAACCCTATTTTCTTTTTCTACAAACCGTCAAATGCCTACCTCACCGGCTCACCTTCCCATCCTCCTTACTTTGCATTAGATTGGGCAGGCTAATCTTTCTTCGTAATCCGTAAATACTTCAATTGATGAAATTCTTTAACTCTAGTTATCTTTTCTCTAAAGGGAAAATGTCTATTTAGTACTAATTTGGCCCCTCATTACCCATTTCAATAACCATCTTATTTTCTTCTCCTATTAAACATAAGCCAACAACTCCTATTGCCCATTTGAACAAATCTAACCTAGTAAAATTTTAATTTTTTTCTTCCTTTTTTGTCCTTCTATCTTATCTAACAGATTTTTAAATTATAATGTGCTGAGAAAGTAGAAAATAAAAAAACTTTGCCGAAAGGTCACCCAACTCAGCCAGCTTCCCATGGTCGGCCGCCGGGTTTCGGTCACCAAATTTTTTTTACCGGATTTTTTATTTTTTATTTTTATAATCAGGTTACTGGACTCATGTTACTGACCCCTAGTAACCAATTTGTAGATTACTAATTTCCAGTAGTCAAGTTACTGACTCCCAGTAATCAGGTTACTGACTCCCAATAAGCAATTTACAGGTTACTGACCCCAGTAATCAGGTTACAGATTCCATATTTTCAAGTAAGCATGTTACTGACCCCCAGTAATCAGATTACTGACCCCCAATAAGCAATTTACAAGTTACTGACCCTCAATAATTATGTTACTGACCTCCAATAATCCGGTTACTGACCCCCAGTAATCCAGAACCAGAGTTCATCAAGTTGCAAAACTTTAATCACAAAACATCCACACTATACTAGTACTAAAATTTCATTGATAGCTTGAAAATAACATAAAAAACTTGCACATACAATACAGTGAAACTCTACAAGATACAACACATATACCTGTGTAGGCCTAATCTATATATGTATTTTGAAGGAAATCAAACAAAGAACTATTTAAACCCAATTAACCCAAACCTAATGCCCTAGCCTAGCCCCGCAACCACTGCTCTTCGAGGTGCTTCAACAGAGATCCAAGAGGAAGACTGCTCCGCCGTTTCTTCAAGACCAGTGTCGACCCAGCAACCTTGGCCGACGACACGACCACCCAGATCGAACCGGATCAGCACCACTGACCTCAGATCAAGATTGATATGGGCACCCAAAATAGCATATCGGACCACCCAGACCGAGCACCTCTGCTCCTCTGTTCCCAACCTCCAGATAGGACGCCCTGTGCTTGAACCCAACCCGGATTGTCACTTCGACCCGGAATCAGACCACCCACTGCTCGCCTCGCTACAACTCCACCCAGTCGTCCCAGTCGCGACGTCTCCAGCCCAGGAACAAACTGCTGCACATGAGGGAGATGGAGAAGAAGAGAGAGGGTTGAGATCTTTATTTGTGAATCAAAGAGAAATTATGTCGCCGTCGAATCAGAAGCTTGAGCTCGTCGTCTTCGGATCCACTACTCGGTCTCATCTTCAATGATTGTGGTTTATCTGTGTTGTTATCATCGAAGGCGGTGCCGGGCTCAGAGAGAGAAAGAGAGAGAGGTGAGATGATGTGAGATCTGATGGTTAAAAAGAGGGAGGAGAATGAGATACTAGATAAGATTTTCAAGAATTTGATAGTTTTAGTGTTGGGTACAAATGTCTTTTTAGTAAGATTCATTCAATTTGGCATGTAACATTAAAATTGGTAGTTTTTACTTTGTTTTTGTGCAAATGGTCATTATCCCTTCTCTAAACACCCGTGTTTCATTTTCTAATGGTTTCAACAATTCATCAAACTTCAATTAGCTTCTTGAATATTCTCATTGTTTAAGTTAATGTCTAAATGGGATAGCTCAAGCGGTAAGAGCACAATTACTTAAAAAGTAGGTTATTAAGTTATGGGTTCGAACATATTGATTTATCGAAGTAGGCATTTGGAGTGTAGTTAGCTTTAATTAATCAACATATATTTACCCATATGAACAATTCGAACCATCATTTATGGGTCAATGATCAAAAGACGAATTTGAGGGTTCTTTAAAAAGTAAAACGTGATTGAAGTATTGGAATTCAACCATGACAGAGTCGGTGTTGGGTACACAATTAGGGAGAGGAGTGTTCGCATGTTGGGTACGATTAGGAGTAAAATAGGAATTAAAGGATGATTTTTTGTTTGCCGTGTATACTTATAAATTTATTGGATACATTTAGCAACACTCTTTTTTTGATTTGGAGGAAAAAAAACAAGGATTTTGGCCTTATTCTGGTGCTTTTCTTTATGTTAAAGGAAATCTCACATGTGTGTCTTAATTGGTCTAGTTCGTGTAAGAATATGAATGATAGTTCCATGTAGTATTATGTTTACAATTTTGTATAGATACTACCTACCTAAAATGTACTTTATAATCATCTATAAATATAGCCACCTATTGATGAATAATTATCTCCTTCATTGCTCTCTACTTTATTGTATTTCTCCTACATCACGTTATCAAACACTTTTGCTCCCAAAAACTTAAAGAGTTTAATGCCTAGGTCTGTTTTTTCAATTATAAGACCAGCAAATCAAGAAGACAACAAGCTCGGGGATCATGTAATTTTCAAAGTTATTGATTTTTGCACCTTATGTTTTTGTTTGAGGGACTTGTCCATTTCTTCTTCCATTCCACCTTTATGTAATGTGGAACTATTTGGACATCTGTAGTGATAACGTCACCTTCATTACTTCACGAGGACAAACATTGTGATTACAGTACCTTCACAATTGATCATCAATAGTTAGACCATAATGTGTCTTGGTTTATCGACCTCAAAATTTGAATTCATATTCATCCTCTTCTCTTTTGTCATATGGCTGACCTCATTCGAGCTAAGTTTGAGATTTTGGACTCCTAAGACAAAGAGTACCACTGATGAGTTTCCGACGTGTCAAATCACAGGCACAGACTCAAAAGCCTAGTACCCAAGTCAAATCACACACTTATGCTCCTCATACGATCGGAGTTTTGATATTGTTGGGTCTTGATTGGCCACTAGGCTTTTTAGCTTGTGGGTATGAGAGAGTTCCTTTGCAATAAAGGTCTATTCCACGTCGAAAACCCATCGATGATACTCCTGTAGTGATACAAGCTTAGATTGATTAAAGAGCTGGCAGTAGTGATACAAGGTTAGATTCTTTGCAAAAGCTTATGCATCTCCGCTATCTTCTTCAATAGTTATGAAAATGTTGAAAAGCCATTGATCAACCGCCTTTCACAGCGTCGCAGCTCAACTGAGCAAACAAGAAGCTGAGCTAATAGAGGAACAAAATGGGAGTCTTGATATATGGAGCACAAAGTTCGAAGTCGAATTGTTGTGGCATGCGGATGCTGATATGAAAAATGGTCTGGAATTTTTGACATGTATGAATTTCAATGGATGGTTTATTGCTTTCAATGAATGAACAAACTTCCTGTAAATAGATGTTGATACATGAAAAATCATGCAATTAGTTAATATGTTGTCATGCAACAAATACCATGCACATTCACGTAATTATGTAAAATCCTATAGTTTCATAAAGATTTCATGTTCATTACTCGACTATAGACACGCCAAGCAAACACGCCCTAGATGTGGACCCAAGACACATCCACGCATTTTTGGGGCTTGCATAGTGGGTATGGTGTGGAAGGTTACGGAAATGCACAACACTCCTCGTTGATTTAGCGTTATTAATAATTTCAGTCTTGGGCTCGAAATTCAAGCCCAATAACATGAATCGATGGCGTAAATAGTGAAAATGAATAATTTGGTTGTTTTCACTCTGAACCCAAACAAAAGCCCAAATGCCACTTTTTTAGAAAAAAAAAAACCCAACTCTTTTCTTTGCCTCCTCTTTTCTGTATCTCTTTCCTCTTCGATCGATGAAAATCAGTCGAATGTCCAGTTCTTCCCCCTACAGCAACTCAGGAACAGCAGCTCTCTCCGTTCACTACCTCATCTCCACTGAAACCATATCTTAAACCAGTTAATAGACACCCTCTTCACCCTAGAGATCAGAAGTTCGCCATCCCAAATCTCTCCCCAGCTCCTCCTTCCAGATTTCATGGTATCGGGCAGTCTGCCATGGAAATCAGTAGAAAACCCTGCAGTAATCTTCGTCTGTCTAGGGAACCCGCCTCAAACAGATGTCTTTTTCCCCATTGTTCTGCAGAAATCAAGGACGAAATTGAAGGGGAAAGAATCTATCCAACAGCTTGGAGGTATTTCAATTCCCCAAAAAAACTCCATCTTGAGCCTATAAAAAGGGAGTCTCTGAGATCAGAAAAGGGATCCAGCAATCACCTGGCAACACACCAAAAGCCTTCCTTCAAGTATTCAAGTCTTTCATGCTTTCCAAGCAGAAACCCCCAATTTCTCCTTTCTGAAACCCTAGAACCTCAAATCGGCCATCCCTGAAATCTCCCAAATTCTCCTTCACTGCGTTGTTTTTCCAGCTCCCACGCCATGCTTTCACTCTGTCAAGCCTCTTCTGTTTTTCATAATCTTAATCATATACAAATTCTTCTCAATAATCAAGTTATTGAGTTGATTTTGGCCTAGTTCGATGCTTAATCGAAAAGACCCCTCAACAACAGACTTGCTGTATTTTTACTTTTTTAGGTATTTACTTGATGACCTAAGCTATCTAGTGTCAAATTGTCAACATTAGAACACAAGTGAAACAACAATGTCGTGTGCTTTAAAATGAAATGTATAACTCTTTTATCGATATTTAATCTGATTCCTGTCGTCCTGAATTGGATTAGAACCAGTACAATTGCTTAGAAAGTTCAATTATGTTAATCAGTCCAAGAGTTCAAACAAAACAAATGAACATATTAATAATTCTCTAAATCCAAAGGTCGACCGACGTCATTATTTTTGGTCATATAATGGGATGACTGGCGGTGAATATGTTACTATTAATTGTAGGTCAACCTTCCTTCTAAAGGTCTCCTGTATTTTGGCAATGAAGAGTTGAAGCATTGTTTCAAGAACAGAACAAATTTATATGGACAAAATTTAGTTTAGTACCCTCAACTTTTAGGTAAAAATCAGAATGACCAATCTTTTTGAAAAAAAATCAGAAGATGATCTCCCGGGTCTAAAATTTCAAATGACCTCGAAATGTGACGTAAGCTGTAATTTTGGAACTTGCAACAAGAAATGATAAAGGCACAAAAACTAAATCAACCCCATAGTTAAGAGACAAGTACACTAATGAACCACAATACTTCATTTCCTAGGGATCGAGCATATCCATCCATACATGAAACAAAACTAGACATTTACTACTAGTTTAAAGCCCTAACCCTAACCACACAGCCAGATCGAAGCTTCGATTCACAACCCAAATCCTTCAAGAGCTATTGAACTTGGTCACAGCCTTGGTCCCCTCTGAAACAACATGCTTGGCCAATTCACCAGGAAGCACAAGCCTGACAACAGTCTGGATAATCGTCGGCTTCTTGTTGTACCTTGCCAGCCTGGATGACTCCTGAGCGAGCTTCTTAAAGATGTCTTTGATAAAGCTGTTCATGATGCACATGGCCTTACTGGAGATTCCGATGTTAGGGTGGACTTGCTTGAGTACCTTGAAAATGTAGATCTTGTAGGTCTCCACGCTCTTCTTGTTTCTCTTCTTCTTCTTGTCTTCGACGGCTGCTCCGACCTCTTTGGGTAACTTCTTTCCGACCTTGGGCTTCTTCTCTGCCAGGGCCTTTTCAGCCGGGGATTTCTCCGCCGGCTTCTTCTTTGCGGGTTTCTTCTCAGCCTTGGGTGCCATTTGAGGTTTGAGAGAGAGGGTTTGGAAAAATGGGGATTTGAGAGAGTATGAGAAACTTGGGATGGAGAAGAGTAGAGTGAGATTTTGGTGATGGGTGGTGGTTTTAATATATAGGGGAGAGAGATCGCTTTCTTATTGGCTAAAGAGGCATCACGCGGATTGGTGACGTGGCTTTGCGATCCGTCGTTGCATTCGCTTCGGGAACAGGGGTGTATGAACGGTTTACAGAGGAGTGTGGCACATATATGTGAGTTGGCATGTTAGTGGACCCGAATTGATGTTAGAGACATAAAGCATCGGGTTCACAATTTTAGAAGGTCGTTCATATATAAATTCTCATTTCATCTAGTCACATATTTTTTTATTACGAACCCTGAAATTCTCATTTTCATTTTATTTATATGCTCACATCCTACATCCACATCAATCCATTAACATATAATCTGTGCTTTAATTAATTTTTTTTTTTTTACCATAATGCTCTTAATTATGTTCTATTTCACTCAAGTACAAAGTTTCTTTTATGTTTGAAAAATTAACTTAAAATGTTGGAGGAAACTAAACAGAGAAAAGAGAGACAAAGAAAAAGTCAAAGTTTAGGCAAGAGTCCACATTGAAATTGATAAAAGCGAACATGTACGTACAACAAGTTTTTTGTAATTAAAAAAAAACACCGAGAGAATGGAAACACTCATTGTGAAAATTGTTGAAGTTGTTGTAGAATAATCGGAATTGGTCTACTCATTTCATTGATAATCCCCTATATATAGGGTGAGTATTACAACGGTAATATGAAATACATTAATGACAATAATGACTACATAATTATCTATCGTCTGTTACATTGACGAAGGCACATAATACATTTTTCCTTCAACACTCCCCCTTGTGCCGAGTCAGAGGTAAAATGGTGCATGTGGTGTTGCCTCATTAAAAACCTTGCCAAGTAACAAAAACCCAATGGGAGAAAATAAAACTTTGGTCGAAGGACAAAAAGAGCGCAACACACCTATTACATTTGAAAACAACATGTATGTGCTAGACTCCCCCTGATGTCTGCACCTCCCCCTGATTTTTACATTAATCATGGGTTTCTCCCTGATTCTTTCATTTGATCAAGGGAGCTTCAGTCTTATTAGCATACTTATGCATTTTCACATGTTTTTTCCAAATGTGACTTTGAGCAATGATTTAGTAACTAAATCTTGCCACATCGTCCTCAGATCCAACTTGATTTACTTTGATCTTGAGGATAAGGTTGTTCATGAACTGAATACATAGGTTCATATTGAACATCAGGTTCACTCGTGGTATGACCTTCATATAACAAAATAGTCATAACTTCGTCTAGAGTATGAGTGAACCATTAAGAGATTTGAAATTGATCTGTAATAACAGATTTTCTTATCTCACCTTTAATGCGTTTTTCTTTACGCATAGTTAGCTATGACGTGGATAATTTCTTTATCATGTCACATTCTATGTAGAGATTGAATCAGCCCAAATCTTTCATATCTTTAAGTATTTGAAAGAACCAGTTGCGTTGCGTGGGCGCAGAGCTAAACATAGCTTTACAAATTCTCATCGAATGAGAGGTCGAGTCCTACATATTGTGTTTAAGTACAATCATACGTGATTGCACTTGTATAGGAATTTCATTTCCCAACACTTCTTCGTCATCTTCCTTTAGATGAAAAACGGATCTATTGTTAGAGTAAAGACTTCGACTGATCATGGGAATATATGTAGGCCTCACTTTATTCTTTAGAGTGCCTAAGCCGATTGATGGATGATCACCATCATTACAGTCCTTGAGTTCCGTTTCAAGACTGTGTATTCCCAAAATCTTTTTCATTCTCAACTTAGGATTTACAATACACTGAGTTTCTCTTATTTCATTTAGAGTTCATATATATCCATAATGAAAACGCAAGGGCATAATTCATCAATTTCTTTCCAATCAAGTAGTCACTTTAGTGAACGTTTCAATTTCTTTTGCAAACGTACTCATGTGATCTAGAGTCACTTGATTTGGGTGGATGGAGTCCGTTTAGGATCCTCATGTATATCTCTTAATTTAGATCCCCATAGAGATATATGTTTTGATCACTTTTCGTAACCTGCATGTTCAGTTTTTCGGAAACTACAAAACTGATAAGGTAGGGGAGTACAATGACATCCATTACGAGAGATTGTCTCATCGTAGTCCATTACGAGAGAATATCTCTTCGTAGTCGATTCTAGTGGGTTTTTGAGAGACCTTGCGCCATAAGGTGAGTCTGCATACTCTTATTCTCATTACGCATTCTAACAAAGATATATTTGATAGGGTTTATATTTGCGGTGTCGGCGTCACCTACCCAAATACCTATCTCTTTGTTTATACTGAATCGCTTCTTTCCATTAGGCCAGTTTACTAAGTTGACATTTTTCAACGAAGTATGATTCGATAGTAGACTCATTATTCCACGTCCTCATGTACACTAGTGTAATGTGTTTGTAGAGATCTCTATACTTTAAGGATTGGTTCTAACATTTGAGGCGTCCCCCAATGATAACCACAATCCATAAATATTCTCATGAGACGGATTTGAGTATCACTGATCAATAGATCAGGTTGTGCCAAACTTGTTTTCTTCCTTTACACAAGTATGTATCGAACCTAAGGTGGCCTCCCCCTCTTCCTTGGAGAGCCACGGCCTGTGACACCATTTATGCCACTTATGGCGTCACCATGCCACTATCCATGGTGGCAGTGCAATACCCAATTCCTCTTGGGTGGTACCATGTCCTTTTGATAAAACACAATCCTTGCAGGTATATTTGCAACAGTTTTATATGATCTCGTCACTTTAATGTATAAGATATCTACACACCTTACTTTGTGTGATTTTTTGAGGATCGAGATGAGACACTGTGGGGACAAACCACGACAATTCCTGTCGTTCCACTTGAACATGCTTGTTCTTATCTCCCCCTAACGACGGGAAGACTGTCTCATCAAAGTGACACACCGCAAATCTAGCGGTGAGGAGATCGCCTATCAAGGTTTCGACATAGCGGACTATAGCTGGAAGTTCATATCCAGCATAAATATTTATTCATCTCAAGTAACCCATCATTGTGCGCTGTGGCGGCGCAAATTTTGGCACATAAAACATTGAATGGAGCTCAAGGATTATAGATCCGTGTCAATCCAAAAGAGCTCAAGGATTACAAGTTCGTTTGAAATCCTTTAAAATCCTCACACAGAGTCACTAGCTATGGTGTAAATTGGTTCAATGATATGGTCATAGATGAATAAGTAACGCTGCATGCAAAAATTGCATAACCCAAAACGGAAGTATTGGTGTGCTTTACCAATATTAAGACTATTACTGTAGTCGTTTTCCGTGAGACCAATTGGGTTTTTATATAGGAATATGATGCCCATTACAGATCCCATATAATAAGCTATAAAATCATTGCGCCTACGGAAATTAACCCGGCCTAGGTGCTTTGACTTTCTAGCATAAGCAGCATAAATTTTTTAATTGTGGATGGTGTCATGACACGTGACCAGCGTGTTGACACAACAACCAACACCATAAAATATCTAAGGTGTCCGCAAGTTGGTTGAATCAATCCACTAAATCCTCTTTGGATTCAATATAAGAATATAATGAGAATGCATGTGTCCTTTGCATATGATGGTGTCAATCATAAATTTTACGAGTTGGCTTTGAATGATGTACTTTTATTCAAAAAATCACGATGGATGGCAGAAGCATAATAGGATATAAGTGCATATACTTGTGCATCAAATATATTATAATGCCACCTTAGGAGAGCGGTGGAATTTAGGGATTGAACACACGTCTTCAACCCTACATGGATTGTATCGAAATAATATTTGAGGATAAAATGTTCTTTGATCGTCCTCAGTTTCGTGTGTGAACCATATTCTTCTGGTGTTTGCTTCTATTCATCCAAAATATGGGTGTCCATAGTAATTTCTTTAATGTTCGGATCACCAGATCAAAGCCAATGTATGTCAGATTTCTAAAAATATCATTTTCTTTTGACTTTGGGTTCAATTAGCGGTTACATATAACCCACTAAGTTGACATATAAACTTCTCTAATACTCGTTTACATCCGCAGTCATTAGAGGTAATGCAAAGGAGCTCAGATGAAATTCTCATCTATGTCTTTATACATGAACATCGTGGCATAAATTTCTTTAAAATGTGGAACAAATTCAATTTTCTTTTATCGCATAAATTGTCAATTTGGCATATGCTCAATATATACATCGAAACGTAACTCAAGTTCTTTAGAGTAAATCGATGGGGATTGTAATAAAAAAAATATTGTAATCCCAGTTAGGCAAGTGCATTATGAATCCCAAAGGAAAATATATACTAATCCTTATCACTTTCTTTGATATACTAATCATTATCATATACTATTGATATAGTACTACTGTTCTTCAGTACTATTATTTTAGGGATTACATTGTGCGTTTCTTTGCACACGGTTCTTTGTTTCATGCCTATATTATGATATGTTGCTTTACTTTATGCAATACTTTGCAAAGTTAGATGCAGAAAATTGAATCATGTATATTATGAATAAAATTTGAATAATCTCAATTCATCGAGAGAAAATTTAAAAGTTAACATGCCAACGATGACATTCAGTCTTGTCCAATTAGAGATAGAAACTTTAAGACTAAAAGTCTAATTTAGGCGTAATAGCCTTTTATAAGGATATCTTGTAAATTTAAAAATAGACTAATCAAAGTCTATCTTGGATGGAGTCAAATCCTTTTTGGCTCTTTTAATGGCTGCAATGATGAGATGTGTCATTTGACATATTCTTCCCATATGGTATGTCTTTAGTTGTAAATTCATTTTCGATGTTCTTGTTGGATATTGAAGATACTTTTCCAAAAAATCCACGTACTCGTATGATTCTTCATACTTAGTGTAAGTCGTAGCTAATTCTTTGCTAGCTTGTAATGTACGTATGAATAGTTCATTGATTTACAACAATGGCAGTGCTTCATTGCACATGACGTGTCCCCTAGATCATCTTTCAAATGGTACATTATTTCCACTTACTTTTGGATGATTATATGAATTTTACGTCCATGATAATTATTATTTGTTTTAGGGTTATTGCATTACTTTGCACATTTTGTTCCAAGAAATATCTTTTTCTCAGACCTTACATCGTCATTACCCTTTGTTTTCTCAGATATTTCATCGTCATTTCCCTTTGTTTTAGGGTGATTGCATTACTTTGCATAATTCGTTTCAGGGATTTTTTTTCAGACCTTACGTTGTCATTCAAGATATTGAAATTATATATTTAGCTATTTACATAAAGCAGTTCGTATAAATATACCATGCTCGTTGGCTCAATAGGGGAATTTGGTACTCAAGTTCTTTAGAGCCCAATGTGTCAAAGTCAAACTGTAATGGTTAAACCATCTGTAAAATATAAGAAGAATAAAAAATATATTAGTTTCGCGGTCTATGACATTCACGATAACTAAAATAAACAAATATACTTTATGGAAACACGATGCTTTGTGAAATTTCGTTATCACAATAAAATTTTTTGTTTCTCCATTTTTCATTGCATGTGAAGTTTAATGAAATTCCATTATCGTTGCTTTCTACACAATAAATAAGATATCCATGTTGAAAAATTTTCAATAAATAAAAATTGGATTTCAAGACCGAAATTTGCAATGGTCATATTTTTCTTGCTTCGTGAAAATACTTTTCCACATTATAGGTTTGTCACTTTTTCTTTATATTACGAAGCTCATGAAATTACATTATCAGAGCAGTGTTCAAAATAAATAATATGTTAAATAAAACAATTATTTAACACTAATAAAATGAACATATAACGCTTCATGTTTCACATTTATATAAAATACTAATGCAATCAATTTTAATAGAGCATTATATCATATAAATAACTGAAACAAAATATAATGAAAGCAGAGCGTCAATATAAATATTACTTGTAAGTTTGCCAAATAAACTGCATATGAAGCGATTGCATTATCTCCGTCTCCAAGTAGTCGTCACATATTGATCGCCGTATCGTAATTGTTATGCCACATAAAAACAAATAATATTCATATGATTAGTCACTTTAATCATATATATTTCACATTTACCATATAAATTAAATAATTTCATATGATTTTCACATTTAAACAATATCGATATGAATAGCCACACAGTAAATATAAATTACTATATGGTAATTTCAAAAATTACCTTCAATTTTTTTTTTATCCCAAAAAGAAAATTCTGTTTTTTTTCTTCGTGGGTCGGGTCAGCAGATCCGGGTCAGGCCCAACAAAACCGGGTCGGGTCAATCTTCTGCCGACGAAACTCTGTCGGCAAAGATCTGAGGTTGCTTTTTCCCGACGAGCTATCGTCGGTAGAAAACGGAATCGGATTCCTGTGCTTCCGGGCTGCTGTTGCGGCGTGGCTCGGGTGTCGTCGCAGCGGCGATCGGAGGAGCCGAGCGGCGATGGCCGATCGTCGGAGGTTGGAGTCGGCGGCGCGGGAGGCGAATCGGAGGTTGGGTCGAGCGACGCCGATTGGAGGCCTCGGGTCGAAGGATTGGAGGCCAAGGCCGAGCGACGCCGATTGGGTCTAGCGGCGGCGGTGGTGCTGGGACGTGCTGAGTCGATCGAGGCTGGTGGCGCTGGGACGGGCCGGGTCGATCGAGGCTGGCGGCGCTGGGATGTCGTCGAGGGCGACTGGATCCGGGACGAACATGGGTGCCCAGAGCAGATTGCGTCGAAGTTGGAGAGGATCGATGGTGTCGATCTGGGTTTGGAACTAGATATGACGGGCGGCGCAGGTCGTCGGCCGAACTAGGTCGACGGCTTAGGGGGGGGCGGTGGTGCTGGGTGGTCGATCTCGTCGGAGGTGGGCTGGCATAGGAGCAGGGCTGCTGCTACGGCGGCGAAGAGAAAAAAACATTTCTAGGGTTTTTTTCTTTTTCTTTTTTTTTTCGACAGATTTTTTCTGTTTTTTTTTCATTTTTTCTTGGCTAAAAAAAATCTCAGCGAGTAAAGCTACGTGCTGATAACGTGTTGTAGAATAATCGGAATTGGTCTACTCATTTCATTGATAATCCCCTATATATAGGGTGAGTATTACAACGGTAATAGGAAATACATTAATGACAATAATGACTACATAATTATCTATCGTATGTTACATTGACGAATGCACATAATACATTTTTCCTTCAACAGAAGTCAATTTTTTTTGAAAAGTGAAATTAATGAGGCACAGTTTCAGAGAAAAATAAGAAAACGAGGATATATTAATGAAATGAGGGGTAGAAGCGCAGACATCAAAAATCTTGAAATATTGAAATTCGATTATCGAAACTTCAATCCCTTTTATGATTATGGAAGTTGGGTTTGTAAGATTCATAATCAAAGTCTTCTAAGAAAATCCATGATAAAAAATTATTCAGCATATGTTAATCTGGAGATCAGGCTCTCTGTCATCTGTTTGATAAGGTGAAAAAAGGGAGGGTTGTGGGCTTCTTGCCTACGAATTAAATGTCGATGGGTATTGACCCAAAATGGTTGGGCCTGAACAGAGTCAAGTTTGCAGACCATGGGGGCATCCTGGTCAACTCACTCGTGTTAATACATTAAAGCCTTGGCCAACGCCTTCAGTACTTCAAAAGCCAAAACCCTAGTGTACCACTGCTCTCCCATCTCCGCCGCCCCCGTCTTTTGCTCTCAGTCTCAGGTAAATCAACCCCTCACCCAACTCCACAAATTGCACGAATCGATTAATAAGAGCTGACCCATCATTATTTCTGACTCTGAATTTGTGTGTGTTGTGCTTTCAGATCTGAAAGAAGCGGAAAAATGGTGAGAATCAGCGTCTTGAACGATGCTTTGAAGAGCATGTACAACGCCGAGAAGAGGGGCAAGAGACAGGTCATGATCAGGCCTTCCTCTAAGGTCATCATCAAGTTCCTTATCGTCATGCAGAAGCACGGTTCGTTTTTCTTCTCTCTTTTTTCTATTTTGATAAAGAAAGCTTGAATATTTTTATGTTGTGTGCCTAATGGTGATTAAACTATGTGTTTAATGGGTTTGGAACTGCTTATTTATCTGATTACTGGGTCTGAAGTTGTTTGGTTAGATGAGTTAAGCTGGATATTTTGTGATTGTTGGCTATGGAGTTGTTAGTTTTTGTATTGTTTGGTTGTATGATTATTTGGTTTGGAATTCTGCAGGTTATATTGGTGAGTTTGAGTACGTTGATGACCACAGATCTGGAAAGATTGTGGTTGAACTCAATGGGAGGCTGAACAAGTGTGGGGTTATCAGTCCTCGCTTTGATGTTGGTGTCAAGGAGATTGAAGGCTGGACTGCTAGGCTTCTTCCCTCAAGACAGGTTTGTCCTTGTTAACTCATCACTGTGACTAGAGTACTAGTGTTATGTATGTTAGTTATGCTTGCTGAGTTGGTACATTTCATTTGCATTGATTGCTGCTAAATGATATATATTTGTTCGCAGTTCGGATACATTGTGTTGACAACATCTGCTGGAATCATGGATCACGAGGAAGCTAGGAGAAAGAATGTTGGTGGCAAAGTTCTCGGTTTCTTTTATTGAGGAGAGTATCAAACAGATCCTCTGTCTTTTTAAAAATTTTGGTTTAGTAATGCTGGAATGATTTCATAGACTTATTTCCCAAGGCTGTTATTGAGAGTTTATTGTACTTGGATATGACTTCTTTATTTTGCTTGGATTGACCTTCATGTTATTGCAACTTTGATATTAATGTTATCTTGTATTCATCATCAGTAGCCTCTGCTCTGGAATCTGGATTGATATAAGTTAAATGAAAAAGCTCCGTTGGGAATTCTATTCAATACATTGATTCTAAAAGAGTTGTATTGAATCTTGTTTCATAGTGTGGCTTTTTTTTTTTCAGCTGTATAATGAACGTCATTTTCTGACAGGGGATTGGTATATGCTCAGACGGTGTTGGGATAAAATGAAACTGCCCAGCTGCAGTTGTCCCTGTTGCTGAGTAGTATCATTTTTTCCCAAATATTGTTTAAGAATGTCCCAATTTTGTGTCCTTTGATGACTTTCATGTCTTCTGTTGTTTTGCAAGATTCTGTGGAACCCTTTTTTGTTGGGTGTATTGGAAGAGACTTCCTCGACGAACATTTCTTTCATTTGATTTGTATCAAGAGCGGAGACTTGCATAGAGATGAACTTATTGTTCTGAAATCATCTCATTGGTAATTGAGAATCTCCTTATAAAATTCAAGGAGCTAATAAGCTTTGTTTATACCCCACATCAAGTATATAGAGTCCACTTGACTCATGTGGAAGGAAACCGCGATTGGTTTCTGTTGGTTATGGAGTAATTTTATGTTCACCCGGTGGTGTAATTCGTAGCCTGGTTGAATTATTTCAAGCTTATGCGATGAATAATGAGCAACGAAATTTAGGGGCAAATGAACAATAAAGTGTTCTTGTTTTTTTAGTTGGGCTACCAAGTACCAATGGCGAGGGATGATCTTTCCAACCACGGTTCTGATTTACTTAATCCTAAATTTAAATCGATGGCAATGCTGAGGTTCATACACTCTTATATGCCTGAGCCTTGTTTCTATTTACCCCATCATGAATATGAAATCCAATGACTGCGGATTGAAATCAACTGATAGCATGTTTACTTCACCGGAATGAAATTGTATTCTCTCATAATCGATTTCATTCCGGTATTTACTTTTTATATAAGAATGGGAATGGTGGAGCCCACCTTTGAATTTAGGAATGAATTCGGAGAGGGAATATGATTTGTATTCCGGAGGTGGGAATGGGAGAAACAGAATGTGAATGAAAAATTTCTATCGAAAATATCCTCATTATTTATACCAAAAGTATATTTTAAAATGACATTTTAGTAATTAACTTAAATTTAATTCTAATTCATTATCGTAAGTAAACAACAACAATCGTAATAGTTTCATTCTCATTCCTCCCATATTATTCCATTCCGTTTCCATTCCTTCATATTTTTATTCCAAATGAATTCCATTCCAAGTAAGTAAACGTGCCATGAGTGAAGCACTGAAGCAGAAGGAAACATAAGACTAAAATTAACGGTATCTTTCCTCAGCTTGTGACTTCAGCTAGCATCAAGAGGGTTCATGACTTCCTGGGGATGGGCTACATAACCTATAACATTGACAAGACAACGATGTTGATGATCTTACGGAGGAGGCGATGGCCCTAGTATCCATTATGCTTCCCTGGAGGGGCAGCCTTGGGTTTATATGAATGACATTGGTTGGGGTTATAAATACTGAAATGATAGATAACCCAAAGCCAAACGAGTTGACAACATTCAGATTACCTAGATACACAGGCCTCTTCTCCCATATTGAGATCTATTGCCCGTCGGCTCTCACTGTCTTGGATGCAGGCGTAACACTTGGTCCATTTGCAGTAAATTCGAACACAGGACTTTTGAGTCATATCCTGATGATCATCAAGGGGTTGAGCAGGCAATTGTGATCTTCATGAGAAGATTGTTTACGGTATCGCAAATATATATGATATGATGCAACGGTGTTTTTTGTCATTTGGTCAACAAATGTACTACTCAACATGTCATCTGGTATACAAATTTGTCGAACAAATTTTTGGTGAGGTCCGTGAGGATAAAGTTGTTTCTACTTCTCTACGACAGTCTACTAGCATTTTCAGTTGTTTCTACTTCTATATAAGAGTCCGTTATGAACAAGAACTAGTGCTGATATAATTATTGTTATGAACAAGAACGACGTCCGCTGTGCTGCAATCAGCACTACACAGCTAGTTCTTCTGCGCCATTAGTAAACCCCATGCCCCTTTATGCCAACGAGTTGTCTGATTGAAAGTGAATGCTCATTTGCTCAAAGTTTTGATTCTTTGAATCTTTCATCAGGCCCCAAAGCAAGTCAAGTCACACTCCCACTGATTGCCTCCAAGTTGATGAATAAGAGTCATGAATAGGCCTTTTAGATCACTAAAAATTTGTTAATACCGAAAGAGAAAGATGAAAATATGAAACCCCACTGCAAATGTTGGTCACAAGCTGATCACTCCCTTTGATCTTTTAAAAACTTACGAAGGACAAGCCACATTTCATCCCCGTTTATCTGTATATATGTTAGTGTAAAGCACAGTTCCACTGCATTTGTTGGGCATGAAAACCACTATTCAAAATGCATTCTAATTGGCTTTTGGCCTCGCCCAAAACTGCTTAGCTCCTGGGTGATTGGTCTTATTTACCTACATATAAGAGATTCTTCCAACATATAATAACTATTGATCGATCTCATACTTGCTTGTTTATGCAGGATGAAAGAAATAAAATAAAGATGGCTGAGCCAAATTGATTAGACATAGGCACCTCTAGTGGTTTCAACTTTCAAGTTTTCAGAATATTAGTTATTGGCAACTTATTCCGACTCCTAAACACAAAATAAACTCCACCATGGATCTGTGGAATCTTGCTATTTCGTTTTCATACTCTATAGTTCGCATTCTTACTGTGAAGCTATCCCCGTTTGCATCATAATCATCATAAATTTGTAATCAACAGTGCGCTTCTGCATGAACTCAAACCATTAATTTTTCTTTGCCTTTGTGTCCACAGATACATATATAATGCTGGAAATCATTTCATATTATAAACAGATCGAAGCATTGTATCTATTATATTCAAACCTCAAGTGATTAATCTCAATAATTGAGGCTGTTCATCAAGCTCATTAGTACTGTGAACAGATTATCAATTACAGAAAAGGAACAACATGCAATAAAGAAATAGCTCCAGTTGTAGCTATGAGCCTATGATCAACAATGTTTCTTGATTTCTTTCAACCAAGCCACAACAAACATGGAAAAGAGATCAAACCATATCGATCTAGTTAACCTATAGAATACCTTAATGATCAAACTGAATTGAAGCGTCCAATCATCATCATCCTAGATATTGCTCTGCCAAAGAGTCCTTAGTTGCCCAAAAAAAGTAATGACCTCAAACTTTTAATGGCGGCCGTTTATACCCCGGCCGCCTCGATCCTCCTCCTCTTCATCGCCCTCGCTGATCTCGCTGCTGCATGCGCTTGTCGTTGCCATGGAAGCTCTGATGGAGGCCATGGATGAGCTTCACAATTAGCTAGACAGGAGTTAGTGACAGAGGAGGGTTGTGAATTTTAAAGGGGTTATAGGAGTAGGGTTTGGCTTTGGTGGGAAGAGTATCTTCCAAGCATATACTTGAAGCATTAACATGCTGGCCCATGCTTTCTCCGACTTTAGGTATTTTTATGATTTATGAACATGGATGTAACTAAAGTTGGGGTTGCTGTGATTGTCAATTTTAGTCCTTGTCATTCTGCTTTGGACTGTATTGTATTGCTTCCTACGAAAACGTGGGCAACTGCAACTGCATATACAAGAAGCTTTCGAGAAGCCGATCACTGTAATCTTCTCTCAGAATCGAAGTGAATTTATTAACAAAGAAAGAGAAAAGAAGGGAGATAGATTCTGTGAGAGTAAAGGTGGTGGAAGTGGAGTAAGTGTGGATAGATTTAGATTCGATCTAAACTTGCAATCTTAGTCAGTGTGCAAATGGAGTCTTCTTATTATCGAGAATGCAGTAAAGGACTGCATGCATGCCTTATGATTGTAATCAATGGTAGGAGGAGGAAGAGGTCGAATTCGACGGCATGCATTAAGGCTTAAGCAAGATTATCGAAAATCATATATGAATTTGAGTAGGCACTTTGGAAAGACTTCTTCGATCATAACACTCGAACACTACTTTCCCAAGATCTCCTAGTTAGAAACTCTTTATTTTGATATTCCATGCCCATGATCCTATCAAACAATGCAAGAGAGTATGAGCCTAGCTAGCTACTCGGCCTTTCATTGTAGTGAGTGTGAAACTGTGAACCTCTACGGATTTTCAAGTCATTTTACATCCTTGGGGCTATATAACTATGGACCAAACATAAGCAGTACATATTTTCTTTTTATACGTGCATGATGGAAATAGTGTTACCAATCTATTCCCTAACTCATCTGATTGCATTCTATGGACTTTCTCATTGTTTATTTTGTTTCTTTCACATCTTTATACAGGTTTTGAAATAATTCACTTCAAATTGTAACAGACGACAATAATTTTCAAATTTTATGTATCAAGATTACTTGATAAGCAATAATTCTAAAATTACTCATTTATTTTAAGTAACCTAATTGTGCCCAATACTATTTGGTGTAGTGATATAGTTTAATTTCTGTTAAATGGGAGGTTGTGAATTTGACTCACTTAACACTCGATGTTGTAGCATTTCAATTGTAAAAAAAAAAAAAAAAAAAACCCTGGTTGTAAGTGGTTTGATCTTCCCACTACCACAATTCATTAGAGTAATCCGATCGATAATGTACTTAACTAGTTATATCACATTAATCTGAACCAATTATGGATGTAATCACTTTTGATGTGACGCTTAACAAAGCATGTGAAGCACATATATGTCTTCTGATGAATTGATTCAAGATCAGGGGACTAGGGGCCGGGAGTGAGATGGTGGAAATTTACATGGAAATCTACTATTCTGTTTTAAATAGGGGGTTCCTTTATATAATGAAGATGCCTCTTAGTTGAAGCATGATTGGAAGAAATGGTGCCACTTTGATTGTACAAGCCATGATAGGTGCATTTTGTAATTAATAAAACAAGTGCACATCTAATTGACTTCATCATTGGTCCTGATCTCTTTCTACCGGTTAATACAAGACATATGTGCTTCACATGGTAAGCCATACCTACTATCTGCCTGCCTATACATTATTTCTTCTTCTTCTTCTTCTTCTTCTTTTTCTTCTTCTTCTATTAGAGAACCATTTGCAGATTGAAAATGTTAGCGTGAGTCAAGGAGTCAGTTTAGGAATGTAAATAACTTGTTATTGCTTTCCTATTCTATGTGTGTAGTACATGTAGTACATAGTACGTAGGGTTTGTACATCTTGTATCAGTATATATAGCCTCCACTGTGACATGAATAATATATCAGAAAATTATTCTCCCAAATTGTGTTATATTCAACTTGGTATCAGAGCAAAGATCCGAAAGGACTTTGTCTCTTTGTTTTCCGCTGCAATTCTTCGTCTGACGTTGGTTCTCTGTCAGACGTGTGAAGAATATTGTCTTCTTCTAACTAAACTCCATTGTTAGGGTTTATTGTCTAAAACTATCAGATCGTCTGGCGTTGGTTCCTTGTCAGACTCCACAGCCATTGTGCTTGTTATTTGTTTTGTTTTTTGGTTTCGGAACCCGCGTTCGTAACCTTTGGCCGTTGACCTTCGTTTTTGGTTGACCTTGTTTTTGGTCTTCGACCCGTTACCGTTCTTTGACCTTGAAGCAGATCCGGCGTTCTCTGTCAGCCACCTCGACCCAGCCGGCGTCGTTCTCGGCTCAACCCCCCGATCCGGCGACCCTGCATCCTCGATCCGGCGTCGTCCTCGGCTCAACCAATCAATCCGGCGTCGTCCTCGGCTCAGCCTCTCTCTCTCGAACCACCGTGACCGATCCACCGATCCACCGATCCGGCGTCCTCACCACAAATCCATCAATCCGGCATCCTCTCCGATCCGGCGTCCTCACCACCGATCCATCGATCCGGCATCGAATCGGCTCGTCACTCCGGCGTCCTCACCTCTCAACCGGTCCGGTTCCTCCTTAAACGAAGAAAAGAAAAAAAAAAAAAAAAAAAAAAAAAAAAAAAAACCCAGAAATTCCTGCTGACCCGGTTCCTGCTGACCCGACCCGAATTCTGCTCCAGCCCGACCCGGTTCCTGTTTCTGCCTGACCCGTTTCTTACTACCTGACCCGGTTCCTGACCCGTTTGCTGTCTGACCCGCTCCGGAAGAATGTCACGGGTGTATGTTGGAAATTTGGGTTATTGGATTTCAGAAAGAGAACTTGAAAATGAGTTCCGTGATTTTGGAATTATCAGAAGAATATGGGTTGCAAAAAGGCCACCGGGTTATGCCTTCATTGATTTTGTGCGTAGTAAGGATGCAGAGAATGCTGTTAATGAGTTAGATGGCAAGAATGGCTGGAGAGTTGAGTTTTCACATAAATCTATACATGCGGTTGGTCAATACTGCAACAATGGTAATATTTCCACAACTAAACAGACTCCCGCATGTGGTAAGATCGGTATGACCTTAAATATTTCTAGCTTTGTTGGTGGTGATACATGGATTATTGATTCAGGTGCTTCAGATCATATGACTTATGACAAATCTTATTTTACTGAGTTATCCTCTCCACCAGTACCATTTGTTACTAATGCTAATGGTGAAGCCTTCCCTGTGTTAGGAAAGGGGTCAGTTCGTATCACTCCCACAATAGTACTACAAAATGTGTTATATGTGCCTGCTTTATCTCATCATTTGATATCTGTCTCACAGTTAAATGTTGATTCCAAATGCTCTGTGACTTTTTTTCCTATGTATGTGATTTTTCAGGATCTTCTCACTGGGGAGTTACTAGGTCGGGGGTACTTGAGGGGCAAGCTGTTTCGTCTGGACCAGACATATGTCGGGGAGAAACCAGGAGCACAGCCACGGACCGCTTTAATGTCAACTTCTGACAGGTTAGGTGAAGTTTGGTTATGGCATCGTCGCTTAGGGCATCCATCTTTTAGTGTTATGAAAAAATCCATGCCTTCTTTATTTATTGGTGTGGACGAGTCAGTCTTACATTGTGAAACATGTGTTTTGGGCAAGAGTCATCGCTCGACTTATTCACCTCGTATTTCTAATAAAAGTGTCGTTCCTTTTGAATTAATCCATTCTGATGTTTGGGGACCTTCAAAGGAACCTACTGTGTCTGGTATGCGATATTATGTGTCATTTATAGATGATTGTACACGTCTTACTTGGGTTGTTCTTCTTAAAACTAAGGATGAGGTTTTTCCGGCTTTTCAAGCCTTCCTTTCTGAAGTCCAAACACAGTACAATGCAAAAATTAAAGTTCTTCGTTCTGATAATGGGGGGGAATATGTGAACCGTGTCTTTCAGTCTTTTCTACAAACACATGGGATTATCCACCAGAAAACATGTCCTTACACACCTGAACAAAATGGGGTCTCTGAAAGGAAAAATCGCCATTTACTTGATATGGCTCGTTGTATTCTTTTCAGTGCACATTGTCCTAAGGATCTCTGGGGTGATGCTATCATCGCATCTACCCATCTTATTAATCGTCTTCCATCTAGTGTCCTCCAGGGAAAGGTACCATTTGAGGTACTGGCTTCTTATGTCACTCTATCTTCCTTTCATAATCTCCCTGCTCGTGTTTTTGGTTGTGTTGCTTTCGTCCATATACCAAAGAGTCAAAGGTCAAGTAAGTTGGATGCCCGGGCGCTGAAATGTGTGTTTGTTGGCTATGGGGGACATCAGAAAGGATATAAGTGCTACCATCCACCTACTGGGAAGTATTATGTCACTATGGATGTCACTTTCTTTGAGGACATGAGCTATTACACCTCTTCTGATACTGCTCTTCAGGGGGAGCATTCATATTTTGAAGAGCTGTATCATGGAGAGGGGGAGATAGGTCATTCAGTTGAGGTTACTAAGGTTACTGATGCATCAGCTTCACATGCACCAGATGGAGAGGGGGAGATAGGTCATTCAGTTGAGGTTACTGATGCATCAGCTTCACATGTACCAGTTACCCCAGAGGTTCAGGAATCAGAGGCTGATAGACAAGTACCAGAAGCTGCCCCTCCTGCCTTGCCTGCTGTTACTAATACCCCTGACTCATGTCTCCCTGGTACAGAAGATCTTCAATCTGAGGTTAGTGATCCTATTGGGATTAATACTAGTAATGCTAATAGTAGACAATATGTGTTACCAAATAGGTCTACTAGGGGTAAACCAGCAAAAAAGTATGAACCTACCCTTCAAGCTAAAGCTAAGTATCCAGTGACAAATTTTATGTCTACCAAGAGATTGTCTAAGTCATATGAATCATTTGTGAATCAAATATCTGCTGTATCAGTACCTAACAAAGTGCAGGATGCGTTGGGAGATCCAAAATGGAGGAAAGCAATGGATGAGGAGATGGAAGCATTACAGAAGAACAATACTTGGGAGCTTATATCCCCACCACATGGAAAGAAGACTGTGGGATGTCGATGGGTGTTTACAGTGAAGCATAATCCAGATGGGTCAGTGAGTCGATATAAAGCACGCCTGGTGGCAAAAGGATTCACTCAGACATACGGCATTGACTATGATGAGACATTTGCACCAGTTGCAAAGATGAATACTATCCGGGTATTGCTCTCTCTTGCTGCTAACTTAAACTGGCCTCTTAGACAGTTTGATGTCAAAAATGCTTTCCTTCATGGAGAACTTGTGGAGGAAGTGTATATGGATCTTCCACCTGGATATAAAACTGCTCCTTCAGGTAACTTTGTGTGCAGATTGAGAAAGTCGTTGTATGGTCTTAAACAATCACCTCGTGCTTGGTTTGGAAGGTTTTCACAGTTCATGAGGAAGATTGGTTATAAGCAGAGTAACTCAGACCACACGTTGTTTCTCAGACATCAACAAGGGAAGGTAACAGCTCTGATCATATATGTTGATGATATGGTTGTTACTGGTAATGATACTGTTGAGATAGATAGATTGCAAAAACAGCTAGCCACAGAGTTTGAGATGAAGGACCTTGGTGCACTCAAGTACTTCTTGGGCATTGAAGTAGCCAGGGGGAGTGAGGGTATTTATCTGTGTCAGAGGAAGTATATACTTGATCTATTAGCAGAGACAGGTATGTTGGATTGTACTCCAATTGACACTCCTATTGAGCAGAATCACCGATTAGCAGAGTATCCTGATCAGGTACCTACCGACAAGCCTCGTTATCAGAGGTTAGTTGGACGTCTGATTTATTTAGCACACACCAGACCTGATGTTGCATATGCAGTAAGTGTGGTGAGTCAGTTCATGCATAATCCCAGTGTAGATCACATGGATGCTGTTGTGAGAATTTTGAGGTACCTGAAGTCAGCTCCTGGGAGAGGAGTAATGTTTTCTAAACACAACAATATTCTTGAGGTTTCTGGTTTTACAGATGCAGACTGGGCTGGAAATATTACAGATCGGAGGTCTACATCAGGATATTTTACCTTTGTGGGAGGTAATCTTGTTACTTGGAAGAGTAAGAAGCAAAAGGTGGTGGCTCGGTCTAGTGCTGAAGCAGAATATAGAGGTATGGCTCATGGAGTGTGCGAGTTGTTATGGCTGAAAAATGTGTTACGAGATTTAGGAGTTAAGCCCAAGTGTGCTATGCAGTTGTATTGTGATAACAAGGCAGCCATTGACATCTCACAGAATCCTGTGCAACATGATCGTACTAAACACGTGGAGGTTGATCGTCACTTTATAAAGGAGAAGCTAGATGCTAAGATAATTAGCTTTCCCTTTGTCCCTACAGAAGAGCAACTTGCTGATATACTCACAAAAGGAGTTTCTAAGAAGGCCTTTTATGACTCACTTAGCAAGTTGGGCATGGTTGATGTATATGCGCCAACTTGAGGGGGAGTGTTAGCGTGAGTCAAGGAGTCAGTTTAGGAATGTAAATAACTTGTTATTGCTTTCCTATTCTATGTGTGTAGTACATGTAGTACATAGTACGTAGGGTTTGTACATCTTGTATCAGTATATATAGCCTCCACTGTGACATGAATAATATATCAGAAAATTATTCTCCCAAATTGTGTTATATTCAACTGAAAAGAGTTCTGCTGATTAAAGAAGTGTTATACAGTATTGACAGCTTAAATTCCATTTGGTAGCTAAGGAAGTAGTATTCTACTATTTCTACTTGTTATCTATCTTGAAAGAGTTTTTGGGTAGCTAGTATCTGTATCATTTGTTTGAATTTTACCTGTTAGAATTTACTTAACATGCACTTGGGGAAGAGAAGCATAGCATATACTAACGAAAACACTGTGAATTTAGCTAAGGGCATAAGATCATGAGACTTGAAGGAATGAGTTAAGTCACCGAACCTCTATAAAACAGCAACGCAAATTAAAATAGAGACAATAAGCAAAGCAAATTAGCAGGCTCGCTGTGTACTTTTTCACCTTCTTCAGAAGGAAAAAAAGGGTTAATATAACTTCCTGCTACCAAGAGTATCTTAGCTTGGACTGCAAAAATTTCTGAAAATGACATATCAGTATATCACAGAAGCAACTGCTTCTCTTTAGGAAATATTATACTGTAGGAATTGGTGCTGGTAGAGATAGAGAATGAATCTTAAAGACTGTCCAGAGTCTGAGATGGGCAGGCTGAGGTTAGGTTAGATGTTAGATTGTCACTCTCATAACTCATAACTCAAACTTTTAATTTTATTAAGTTAGTGCATGTTTGGTACAAGGGACTAGCTGATATTGCACTAAATAAGAGGTACAGAGTAGTGTGAGTTATGTTTGGTGTGGGGGAGTATAAAAATAAATGGTACTAGTTAAGGCCTGTTTTTTCTCTCAACCTCCTTAGGTAGTGTTATTGTGGGTACTCATTTTCGAGACCCCAAGTTAACACCATCTCTCTCCACCTTTCTCTCTTTCTCTCTCTCTCTCCTCCTTATGTAGTATTACCTCACCAAACATGGTACAAATTAGTATTGGGTAAGCCTACTCAAGTGAGGGTAGGCCAAGTATTGATAATAGAGTGACTCAAAATAATCCCGAGTACCAAACGTGCACTTAGATTCTCATTGTTTCCTCACAAAGTAGTACAATATATGTAGTATTTTTGATCCTCATCTATCTACCTGTCTCCTGAACATCTATAATTCTATATACACAGTCTGTGGACTAGACTAATGGAAAGCAATTACTTTGCAAATCAGATTGACAATGGGAGAAGAAACTCAAAATTTCATCAATCATCAAACAAAACTTTACATTCTAATAACTAATCACACCCTTAGCGTAACGGCATAACCATAGATTACCATCGAAAATTGGATATCAAGTATGATGATTAGTCATATGATCTACTAATCTACATTCCGAAAATAAGGGTGTCAAAATTATTTTAGATCGACGGACATGTCATGTTTTATGTATCTGTTAAGTGAAAGAGGCTTACGAGTTAAGCAAAGAGAGCACGACCATTATAAAACAGCAAGCAAGAATGATTCAATGAAACTGGTGTGGTCTCTGAAGTGATTGGAATTATTTCCCAAGACAAAGTCATCATTGGGGCAATTGTCTGAATTAATGCTCATGATTAGGAATCTAGAAGAACCATGCTGGTTTTGTCCTCAGAACTAATAAACTTAGTAAGGGACAAAGTCACATTGTGGAGCCAATCGCATACCCTATCATTCATTATTTGATTAACTCAGACACATGATTGGTCATGGGAATAACACAGTTAGGAAATGTGCTGTGCTTACGCGTTCTGTATGAAATGGAACCAGCTTCCTTCTTCCAGAGGCACACAAATGGAAGTTGTAAGATGAATGCGATAGGCATTTGACTTATAATACTGGTAAATGTATTATTTTTCTCATAGTAGGAGCAGATGCCACCTCCTATTAAAATTCAGACAAAAGAAAAAGCCTAAAGAATTTCACCAACAGAAAAAATTCTTTAGGCTGTGCAAACGGCTAAGTTTATTCTCACGTTTTAGTCAAGTTACGATTTGTGCTTCAGTTATATATGGTCACTTGAGGTGCAAAATGGTTGGTTGTTCATTCATTAATAGTGTTTGTTTTTTCTCATTTGAAAAAGAAAGTCGGTAAAACATAAGTGGATCATTGTATTTTCTTTCTATTTTTCACTATTTTTGTTTTTATTTTGATTTTGCGTTAGAGTATGGAGACAAAAAAAAAAAAACACCAATAAATTTAACCCACATAAAATATAATCCATGATTTAGTAATTCAAATCATGTTTGTGTTCGTATTAAGCAGTGATCATTCCAAACTAGAAATGTTACAAATGATGGCATTTGAGTTTTCCATATTCACACTCTACCGCAATTTGGGAACCAAGAACATTAGAAATGTAGGTGTTAAACCTAGTTTTTTTGTTTTTTTTTTTTGAATCGATCAATGACGGTATTCTCAAAGATTTTTTTTGGTTCAGAGACTAATCCGTGCTGGAGAATCTTATCAAAATGCTTCTTCTGTGGTGATTAGGTGTTAAACCTAGTTAACCTCACCTTAACCTATTAATTGATTTAGGAAGCATTTCAATTCTAATATTATCGACTTTTAAACTGTGTCGTGCTCGTATCGGGATGTTGTCTTAAAAATCGTTAATTCCACGCAGCTCGGAATTCCTAGAGCACATACCAACGCCACATAGCACCCCAAAAGCTGTCAAAACCTCATAGGGCACACCACTTGCTCCAATTTACAAATAGAAATACAAGAGAGGGGAAGAGAGCTGCTAACGTGCACACATTGGGGTAAGAGAGACAGTGCGCATTATTAGCCAAACCCACCATAGTCGGACAAGGAACAAAGGAAGGAGCTTTTGCTAAGTGAGAACCGCTCAAGGTAAATATCTGACCACCCAAATTCTCTGTCTCTCTCTTTCTTTCGTTGATCTGGTACTTTTTTTTATTTTTCTATTTTTCTGCGAAACGTTTCGGTATTGGGTTTTGATGATGGCGTTTGATTTGGTGATGTGCAGAGAGAAAGGTTCGATTTTGAGATTGGAGACGTGTTAGACTCGATTGATTAGGTAAAACCCAGAAATGGCTGCTCCACCAGCAAGGGCTAGAGCCGATTATGACTACCTCATAAAGCTTCTTCTGATCGGCGACAGCGGTGTGTGTTTTTGGCTCTGTTTTGTTTTCTCTCTGTTTTTTTTGGGTTCAGATCAGTGGAATGCTAGCAAAGTTGGGTATTTTGGGGATTTAAAATGCATGTTTGGTGATTTAGGGTTCTTAGATATGTGGGAAAAATGAGATTTTGGTTGTTGTTTAGTTTGGATCTGGCTTGATTGGTTGGTTTTGACCCGGATTTGTCGAAATGGGTGTTTGAGATATTGAATCAGATGTTGTTGGTTGAAGAAAACTTAGGCATTTTGGAAATTTGGCTTGGCTTAGTTCTGCATTGGGCTGTTTAATTGACCTGCTTATTGGGTTGAATTAGTTGTCTTTGAAAAATGGGTAATTTGGATGGTGGGCTTATTCTCTAAAGGTGGCTAAACATAATGCTGTTGTGCTAAACCTGTTTATTTCACAATGCATTTTTAGAGTATCGAGTACCCAAAAGTATGATATGTGCATTTTGGAAACTATGTTCTCCTTGAAGCAGTGGAGAATGATCACTGTGTTAGTCACTTAGTTGTTACCAGAACTTGGTATACTTCTTGATAAACAGTTTGTTTTCTGTCTTAACAATTGCTATTTTTTGCAGGTGTTGGTAAGAGTTGCCTTCTTTTGCGTTTCTCAGATGGTTCCTTCACCACTAGTTTCATAACAACCATTGGGTGCGTGTATTTCTGAAGTTTTTGAGTTTGATTGGATTCTGTAAGCTCTTTTAGTTTGATACTTATAATGTGGTGTGCAGGATTGATTTTAAGATAAGGACCATTGAACTAGATGGAAAACGGATTAAGCTCCAGATTTGGGATACAGCTGGTCAGGAACGGTTCCGTACAATCACAACTGGTACATTATCTTTATGACTACTTGCATTTAAATTGACATAGCACTGGTCGTAATGTATGCGTTGCATCCATTGTGTTATAAAAATTTATTAGGAGTTCTTTGACACCTTTGTTTGCCCACATTTTGAAGAAAAGGATAAATTTTGCTCTGGTAGAAGTGATAAGGGTATTAAACTCTACATATGTTAGTGCAGAAAATTGACGAAAAGAGGTTCTATGTTGTTGATATATTAATAAAACTGGTGCTTTCCCAAGTAATGTGGTAGAAACAGGGATAGATTTTAGGAAGAGAGTTCTTGGGTTATTAAAAAGGGGGCTCTCTAGCAGTCTTTTAGCAGAAGGGAGCTTTGGACTACTGCACTGAAGGAGGAAGTTTAACCATCTAAGAATGGCTATGGAAAGGTTCTTAACTTATTTGACTTGCAACACGAAACTTGTACATTGGAGAAAGTGGTCCGAAATGAAGTATGAAACAGCCAGACATATTTAAGTGCAGCGATTCGATCCCGCGTTGCTGTTGAGCAGGCGACCTATCATTATGGTACAAAGTCAATGGGAAAATTTTGCTTATATAACTGATGGCAGTCATAGCTTTAAGATAAAGCTGCCTCAGGAGGACAGATGTCATGTTCAGTATTATGAATTTGTAAATCATGCTGTGTGCACACTCTATTGTTAGACTGTTCCACAACCGGAGCAACAACCTGCGAACTACCTTTTGGCCTAGTTTGAACAAGGCTCTTACTGTAAAAGGGACATTGAAATGCCATGGTAGCGCCCCGTCTTGTTTTAACTCAGAAGTTAGAAGCCTAGTACACAGTGGATTATGCAAACCCCAAAAATAGGATTCACAAAAGTGCATTGAAATATGGGCCTCTCCCTAGTTTTGAGGTATGAGGCCTGGATTGTACCTCACTGCCACAGCATCCATATTCCCTTGTGTCTTTTGTGGGGATTTCTCTTAACTGCGCTTGACAGTTGTTATTATCAGATTATTCATCAGGCATTGCATTGCAACTTCTAAGTGTTTAGACATCAGTACTTTGATTTCTGTGACAGATTAATGATCATACAGGAATATCTTTTGTACGTTCCTGCTGTGTGTTTGTGTTTTTCTTTACTTTTTCTGAAGTTACTGAGAAAGATAATTTGCTGTTTATTCAGTCTCTTTTGTCTATTAACTCTATCCTTCTGTTTGCAGCTTACTATCGTGGAGCCATGGGAATTTTGCTGGTCTACGATGTTACCGATGAATCATCTTTCAACAGTAAATTTTCTTCCTTATTGTAATGACATATTCTTAATGAATCATTCAATTTTATTTATCTGTTTCTCTTGTTTATTGGATGGTTCGAAATATAGGATGATTCTCCAGAATTTCCTTTGTTTAAATTTTCTTGATTTCCCTGTTGTGATTGATTTGGCTTGTACTCTCTTCAGACATTAGAAACTGGATTCGCAACATTGAACAGCATGCATCAGATAATGTCAACAAAATACTTGTAGGGAACAAGGCTGACATGGATGAAAGTAAAAGGGTGAGTTTGTGCAAATTTTCTACAATTGCTTCATCAGATTACATAGACTTTTCACTCTGGGTTTTTGGCTTGCTCACACTTTTTGAACGCTTGCTGATATGCACAGCTAGGAATATAGATTTGTAGTGCTGGTCTTTATAAATATTTTATTTTTCTACAATTGATTCATTAGATTGGATAGACTTTTCGCTCGGGGTTTTTGTCTTGCTCACACTTTTTGAATGCTTGTTGATATACACAGCTAGGGATATATAGATTTCTGGTGCTGGTCTTGGTAAATATTGCAGTTTGTTTTTTTTATTTTAATTTTTACAAAGGGTTACCTAATTTTGCTCTTAAGTTTTGTTGGTGAACTTCACCTCTCCTAGCAAACTAAGCTACTGTAGTGCCAGTACAAGTGTAAATAGCCTGGGCCCTAGCAGTCCCTGCATCCCCTATTGTCTCGTATGCCAAAACATAAGCAATCCATGCTGCATAGATCTGTTTAAATGTAAAAACAGCCTGAGGCCTAGCAGGCCCTGCATCCTCTATCGTGTCTCTGCCAAAACATAACCAATCCACTCTAGATGCTTACAGGGAAACAGAGCAACCGTGCATACCAGCTAGTCTGCAATTTAGTTTCTGTATGTAGATGGTTCCAGCTCTTTTGTGAAACATACAGTTGCTGATCAAATTATCTTGTGATAGAATGTAGTAGCGTAAAGGAAATAAGGGGAAAAACAATGAAATTTGTGTACTATACCTGATTAAATTTCCGCTATCTTTTTAGGCCGTGCCTACCTCTAAGGGCCAAGCACTTGCTGACGAGTATGGGATCAAGTTCTTTGAAACTGTAAGTAACGCTTCAGATAGTGAAAATTAGTTGGAAAGTGTTGTTATGTATTAGACTGAATTAAATTTTGTACTACAGAGTGCAAAGACGAATCTCAATGTGGAGCAAGTTTTCTTCTCAATAGCAAGAGACATTAAGCAACGGCTTGCAGACACTGACACTAGGGCTGAGGTATTATAGTTGCTCCTCTTCATACCACTAAAGAGATAAGTTTCAGATTGTATTTAGAGTTCACTTTGTGGAAATAATCATTCTGGTTCTGTTATCGCAGCCAACTACAATCAAGATCAATCAGCCTGACCAGGCAGGTGGAGCTGGTCAAGCTGCACAAAAGTCAGGTTGCTGTTCGTAAAGATGATTTCATTAGAATCAAGGACATGCATGGGAGGCTTACACTTATGCTTGGAAAGAAAACAAACTAATTGTATGACAATACAGTATGATGGTGCTTGTAATCTTCTTTTACTCATCTTCCTTTTTTCGTCTCATTCTTTTCAAACTTAAAAGTGTGAAAGGTAGTTGCTTATCATTTCTTTCTTTTGTGGTAAATAATTGACGTGTAACCTGTGGCAGACACATTTCCGATCACTGCCCTTTTTCCCCTTATGCTTGTGACTTATCGTAGTGTGTGAGAGATAGACAGATGCTTATCTGATATTTATAAATGTTAAAAAGTTAAAGACCTTGCCGCAGTCATGACTCATGAGTGTGAGTTGTCTATTTTGATGTTTATAACTGCGAAAAAAAGAGGAGTTATGCTGTAGTAAAGTTATGCTTTTTCAGTGCAGAAAAGATGGAGGTCAAGGTTAAGAAGACACCTACCTACGACGCGACCGGTTATACCTTAACCCTTCGTTGCTCTGATAAGACAGCTCGACCCACATTCAAGGGTCTAGGGATTGGTTGCAAACCTTGATGCGAATCGTAGAACCATCTTTATGCGAGCCGTAGGGTTGTCCTAATCAACCTTCCCCAATCCATCTTTACTACCCCAACATTAGGTCACCCCCATGGCTGAGCTCGGCTATCTGTTCCATAGGACTCAATTACATAAACGCCCTAATTTACCTCATGTCTTGGATGTGGTACAAGGCGACTATCGTTTAGAAGGAATAACAAATCAAACAGTAATTTTTTTTGTTACCGCATCAAATGTGAAAGGATTTTAATCTAACGAGCACAAGCCGAATGGAGGAGATAACAAGGACAACTCAAGGCTATTGTATCTCAAGGAGCAGAAAAGTGTACATTCTTCCATCCATTGGTCATACAAATACATACCAGTAGTGATTATTCGAGGGAAGCCTATGCAAGACATACCCTACAAGTTCAGTTCTTCCTTTCCGTAAATGCGCTGAAGTTCACGAGTTGCTGCTTGAAACGATTCTGAAGAACAGAATATCAGTTCAATAAGCAATGAATACAACTTGGATCATGCAAGAGGCACTTGACATTTAAAGCCAGGGAAAGAAGATGAGAAAACAGATTTATTACCTTTCCAACTGAGAAAAGCTTTCTGATTGATCGGAGCGCCAAAGACTGTTTGCAGTGTATCAAATAACAAGCTCTCAGGGGTGCTTCTTAATTCCTGTACTATCTGATAGATGGTCTTCCCATTCTCAAAGTAGATGTGATTGTTTGGATGTTTCGTTTTGCAACCAGCATGCCGCTCAAATTCATAAGCATTAAGCCCCTTCCATAAAACAAATATTGATTAGGTGTCCAGATAACGTAATGAATGATAAGTATATTTGTTAGTATTTACCTTGGTGAAGTTACATGATTGACACCCACAAAGATAGCTGGCACCCTTTATAATTCCGCGAAGTTCCTGGGTACAGGCAGAGACATACCCATAAGTCTCTAGAAAGAATTTCACTTGCCAGAAAAGAGAAATTAAAATGGCGGACAAGAAAGATGGAGTATACCTCACGTGCCATGGAAACATACTTTACAGGAACGCCATCTAAGATTCCAGTTGAAATCAAGCTTCTAACATTAGAGGGGAAGCTGTTTGGAGCTTGTTTCTTTATTGGTTTGATCTCTGGTTTACTCTTGGAAGCTGATTCTGGTCTTGATTTAGTAACAGCCGCAGTATTATCAACTGCATTGATATTTGTCGCGTCCAATTCTTTCTCATTCTCAGTTTCTGATGTTTGAACTGAAGACTGATGGTACAGTTGATCATAGTTTGCAACAGCCCTCTCCATGGTGTTCATATCTTGTTCATCAGGAAACCCACCAAAAGATATCATATTGGCATTCCCTTTATTGCAACTGTCACCCATTGATATCACATTTTCTTCCCCCTTGCCATAGTTGGAACCTAAAGGTCTGACATGGGCAGCTCCCTGGTTGTAAGTATGACCCATTAGTGTGACATTATCATGCTCCTTGTCATATGCCTGCCCAGCTGATATGAAACTAGTTTCGTGTGTCCTATCAAATGCCTGACTTGTGGGCAGGTTATTGTTATATTCCCTACTAGAACCATGTTTCCTTGATGCATGCATGCCACTGTCGCTGTCCTTAACCCGGTTGACTTTGATTTTTCTAATCCCAGCATAGCTGAGACATACTTCAGGATTTTCAATAGCATGAGATATGGACAAATTTACGGGTGCATCTTCTCCGAATTGGTCATCTATACCCTTTGTTCTTATGCTCCAATCATCTGATCCAACAGGAGACACGTTCCTGTCTGAAAAGTTGGTGGGGCTTGCTGTATCAGATCCAAATAACCGGTCAATAAATTGATGTGGAACCGATTGAAAATTCGAAGGATTCTCCCAAGAGACATTTTCATTTGGCATTTCCATGCTCAATTTTCTGTTTGGAACGTGTACGGCTTGTTTTTTGTTGGGGAACAGCTGGGGTTCAGCAGAATCCACAAACCATTGGTGAGACCGCTTTGGTTCAATTCTTGAAGGGTTACCATAAGTTGCATCTCCATCGTTCTCATGTCCGGCACCCTTTGCCATCCAAAACCCCTTGTTCTGAAAAGACTGCCAGTAAATACTATCACTCAACAAATGCTCCAGACTTTGTCTACCACACACTCATGCACAGGTTCAAGAAAATTTGAAGATGAAAATAATATATTTTTTTTCTAACTCAAATTAGGTAAAACATGAATAACAAACTTGGGCACAATTCTTTCAGCTTTTATGTAACTAATTATTTCAGAATTTCAGCAATCCTATAGAAACAACACCCAACACCTGAAAATCTAAACAACCACAAGTACCGAGCAAACAAAACACAAAAAAGTATAAAACCTTTAACAAAAAATAGAATTCTAAACCCCATTCTCAGTAGCTATTACTAGAAGCAAACCTTATGTAATAGTACCTACAATCACCCCACAATGCATCCAATCCTAAACACCATGAATAAACTTACCCAGGTAAGATCACTAATCAAACAAACTAAACACCCCAAAACCACAATCAATCATCAGCTCCTCCCAAAACCTCAAAACAAATACTTCAGTAGCTTCACAGACAAATCAGTAACTTACCATATTGCTTCTTATACTCCAGAGTGAAAAAATAAATAAATAACAACCACTTTACTTCCACCTTCACTCTGTGTCCTCAAATTGAAGTGTCAATTAGTACAGACAGTGCTGAATTCCATCTGAAATAACAACCACAAATTTTGTTAATAAAAAAAATATATATATCTCACCCAAATCAAACCCTAAACTCAAACTGTTAAACATAATCCACAAAAGATTAAAGATTTTTGCTTTAATAGAGATGGCCTGAAATTATCCCAATTCCTAAAATAATGCATGAGATGGTGAATGCGGTAACCTAGAAATGAATTAGACCGTGATAGTGGAAATTACCGGAACCAAGCAGAAGGTTGATGGACGATATCTGTCCTTTAATTTCCGGCGAGAATCTCCGGCTACGAATTTTCAAAAAGTTGAAATCTTTTTGTGAAGAGGAAAGAGGGGAAGTTTGGGTAGACGATGTGCGAGGAGCACTCGATCTTTTCTCGGAGAATAAAGATTGGGTGAACCCGCAAGAGGGAAAGCTCAACAGTGCTATCATCAGGGTCCGTCCACGTGTCGGATTTATTGTCAACCTTAAAAATGTTCAATATATTTAAATATTAAGTTTAGGGACCAAGTTGTTCGAACCGGTGACCTCTTGATCTGCAGTCAAATGCTCTACCACTGAGCTATGCACCCAATCGTGGACAGTATGGTGTTTTTAACTATAAATTAGGGTGTGTTACAGTTGTACACGACCAGGTTCAAATAATACATGCAAATTCAGAAAATGGAATTAACAATCTTGTTTCACGTTTGTTTCATTGTATCTACCCATTAAAGTTTCTAAAAGAATTACTAGTCACCATATGCATTTAATAGGACTAGTGTGTTATTATATCCCAATGCTACAAAAATAAGTTTTTTTTGAATGAAGAAGTATTTTTGAGCACGACCCGACATGATATAAGTTTTGGTTCTAGACTAGTTGAACTTAACATTTGATAAATAGCATGTCTAAACACAAGCCTGATAATAAATCAACTAACCCCGACACAACACAGAGCAAAAATACTCTCATGTAAAATAGGTCAATCGAATTGAGTTTAGTCGAGTTGGTTAGTTAATTTCAAAATGGTCAGTGATTCAAAATGAATTGCAGAGAAAAACATATAAAGCATAAATAACGTATAGATAGATAACTGATTTTTTTATTATATACGATTAGATTCTTAAAGGTTTGCAAAGCAATATTAACCTTAAAATCGAAGAGGAAAATAAAATTTATAAAGATGAACAAACAAAATTTACCCAAAATCTTCACACTTCACTATATTTCGCAATACCTTAACTTTCCCGAAACATATTGGAATAGTGGGTTCATTCAATTATTCGTTGGTTGGCAAGATAGATTAATCTTGTCCTAATCGGGTACGTAAGTACTTCCAGCAAAGGCTGGATTCGCTATCCCTTTCTCAAATATACATGGATTAGCTGCCTATAAGTACGAGTCTCCTTTACAATTTACAAGTACAGAATTCAAGCAGAGACTAAGGATTTGTGATGACAATGGAAGAAGAACCATATGATACGTTCATTCTATCTGTATCTGAAGCCCCGAAGAGAGAGACACAATGAAGAACACAAAAACCTTCTCTTTCACCATTACGTCTAAAAAGGAGAATTTGCTACTGAAATATATTATGTCATAATCTGTATTCTCGCTGCTACAATATTGGAATTAAAATGTTAATTTTCTTTATACCTTTCGGCTATTTTCATGGGTTAGCGCATTGCTTGAGATAAAAAATACATGTCGATGATTTTAATAAACTTTAGCATAAAAAGATTGACTACGTTGATAACATTTAAGGTCAGTGATGAGTTCATTTACTCAGTTACATCTGCGTAGGATTCTGGAGATGATGAACATCTTTAAACGATGTATATATTGTCTTCGAATCAGCTGTAGTAGTCCTCGAATCATATTTCTGAACATTTTGGATAAAACTAGAGCAATAACCAAAGAAGTTCCACACTTCCACTAATAAGGAATAATCCATGAAATTCGCTGAGGCCAATACTGGCATTGCTCTTAGATTCATCTTCGTCTTCTGTTTATTCATAAAACCAGTCTTTTCCATCTCTTTAAGCATTCCTTCCCGTCTCAGATATTCAATTTGCTTAGACACATCACAAGACAATTGTGAACCTTTAGGGAACGCCTAAATGACAAAAATTGTCATCATATTAATGGGTTTATAACTAAAGTTATACTTGATACATATGTAAATATGCAATGATGATCAAGTAACTTGTGAAATGATTCGGGAGTATTTGTTAGATGTCAAACAAAGAAACAGAAACGTAGGACTCTTTGGATACATTACAGGCTGATATCCTTGCTTTAGCTAAAGTACTTATCCAACCAAAGACATATTATCTTGTAAAATAGGAAGCATCAATCTATAATCTTGAATGCATAAATAATGGCATCATTTTGGCACATTACAGGGGGACAGCCGGAGAGGTTACGTACAAAGGCAAAACCATTGGTGATGGAATTGGTTGTAATCATCAAGAAATCATGATACTGTCCAAGGAAGATCTTGATGTATGGAACCTCGACAATAATCCCAGAAACACCACCATGCTTGAGTGTAACTTGATGTCAATATAAGCACGATAAACACCCATATGATCACTACAAACTTTGCCAAATTGTTTGACAATTTCTGATGAGAAAATTATCTTTTTATAGCATCCCCTTAAAACCTGAGGAAGCATGCATCTTAAACCAGACATTACCAAGTAAACAGAGGAAAATTCTAAAGCCTTACCCGTTAACAGAAACGGAGAAGTAGAACATATAGAAGTGAGATCGAGTGCTTACCAAGAGCAAACACAAGAGTTGAGAAGGAGAACCACAATACTGTTCCAACTTGCTCCTCTACTGTGCCTTGAAATTCTTCCTTAGTAGGAGGCTCAATTAGCCAAACAACCCAGCCGGTTAAGATAAAGAATGCAGCCGGTTAGGTTGTACATATGGAAAAGAGCACAAGTATTTCAAATTAAACCGATTCTTAAAAGCTAGCAACACTCGAATTCTGTGGAAAACTAAAGACAGCCACAATCTCCTCTCCCATCTTTAGATAAAAAGAGCAATTTAAGCCTTTGGTCGAGTCTCTTCTCCGCACTGGATCAAACCCATTTCACTGGACTCGGCATAAAATTAACTTTACATAACTTGTAAAGTTATGTAAATTTCATAAAATCTAGACGCTCTATCTAATTTAGCCCACACTGGATTATAAAGTTACGTAATTAATGTCTATGCATATTTCTTCTATTCTTTGTTTGGGGTTCAAAAATTGTTTATATTACGTTCAACAAATTCTCATTTTAAAGCGTCTAGATTTTATGAAATTTACGTAACTTTACAAGTTCTCACTTTAGAGGAGCCGGATCTCATTTCACTATATGCCTAGGATCATCAGTATATAAACTCAACACTTTGATCACTGTGCCTCTATGTTGCTTCACTATACTAATGAATTGATCCAATTGACTCACGTATCGAGTTCCAACTACCAAGTCTAATTTCTATGGCTTATAGCGCGCGCCTAACTCTGTTATAACAATAACAGAAATAACGATCAGAAGAATTACAAACACACGAAGAAAAATTAAAGATGGAATTTTGAAAGTTTTGCATCATCGAGAGCGACTTGAAAAGTCAAGGGCAGCCAACGATTCTCGGCGTCACGGTAATGGAGTTGTACAACATGCGGATAAGGCGGCTTTGCTGTTTGAAACTTTGATGCTTCCGAGTTCCGACTAGAAGGAAAGACTTGGTGAAAATGTGAGTTTGACGCTATGAGAAACCCACTCTTTGTGATTTGAAAACTTAACGAGACTCCAGAGGGGAAGTCGATCTTTTTCTTTGGGCGATTAGTACGTAGGAGAAGTCATGTAGGACTAAAATCCTAATTAGGTTCTTAACGCTTGATAGGCGAATAAATAAACTTCCCATAATGATTTTTAAGACTAAATTCATCATGTGTATTAATTTTTAATGTGGTGATGAGTTTTAGGAATTTAACAACATTTGGAGAGAAAGACACTATATTTATATATAAGAATTCGGACATATTGTACCTCCGATCCTCAAGTTTCCATGTGCTTTAATCTGTTATTAATTGAAGATGCCAACTTAAAATCGCCAAAAACAAAAGACGAATGATAGATTGAATTAAAATAGTCATTAATTCAACTATGTCCCCAAATACAGTAATGTAAAACAGTATCTCAAACAGCCTTCTGACATTTGATACAATAACCCAACCTACTTGATTAAATTTCTATGTGATGCCGGCCCACTTTATCAAATCTTAGTTGTATGTGATAAGATTACGGTAAACAAGTGAATTAAATCACTAAAATATTTTAGAAATGTGAATAGAATGAATACGAGAAAATACAACAGCAAACAACCTTCAACATGTTAGAAAGTCTTTAGTGTAGTGCGTATAAATACATGACTAATTGTAGATGGTTCACACTTATAACTTTGAGTCGTATAAATACACGACCGTGCGTAGAAGAATTTCTGTTCATATACCTACATTTCCATGATGTTATGAATCTTTTTCAAAACCGGAGTAATTAGTGATGCCATGAACCATCAATTGTGTATCAAAAATAGAAAGAAAAAAAAATACGGAAGAATACAATATGAGTACGGGGTACCAAAATAATTTGGGAACGCAAATACGCAATCGAAAAAAATCATGTACGTTTCTATGTAAATAACGAATCAATTAAATGACTAGAAAAAATCACTATCTGCAACACTATACTACATATGGAATTACATCTTTTAAGATATCAAATGATAACCAGGCGGCGCCAAATTCAAGTCCAGATTTAAGCACGACACCCTTTTACTACTATTCGATTTCCTCAACACCGGCACGGCCGCCGCCCTAATCCGCTCCGCCGCGGAACTCATAACATCTCTATGTCTCCTCATGTGTCCCCCAAGTGCCTGGCCGACTGCGAATTCCACCCCGCAGATCGGGCACTCGTGCTTCTTTGGCTTCGCCGCCGACGAAGGCTGCCCCAGCTGTATGAGATTCGCTGCGCCACCGTCTAGTTTGGGCTTCTTGTGGCTCGCTCTGTGGCCTCCGAGGGCCTGGAACGACGAGAACTCACGGTTACACGTCTTGCAAGCAAAGACGCGGCCGGAGGAGGTCGATTTTCGGATCGAGGAGGAATGGTTCCGATCTACCTTGGATAGCAGCATCAAGCAACTGACCAAGTCCTCAGTCTGCTGCAGCTGCTCATCTTCTCTTGCTCTCTTCATTTTTTTTGTGGGTGTAAATTGTGAAAGTGAACGTTGTTGCATGAGAAGTGAAGGGAGAGATGAGTTGTTTATATAGGGGTTTAAGTCGGTGGGGGCAGCTAAGAATGAGTAGTAGTTACAGCTAAGTATGACTTGGGGATTAAGTAACGGACTACGTTTTGGGTTTTCTGTGAGAATCTGAATAGAATAGAGCCGTTTTTGTGGGCCCGGGTGTGTGTGTGTCACGGCGTTGGTGGAGTCCCGACTTCGTGAAGGGTTTGTTTTGGGTAACCTAGTGGGAAATTGAGAGTGGGTTTGAACGTTCTAGATGTACTAGGAATTGAAGCAGCCTCCTTTTTGATTGGTTAGTTCACATCATATCAAATTTAAAAGCCAAATTTAATTATGAAAAATTGCAAATTATCCTCTATTTGAAATTGAAATGGATTGGTGCTAGTGTAAACATATGACCGTTTGTCGAGCGTGAGCTATGAACTATGAATCATGTACGACCGTTGGGCATGAACCTGCCTACTCTGATTATCATTTGGAATATACTTCTGCTTTATTTGGTAGCCTAGCTCGTTACCGGAATTTCCTGGCCAGGACGTCTCATGGTGGTGGTTCTGTAAATCAGTAAATAAATTCATGAACATTACATGAAGTTTGACAATTGGATTTGATAGACTTGCATATGTATAAGTACTTTTCAAAATCATGTATATATACGTATGGATGAGTACTTTTCAAAATCACAATGACATTGAACTTTTTTCACATAAGAATTGTAGTCAAGTATAGCAATGAATTGTTTTATCATGATTTATAAATTACGAATTATAAATTAAAGTCGCAGAAAAAATAAATAACACATAGATATTTTTCACTTGTAAAAACCCTGAATGTTGCAGGAAAAAAAAATTATGAGCCCTTAACTCCTAAATGACAAAAACTTTCCACTATGTAACGACACTTCTTACAAGACCTCATAGAACCTGAGATCAGCTAACTTAGTTGTTATCTTGTTCTATACTCACCTAGTCTACAAATGGTTCTCTCTCTCTCTCTCTTTCTTCTCTCTGTAAGTATTTACATGCGAAAGTTTTCAGAAGCTCTATCTCTAGGACTTAGCTATGATTAACTAATTTCTCATGGACTCATTTCGGGTTGTTGCATCACCAATCACCAATCACAATCTCATGGCATGCATATGTAATATGGATTTTGAAACGTCTATAATCATAAGGAAGACTTAGAACATAACAAGCTATGCAAGATAAGAAACTTAAACACAGCTTGAGAGAATTTATGCAAAGACAGCAAGATAAGAAACCTAAACACAGCTTGAGATAGTTTATGCAAAGACAATCTTCACACTAGAACAACCAATCAAACAAGAAGCATTTTGCTCAGTTTATATGGACTGAGAAGTGCTCATAAGAGAGCAGCACGTAAGCCTATGTAATTAGAAAGTTTTGGAGCTTTGTTATCGACAAAGATATTGAATAGACAAGTGATACAACTAAGCCGAACAAAGAAGACATAGAAAAACTTTCTCAAAATAGTTTACAATTCAAATAAGGAGCAAAAAGTTTTGCAAAACTTTACTAAAAGTATGATATTCGTTTTTGAGAAGTTGTTACCAAGTCATATTTCACCTTATCTCTCTGCCTTTTAGAAGTGTATATATATATATATACAGAAAACTTTCAGTTGGCATAAAAAATCTCGGGACTGGCTCTACCTGCCCAACTGCGAATTTCATCCCTCACACCAGACACTCGTGCATTGCCGGTGAGCTCAGCTGTGCAAGTGGTAACTGGTCTGCACCGCCTGGCTTCTTGTTTGTTCCTCCTAGGGCCTCGAACAATGAGAACTTTCGATTACACGTCTTGCAAACAAAGACACGGTCTGGTGGGGTCTTTTGGGTATGCTCCTCTTCTCTTTTACTTTTCATAGCGAAGTTGGTCTGAGGAGTTTTCGATCTAAGTGACAAATAACGATAGAGAAACCAACATGAGGAGAAAGAAAGCAATGTGAGTGAAGAAACGTTAATAAGATTGCATGGAATAAATCAGTGAGTTAGAGCATATGGTTTCTATATATGGTGGTAGCTGATGTATAATAAATTGGACACTTTAGTACTTTAAGTATGAACGATGACACTTTGGTACCTGATGTTTCATCTCTGTTTGACCTTATAGTATTTCCGTCAATTTTCTAATTAAAATTAGTCATGTGCACAGCACATGCTTCTATTGATAGGGTTAATTTCGTAAGCCGTTTCGTAACACCAATTTTAGGCCATCTATTGTTTGTTTTTTTTTTCCTCTTCTTCCTCACGAGTTCTAGAAACTCAAATTTTGAAGATGCAAAAGATATAATTCTTCTTCCTTTACTCACAAAGATTCAAATGCAGTGATGATGGTAATGAAAGTTTTTTTTTTTAATTCTGGTTTTGCTTGATCTTAATATGAATTAGACAAGGTAAATCTTCTCAAAGTCTTCAATTTTTTTTTCTTCAATTCACAGATTTTGCCAAACCCAACAATGGTCTACGCATCTGGAATCTTAAACATCTTATAATACAAATCAAAGCTATCTCCAATTCTCTACCAATTCCAACAATGTCACAAAACCCAAAGAATTTCTATTAACAAAACCATGTATGAGTTTGTGATGGTTGAGAATTGGGATTCTCTAATTCAAATGATTTTCAAACACCATTACTAAAAGAAGAAGAATCAAAACAATGTATATTAATTTCCAGTGAGTTATGTTTTGGTTCGCGAATTATTATATATATATATCCTTTTGGATAAATTATTGTCCTCAATTTCTTGGCCTAAATTGTAATGAGTTTTGGGTTGTTGACCTCAATTATATGTGCTATGTCTTGTCACCAAAATACATCAACTATTTATATACCATATAATACTTGAGGAAAAAGACTGTCATATTCTTCTGAAATCTTGTGGATTTAGATTAGTTTTTTTTTTTTTCCATAACCCGTTTTCGTTTAATGTTGTTGAGTTTTTAGAAAAAGTGGCCGTTAAAATCTACACAACAACATTGAAGGAAAACGGGTGTTATACTATATAATATTCGCATTCAGAATTGCTTCGATTCGTTGTGAATATTAGTTGCACATTCATTGTGCTATAGTTTCAGAGCATTCTATTATAGCACTGATAATTTTGTAAATTTTGTCAAATACATTAGCCAAGATGTCACATAGGAGACATTTGAATAGCGATTATTCCAAATTCATTAATTTGTTGATGTGTTCGAGTTTATTGTAGTGCAATGGAGATAATATTGATTTTATTGAATGTACATCCTATACTGTAACAATAAATATATGGATCAATCTTAATCAGCATTACTTTTTTCCAATATCACAAAACATTTGGCTACTAGTTTGTGCTTGACTCAATTTTTTATTGCTAGGTTGAACTTGTATATGCGCAATTTGATAGCAGAAAAGTTATGTGATAATTATGGTTAGCGCTAAGAGATCAAAATGGTATGAAAGCCGTGTTGGTGAATAAGTTATTTGACTGCACACTAAAAAGCAAGCTCACAGGAGAAGAACAGCTGAACCTAATTAGTTCCGAGACATTGCATGTGATTCACCTAATAGAAAGTGGATTCTGTATTTGAAAAATATAATAGAAGTCAGTAAGAAAACTTCAGTAAGGTCAGAAATTTACGTATACCTAGCCTAACAGGATCAGGGGAGATGAATGAATAAGAAAAAAATTGAGCAAGATCTAATCTGATCAAGGAGTTAACTACAACTTTGTCGAATCATAATATCCGGGCGGTGCCAAATTCAAATCCAGATTCAAGCACGACACCCTTTTACTACTATTTGATTTCTTCAACACCGGCACAGCCGCCGTCCGTATCCGTTCGGCAGCAGAACTCATAACATCTCTGTGTCTCCTCATGTGTCCCCCAAGCGCCTGCCCAACTGCAAATTCCACCCCGCAGATTGGACACTCGTGCTTCTTGGGCTTCGCCGGCGAGCTCTGTTGCGCAAGCTGTAACTGTTGTTCACCGCCCGGCCTCGTGTGGCTCGCTCTGTGACCTCCTAGGGCTTGGAACGACGAGAACTCCCGATTACACGTCTTGCATACAAAGACACGGTCGGAGGTCTTTTGCTTTTTGTTGGAGGAGAACTGACTTTGGTCTACTTTAGATAGTAGCATCAAGCAATTTACCAAATCCAGAGTCGTCTGCTCCTCTTCTCTGCCTCTCTTCATCATCGCTAATGTGGTTGGAGGAGTTTCCGATTTAGCTTTCGAGCTGGCTTATTTGATCCGACTGATAGAATCTACTGATCAACTGATAAGGAAGTAAGCAACTGAGCTTTGGGTGTTTGGGAGAGAACAAATCGTTACTGAGATTGCATGGAATGAGAAGTGAGGTAGAGCATGGTTTATATAGGCAGCTAAGTATGACTAGTAGCTTAGTGATAAAGTTGGAGCGTGTTCGGATTTGCCCTTGAAGACTTGGCGAGGAAGTAACAGAATGTGATTGGTACTATCGTAAATAGTTTAGTATTCTAATGGGAATCTGTTAGCGCGTTTAAGAACGAGATTGCTTTGAACGTTCCTATAGTCTAGAATATACTGTTCCGCGTCTAAGCCCATCAGCATTGAAGTTGCTCGTCTACGTTACTTAGAAAATTCACTGAACTTCTTTAGCGAAGAAAAGAAAAGGTCATTCATTGTAACCAAAAAAAGAAAAGAAAAGTTGAGTTCCTTAATTTCATGAAGAACGGAGTTGAACATATACTCGATCTTATTGCTTGTAACAACGAAAATAATCTTCCCTTCTCACATAGCATTACTTCCCTTATGGTGAATAATAAATCCTACTGCTGTTAAATGGCTTAATTCTATATAATACAATAAGGAGACATGCATGTAGAGTCGTATATACATTTCATAATCAATTAGACGAATTAGCCTACCTAGCGGGAATACGTCCACAAGTTTTCCAAACTAATTATCTACAATGGTGAAAGGATAACAAATATTGAAAGTATACTACCCTAGCTAATACGTCAAGTCTAACGTTGACCACCTTATATATGCATGTGCCATCCAAGTCTTTCTGTACGGAGTACTAATCATTATCCAATTTGATGTTTTGAGGTTGTCACCTAAGAATGTATGAAAGATGACAACCAAAGCGCGTGTATATCTTTATAATTTCGTTATTGATCAGTTTGAGTTAGCAACTGTACGTGAAAGCAAATAAAGAGACGAAGACTGATCCAGGAAACGTACGTACGTCTATATATGTTCTTGATTGATTCTAGTTTCCTAGTTCGATTGATCACACGTACCGTAAATTTCTTTTCATGCCTCTTTCCTTGCTCTTTCCTCATGTTAGGTCGTTTCTTCTCAACAATATTGTATGTAGTTATAATTGTAATTATGTCTTTGCTCGGATCATAAATTATGAGGGTTGTTGGTAAGATTTCTATGTATCGCTGCGTGTGTGTACGTGTCCTACAACAGGAACTATCGAATGAGTAGTCAAATTGTTTTGATACTTGATGAGATGAGGAAGTTGCTGATGGAATTCGTGATTGTATATCCCTCAAAAAATAAAAATATTGTTGGTGTGAAAGATATTAATTACGAAAAAAAAAAGTAGCTAGGTTGATAGGATGAATTTTTTTTTTTTTTTTTTTGAACCTCATGAGACGAGAAATTTATTAAAAAATAAAAATAAAAATATAAAAATATATCAAGACGGAAGAGACATAAACCCCACTCTACAGAAAACCACAAAACTCTAAAAACGAAAGATGGAAGCCATAACAAAAAATTAACAAAAGTGAAAATTAGGAAGTCCTAACTAATCACGATTACAAAAAGAGCTAACAAACTTAAGAGCCAAGTCCCACCAAACCAACTCGGTAACATTTGTCTCATGATTTTCCAATGCGTCCGTAGCTTGATTAGTTTCACAGAAAATATGAGAATAGCGAAAATACATTTGAGAGATGTGTAACAAGCAGTTATTCCACTCTTCGCGTAGTTGTGAGGACACTAAAGGGGAACGAAAGAAGTGGAGGACAAGCATATAATCCACTTCCAACCAGATATGCTTCCAATCCCTTACCCAAGCTAACTCAATCGCTTTAATTACTGTCATGACTTCTGCTGCCACATAATTTGAAATATCTAGATTTGAACAAAAGGCACCACAAACTACACCATTATAATCTCTGAAAATCCCACTGTAGCCAGCCTTACTAGAGCTACTCTTCCAAGCACCGTCAGTATTGATTTTAATCCATCCATGACGAGGAGGAAGACATTTAACCTCAAAAGCGAAAAAAAAAAATACAAGCCGTGGCTTTAGATTATTAATTAATGTCGGTGCAATTGGCGGCATTGGTGTGAAGGTCTCACAAAACTCTAATACGATTAATTTTGATGAAAATTAATTTTCTCCAAAATTTCACGTGTAAAAATAATTAAAATAATTTAACTTATACCGATACTTTGCACCACCTTGTATTCTTATATTTTTATGGCAAACCTCTATAATTATAAAGAAAATTTATATTTATGCAGACTTATATATGTATATGTATACACACAGACCGTGTAGCAGATAGACTAGCGTGTGGACTCGCAAATAGCATGAACGAACAGCATAGCAGAGAAGAGACTTTGAAATGCAGGCTCCATGAAAACCGAGTTACCTAGTGTCCTAGTCTATCTGGACTTGATAAAATGATAACATAATCTGAATTTTTTTTTTTTTCTCCGGACAGAAACTTAAGTGAAATATACAAATGATTCTGGTCTTAAACAATTTGACCGATGATACGTATCCAAACATCATCTTGTAGAAATAAACGAAATAATAGGTATCCAATTACAAACACTCCCGCTACTATAGCTCGTGTCAACAATGGCGTGTCATCGCTTACTTAAAGCCAACAATGACTTGCACGGTAGAGTAGAGCAAAAGCGCTTGGGCAGTTATAATGTCGTTACTCCTCAGTTTTGAGCAGCAACTGGGAAAGCAAGGAAGAAATGGACGAGCTCGGGGAGGAGTATAGCTACTTAACCAAGCTAATTAAGTGTGTATCTTGCTAGCAAATCTACGCGGTCCGTCGCAATTATTGGTTAAATGAAGTCACCTAATATAATTTCCTACTTTCAAACTATATTGTCATACATCACTACTGCAGATTGATAGAGAAGCGACAACTTTTTGTCGTCGTTTCTGACCAAAACTCGTCGCTTCCGTATGAAAGAGACGAAAAGTTGTCGCTTACTTTTCGTCGTTTCCAGTTGCAAGCGAAGAGTTTTGGGGCAAAAGTCGTCGCTTAAAATTTGGAAGCGACGACTTCGAACTTTATCGCCTGAAAATAAAAGCAACGACTTTTGGTCGTCTCTTCCAAAAGCTAAGCGACGACTTTTGGTCGTCTCTTCCAAAATCAAAGTGACGAGTTTTGGTCGTCTCTTCCAAAATCCAAGCGACGAGTTTTGGTCGTCTCTTAAACAATAAAAGCGACGAATATTGATCAAAATTTGTCGCTTTACAGAATGTATTAAATTTGTGCATTATAACTGAGGCGACGAATATTCATAAAAATGCGTCGCTTTAGTGAAGAGATAGATCTAAGCGACGAATATTGCTCAATATTCGTCGCTTCTATGTTTGTTACAGAGAAGGAAACTTTTTTCCTCGTGTTGTTTGGACCTATTCCATTCACATAAAAATAACACAAAATGCAGTTCAAATGAGATTTCACACATATCCAACATAATACAAGCACACTACATTTTAGAAATACGTAGATTACATTCAAATCCGATAATATGTTTCATAATAACAATGTAGATGTTCCATTACAAGGAAAAAAACAGTCCTAATCAAGGTCGTCGAACTCGAGATTACCTTTGGATACACACGAGGATTTATCGGGGACTGTGGCAGTTGGTTCGGCCACATTGACAGCCGCATTGCCTTGGGCCGATATGACTTGACCGAGGAGAGCCTCCAGCGTCGCCACGCATTGCCGCATCTCTTCTTTCTCGCGTTTGCTGTCCTCAGTGACGACTTGTATCTGCCTCTTCAACTCCTCAACCTCCGAATTGTCGCGGGACACGCGTGCACCACCTCTTGGTTTGGGCGGGCGTCCCTAACCCTGCAAAAATGGTAAAACAAAAAAAAAAAAAAATTAAAAACGATTTCGTATCAAAAATAAGAAAACTAAACAGAACAAGATGTTTTAAAAAAATATACCTCGGACCCTCGTCCCCGGCTTCCCACCCAGCTCCTTCTCGACGACAGCCATCTGCTCCTCGACGCTAACGGGACCCGTCACGTAACTGCCGCTCGCTTCATCACTCACTCGAGAAGCACAGAGCTCATCCATATTCTTCTTCACCGCTGCCTGCAAAAAAATATCCATTGATTTGTGTTATTATACTTTTTAATTCGAAATAACTGAAATCGTTGGACCAATAGGGAAGTCACTTACCACTTTCTCCTGCGCATTCTGCGATGATTGATAAACATCGCAGACTGTCTTCAGTATAGGCGCTGGATGCCCTTTCTCCTGATTCGCAGCGACCCGGTAACTGTAAGGAGTAGTGCCAGAGTGGTGGTTGATTGCAGTCCCCTTCTCCTTTCCCTTGTTTCGGTTAGCGGCGTTCCGGCCACACATCTTTTACAAAAAGGAGTATAAATATGAGTATAAGAAGCTATTTTCTGAAATGCAAAAAACTCTAATTAATTTACATTACCTTATAATCGTCGTCCTCAAAGTGAATTTTGAGCCACTCCCACTGCTCCGGTTGGTGGATAAACTCTGCAGGCGTCGCCTTTGACACTTCGACGTAGTGTGTGTGGCAGTCGTACTTCCAGTCCTTGTAAATATTTCCAGCCGTCTCGTCAATGTATTTCCACATGCCTGTCTCGGTGGGAGGAAGGTGATAGAGCGTCTAGTAACAAATAATTAAAAAAAAAAACATTAGAAACATCATATTTCAATATAATGTCACTGAAAAATAATGTTCAAAAAATTGTAAAATAATGTTTTACCTCCATATAAGTGGTCAATGTATCTTGATGCTCCTCATCCAGCTCAGCAAATGAAGGCGCAAGCATCGGCACTTTGCTCCGAACGGCGTTCTCGATGTCTCGGGACATCAAAGTCCTCCACTTCAATTCTGCGGGACCCTTGTGTTGCTCGACGTAAGCAACCTTCAGAGGTTGGTTGTTGTTCATCATCTTCAACCACTGCGTCTTTGTGCCCGTATAGATGCCAGGCTTATCAGGGTTCCGCCTTTTCACCTTCTTCCCCGTTCTCATATCAACCAGCTCTGTGATAGAACATACATGTCCATTTTGTATAAAGCAAATAATAGACTTGAAGGAAAAAAGAAAAAGAAACACTAGATCATAGTTTGGCTAAAGAAAATTGATATAAAGCAAATAATATACATTTTGTATACACGTCCCAGATCCTAATCCAAAGTACAATATTGATTGTAGGAAAGATATGCAGAGCTATATCCTGACAATGACTTGGTTTACACAGTTGGAGTTAGCGATTATAGAAAGGATTTCTTCTTTGTTCAAGTTACAAGAATCAGTTACTCTTGGATTGTTCTTCTTCTCTAATTAAATTCATGAAAACACTGTTAATTAATTAGTTACTGCCACACAAGAACAATACCTACAATCTACGAATATCACTTGCAACAGCGCATGCTTCTGAATTATTGGATTGTTCTTCTTCTCTAATTAAATTCATGAAAACACTGTTAATTAATTAGCTACTGCCACACAAGAACAATACCTACAATCTACGAATATCACTTGCAACAGCGCATGCTTCTGAATTACAAGTATTACTCTTGAATTACAAGTATTACTCTTGAACGTACTCGACAATTTATTTCTTAGCCTTCCCTAAAACCATTATACTCATGTACGTTAATATATGCAAGCTTGTTTAACCTACTAGCTAGCTTAATTGGTAAATGATAGTCGGTCTTGAATTAGAACCTGCAGCCAGAGCATTAGCATAATATGTAGTTTTAAAGAGAACACTACATATATTCCTGTGCCTCACGTAACGTGCATTCTTAGTTGCTAATGATAACCTTTCTTCAACCCTTGAGTGTAGTTACATACCAACAAAACTCTCACAGAAAAAAGAAGGTATATAACAACATTCACAATGAGCACAATGAAATGAACACAGTGAACAAAATGAGCACAATGAAATGAACACAGTTGTCATTTGAAATGAACACAATGAGCACAGAGAATGGCCACTGACTACCACAAACAACATGCGCAGGTGTAGATCGTATACATAATAAGAATCGCAAAAACTAAAATTTTCAATAAATTATCCGGCTCCTTTGAACCCCTCTTAGTCCTAATATTGAGTGGTGGTCCGTCATCCCCTTCCACAGCGGCAGCTCTACTGCCCCCCGCACCGCCGCTCCCGATATCATCGCCACCTCCACCAGCCCCCAAGCCCTAAGGGGTGGTTTCGTCGAGAGAGGGGCAGAGGCGGACCTAAGAGTAAGCGGACCCAGCACCCGCTGGGCAAGAAAAAATGGGCCAACTTAAAAAAAAAATTCCTGCTGGGATAAAATCTCAACACAAGTCATAATTGGTATTAATTTTTTTTTTTGTCAAGAGTCAAGACAAGTAACCATTTGATTAGCTTCTTCTCTCTCCGTCCTATTCTCCACGTCTTCTTTCTTTATTTCTCTCTCCCGTCTCTCATCTCACTCTTCTTTCTCCCTCCAAAACATCAATCGCCACTCTCCTTCTTCTTCTTTTTCTTCTTCTTCTTCTTCTTCTTCTTCTTCTCCTTGTACCTTCACTCCTTCAGAGCCCTCTCATCCCGAGCCTCCACGCGTACGTCTTCTCCTGATCTCCTCTTGGCTTTTAAATTTGATAGGGATTTAGATTTAGGGTTTTCTGTATGCAAAATTTCGAGAGTATGTTTTACCTATTCTCCAGAAGTGAGTTAAATTTCATGATTGCTTATTTGGATACAACATTAAAATTACGAATTATGAACTCTTGTTTTAGCTATCTTGTACATTGATTTGTTATGTGTGAGTAGTGAGCCCAGTTAGTGAGAAAGAAATTATTTTTTTGTGCAGATGGAGTAGTTGATATGCTGATTCTATTTAGGTGTAGCTTTTCTTTTTTCAATCTGAATTCCTGAACAAGATTTACAGGTGAGACTCCACTTCTTGAAATGATACATATTACAGACCACAGTCTACAGAGTCATCTCAATTTTGTATTCACTCTAAGTAGTTATGAACTTATGATATCACATAAACTTACCTCATTCATTTCATTATTCAGATTCTTTTCTTCGGTTACTGTACTTTGTTATTGTCATGCTAAGTTGTTGTAAATATGTTCTTATAAACAGGATAGTATAGGATGTCTGATCATCATCCTAAGTCCAAAAGAATGAAAACTCTTTTTTCATTCTATAAGAAAGATGTCGATAATCAAGCATCAACATCAGTTTCATCAGAGATGCATGTGCCTTGTTCTGATTCTCCTAGTACTTTGCCAGTGAATCAAATGGAAATTCCATTAGAAGTTGAGATAGATTCTCCTCCCCCCATTATTGATGCTCCAAAAAAGTCTCCTGTTGTAGCTGATCCTGGATTACGTCAGTTGATTTATACATTTCCGGTCAATGAACAAGATCATATTCGAAGGATGTATATCCTTATGGGACCTTGTCAACCCAAGTTAGAAAATTATCCACAGAGTTTTGATGGTCGTGATAATCGCCGATTTCAGTATAGATGGTTTGCATTGTATCCTTGGTTAGAGTATTCAGAAGATATAGATAGAGTGTTCTGCTTTCCTTGTTTTCTTTTTGAGAAAAATCCACCAAGGCATGCTTTATTCACTGTTGAAGGAAGCTGTAATTGGAGTAGAATGTTGGCTGGGAAGAAAGGAATTTGTGTACAACATGGCGGGAAGATGAATTCTGCACATAACAAGAATGTTCAAAGTTGGAGTAACTTATTGAGAACTTCTCAACATATTGATAGAGTGATAGACAAACTACCACCGGAAATGATAAGGCAAAACAGGTTGCGTTTGAAGACAACTATAGCAGCTGTGAAGTATCTTGGTAAAGAAGGCTTGTCTTTTAGAGGCCATGATGAATCTGCTAACTCAACTAGTAGAGGACATTTCCTTGAGTTGATACGGGGTTTTGCAGATACGAATGAGGAGATTGCAAAAGTTGTCCTTGAAAATGCTCCCAAGCATGCCATGTACATTGCACCATCAATTCAGAAGGAGATCCTCGATATAATTGCTATCAAAATTCGAGATACAATTCGCCAAGAAATAGGAGATGCTAAGTTTTGTATGTTGGTTGATGAATCACTTGATGTATCTAAGAAGGAGCAGATGGCTATCATTCTTAGGTTTGTTGATGAAGACGGGTTTCTTCAAGAAAGGTACTTTGAAATTGTTAGTGTTGAAGATACTACTTCTGCTACTTTGAAGAAACATATATGCAGTGTGCTCTCTAGAAACAATCTCCAAGTGCAAAACATTCGTGGTCAAGGATACGATGGGGCTAGCAACATGCGTGGTGAATTTCATGGATTGAAAACGCTATTCCTTCAGGATTGCCCATATGCCTATTATGTTCACTGCTTTGCTCATCAATTACAGTTAGCTTTGAATGCATGTGCTAAAGATGTTCCTGATATGCAACTGTTTTTTCAAATGCTAAGTTCTATTGTTGGTTTTGTTGGCTCTTCATCCAAGCGTACAAATCTCTTAAAAGATATTCAAGAAGCAGAATTGGCAGAAAGTTTAGCAGATGGAGATCTTGAAACTGGAAGAGGGCTTAACCAGATTCGTAGTTTGAAAAGAGCGGGAGCAACTCGATGGGGTTCTCACTTTGCTTCGGTTAGTACGGTAGTCCATGTGTTTAATGAAACAACTCAACTTCTTCAAAGCATGATGACTGATAAAGAACTCACTGGAAGTGTAAGAGGTGATGCAAAAGGTTTCCTTAAAGCCTTGAGGGCATTTGAGTTTGTGTTTTGTCTGCTACTCACTAACAAAGTCATGGGGATTACTGATTTACTTTCTCAAGCCTTGCAGAAGAAATCACAAGACATTGTTAATGCCATGAATTTGGTTTCAAGTACAAAGGCACTTCTTCAAAAATTGAGGGACGATGGGTGGGATAGTTTTCTCCAAAGTGTTATGGAATTTGGTGAACATCATGGCCTTGAAATGCCTAATATGGATGCAGCTTATTCAATGGGTACTGGTCGTGGTTGTCAACAACATGATGTTGTTATAAATGAACATTATTATCATTTTGACATGTTTAATGTGGTTATTGATGTTCAGATTATGGAGCTAAATGACAGGTTCACTGAACAAGCTATAGAACTACTTATTTTGAGCTCTGCATTGGATCCAAAAAATAAGTTTAGGAAGTTTGACATGGACATGATTTGCAAACTTGCCGAGAAGTTCTATCCCGAAGACTTTGATACATCTGAGGTAATAGCTTTGAGGTTACAGTTAGAGCATTATAAGTATCAAGTAGTTTGTGATAGGGATTTTCAAAAATTATCTTCCCTTACACAATTATGTAGGCGATTAGTTGAAACAGATGTAGCAAAGCTTTTCTCCTTAGTTGATAGATTGATTCGGCTAGTCTTGACACTTCCTGTTTCCACTGCAACTACTGAACGTGCATTCTCAGCTATGAAAATTATAAAAACTAGGCTTAGAAACAAGATGGAAGACGGATATCTTTCGGGTTGTATGATGCTCCACATTGAAAAGGAATATGTAGCTGGTATTGATTCAGAGGCAGTCATTGATCGTTTCGAGTCTACTGGGGATCGTAGAGCACAATTCAGATAGAGCATATTATAATTGTAATGAGTTGATGTGTCAAATACCTCTTTTGATTTACAATTCTTATATTTGTTTTGAATTCTTGATGAATACTATATAAGAATTGTATTTTGGCTTGAGAAAAATATTAACTGTTCTTAGTGATTTTTTTTTTCGCTCACCTAACTTTTTTACTCTAGATCCGCCACTGGAGAGGGGATTGGCACCAACGCGCCCGCCTCTGGCGCCGTCGTCACCGGGTTGGCTGCCGCCGCAACCGCCGTCGTCTCCTCCGCCGCTGCAGCCAATCTTGCTGCAATTTCGGCCGCTTTCCTCTCCCTTCTCGCCTCGAGGTCCTTCTTTCTCTGCTGGGCACTAGAACCTGGTGCCATTGTTGAATCTAAAGGGTTAGGGTTTTGAATTACGGGTTTGGGAAAAAAAATCCAGTCTAGATTAGGTTTCGGGTTGGAAGGAGTAGTGGTTTTTGGTGAGAAGGAGTTGTGGTTTCGGGTTGGAAGTTGAGGGGTTTAGGTTGTTCAAGTAGGGGGGTTTAGGTTTCGGGTTTCGGGTTTAGGTTTCGGGTTGGAAGGAGAGGGGGGTTTAGGTTTCGGGATGGAAGAGAAGTGGGTGTCAGATGAAAGAAAGAAATCGAGTGGGTGTCGGATGGAAGAAAGAAGAAAGAACAAAAATTCTGGAATTGCAAAGGGGAAAAAGGAAGTCGAATATAAGATTAGGGGTAGCGACGCATTTTGTATAAAAGTCGTCGCCTTTTTACATATAAGCGACATAGATTGTTCCAAAATTAGTCGCTTCAAATAAACCTAAGCGACAACTTGTGTAAAAAATGTCGTCGCTTCAGTTTAAATGAAGCGACGAATTTTGATCTCACCAGGTAACCAAGTGGACACCAAAACTCGTCGCTTCAGGGAAACGAAAGCGACGAATTTTGAACTCACTAGGGAACCAAGTACGATCCAAAACGCGTCACTTCATTACTTTCAAGCGACGAATATTGCACAATATTCATCGCTTAAGTTGAATTTAACAATTTTTTTTTTCAATTATATGTTTTTATTTAATTATAATATTGTAAATATTGTTCAACATTACATCAATAAATATATATTATCATCATCATATTACAACATGTAATATAATTAACTAGTAGTCTTCCTCTTCGTTGTCTCCACCATCATCATCTTCCTCTTCCTCATCGAATTCATCGTTTTCCTCTTCGTCACCGTTTGATTCTTCATTCTCTTCTTGTACTTGTAAATCGAGTTGAAGATTAGATGCATCAATATGGTAAAATTGGATCGAACTTAGTCTGTCCTCTTGGTACGGCTCTGTGATTTGATTCCCTAAAGGAGGCCTGTTATCTTCTGTTGTCAGTACTTCGGCACTGTATACATTTCGGTGCGACATTTCTTGCACTACCTTCCAAGTACCACCCGCCGACGGATCGTCCAAATAGAACACTTGTTTTGCCTTGATAGCAAGACAAAATGGTGAATCCTCATAGTAACTAGTGTTTGTATCCACCAGACAAAATGGTGAATCCTCATAGTAACTACTTAAGAATCAAAGAATTAGCAACCCAAGTCCAATAATGTACAATTTCTTCTAATTTCTCCCTCTTCTCCTTCTTCTCCTCCAAGAATAGATGCAGAAACCCGAGCACAATATGTATCAAATTTTTTCACCTATATATACAACTGTCATTTAAGAGGAAGTACAATGATTGGTGGAAAAATAAAAGCGACGAATATTGACCAAAAGTCGTAGCTTAAATTATAGTACAGCGACGAATCTACAATATTGGTCGCTTCAGTATTTTTCTAGCGACGAATATTAAATAAAACCAATATTGGTCGCTTCAATAATTTGTGAGCGACAAAGTTTCAGAAAATGTTGTCGCCTGATAACATGAAAGCGACGACTATTGCATAAAACCTATATTGGTCGCCTGTATGTTTTCCAGCGACGACGTTTGATTTTCCAACTTCAATCTGCGTCGCTTCAATGCTTTGCTGCAGTAGTGCATACATCGTGGCTTTCCTTACTCTTACCGATCATATGTGGTACTTTGCTTCCTACTTCCCTAGATACTTCCTACCTCTCGCTCAAGTCTTGAGTTGTCACCAGTTTCATATATAGATTACTGTCTTTGTTTGTATCATGGCTATTTTGTCGTCAGATTTGTAAATGATGGTATAATCATAATTGATAATCATAGAACTAGTATAGATATATATTCCAATAAGTTGTACCAAAACAATGTCCAAGACTCGAAGGAACTTGAGAACAATCAGCTAATTAACCAAAAAATATCGGAGAACTAATGCATCTTCGATCTCCACTGTATATACAATCACAGAATGAAAAGAGTTCTGACTAGAGAAAGTCATATCTAACCTAATCGAATTAAGGATACAATATGTGCAACACTACAATATATTCAGCTTCAAGCAATCAACTGCAACTTTGTCAGATCGTAATGACGTTGGTATCCCGGTGGTGCCAAATTCAAATCCAGATTCAAGCACGACACCCTTTTGCTACTATTCGATTTCTTCAACACCGGCACGGCTGCTGCCCGAACTCGATCTGCAGCAGCAGCACTCATAACGTCCCTATGTCTCCTCATGTGTCCTCCAAGCGCTTGCCCAATTGCGAATTCAACCCCGCAGATCGGGCACTCGTGCGTCTTGGGCTTTGCCGGCGAGCTCGGCTTAGACTGAGCAAGCTGTAAAAGGTCTGTAGCTCCGTTCGCCATCAGTTTCGGCTTGTTGTGGCTCGCTCTGTGACCTCCGAGAGCTTGGAACGAGGAGAACTCGCGATTACAGGTCTTGCAAACAAAGGCACGATCAGAGGTAGTCTTCTGTTTTTTGACTAGGGACGAATCATTTTGGCCGTCTTTGGATAACAGCATCAAGCAACTAACCAAGTCCAGGGTCTGCCCATCTTCTCTGTCTCTTTTCATGGCTAAGCTGGTTAAGAATGGAGTTTCGAAGCGAAAGTGAGGAAAGCAAGTAAGCTCTATGAGATTGAGATAACGTTACTCAGTAAGAGTGGAATGAAAAGAAAGTGAGATAGAGGGCTGGTATATGTAGGCAGCAAAACTATGACTCGTAGTAGCTTACCAAGTAAGCCGCAAATGACGTGTTCTAATTTGCCCCCGAAGCCTTGGAGAATAAGAAATGTAAGGAGTTTGGTATTATTGTAATAAGTTTGTTATCTTGTGGGATTATTCTAGGGCCGTCATAGTGGCCACGTATGCGTCACCGCGTTGCTGGAGTGAGTGAGTTAACTTGGTCAAGCGGTCGTTAGGCAAGCCAGATCGTTTGAAGTTTGAACGTTCGCGACGGTTCTAGATCAATCTAAATGTCGGCGTCGAAGCCCAGCCGCATATAAGGCGCGTGTTGTATAAACTAGCTTATGGCATGTTTACTTCATCGGAATGGAATTGTATTCCCCCGGAATCGATTCCATTCCGGTGTTTACTTGCTTATGGGAATGTGAATGGTGGTGGGGCCCACCTTTGAATTTGGTACTGTTTTCCGGGAGGGAATGGGAGTTGTATTCCGGAGGAGGGAGGTGGGAATGGGGAATGTGGAATGTGAATGGGAATGAAAAATTTCTTCCCAAAATATCCTCATGATTTATTAAAAAGGATTTTTTTGTTATATTTTAAAAAGGCATTTTGGTAATTAATTTAAATTTAATTACAATTCCTTATCGTAAGTAAACAACAACAATCGTAATAGTTTCATTCCCATTCCTCCCATATTATTCCATTCCGTTTCTCATTCCTTCTGATTCCTATTCCAGATGAATTCCATTCCAAGTAAGTAAACGTGCCCTTAATGTCTCTGTGGATCACTGAGTGTTTCTGTACGTGGCAATCTCATCTGAATGATCTGATTACATCACCGGTATTCGTCGGAGGATCAGAAACGTGTCTGTGTTGCTGAGCACACAACAAAGTGTATCTACGCGGTCCGTCGCAGTTGTACGTTAGTTAATTAAGTATTGAGTTTAGTTTCGTATTTTCATACTGTATTTGTCATGCATCATCCCTTTCCTTACTGTTGCCTCATATATGAGTATTTGCTTCGTACTTTCCTAGATAGTTCCCTAAGCTACTATACTGTATATTTGTACGTATGTCATTGTTGGTCTTTAGTTAGTTTGTGTGATCTTCCTACTAAATGTACGGGCGCGGTTTGTGGAATTCGTTAGTTAAGTATGAGCTAGGCTCCTGGTCTGCAGACAAACTCGTACGTTTGTGTTCTTCACATGGTTTTCCTTGATTTTATACTCGTATTTTAGTACTTTTCCCTTTCTAGTTAGGTCGATGACTAAAGGGCGAAACAACCATCTGTGTTTGGCTCTTGAGAGGATCATAACTCATAACAATATATTTGGGTACCTACTAGAAGGTGAACAAAACGTAATAAACATACAGACATACGAAATTTTTAACTTTAATTTTGCTCATAATTCAATAATTATTTGTCAATCATTTACTCTATACATTGCAATCCATATCATACAATTAGTATATTACTTTGATACACAATCAAACACCGTTCAAACATTCTTGTAACACTCACACTTTTGATCACAATAATCTTCATCATATTTATATTGAAGTTGTAATCTCTGTTACTCATCATCTTTTTATTTTTAGAAATTAGAACTAGACTAGTCGAATATATATTAATAAGAATATATACTAATAAAAGTGTACAATTTGTATACAGAGGAATTATTCTATGGTCCCGGACCATTGCTGGGTTGGTCCGGACCGATTAGTCTTTAACACGTGGGTACTTGTTAACACATCAACCCACATCGGTAACTTCTAAAGATAACATCGTTGGAGTTGAGTTTCTCAATATTGATTATGGGGTGTATGTCATACTTCTACAATGAACTCATCAGTTTTGGAATTGAATTCGATGAACCATGATCATCCTGATTTCCATAATCTTTTACTCTATGATTATGTCCTTCCATCTCTTCTTGATTCATATGACATCAAGAGAAGAACACCATTTCTTGTTCTCTATGATTTATATCATCTATCACTTCATACGAATTAGAACAATAGAAAAGAATACAATTTTCATGAATCTGGGATTCGTCATCTTCATAGTTTATACCCCAGTAGAACATATATCTATCCATTTCTTGTAAGAGAAACCCACAAGTCCATGGCTCTTATCGGATTTTGATAAGGGTATATATTAGATCTTCCCAATGCAACAAAGATTACTTGTGCTCTTGAAAGATGCAATCAAGTGATTGAGTTGGAGATGGCTTAATATACCTACTGCTAATACAACCCATAAAAAGTAAAAGATATGAGACTTCTACAATTTCCATCTAATTGAACTTGTCAACATCGCAAATCAATGATGGGTTCTCGAATATCGCTTAACTGGGGCAACCAAATCTGACCAAACCATTCATCGTACTCTTTAACATGAACCAAATACGAATTTTGAGTGTTTAATAAAATCTTTTCCCTTAAGATCTGAATGGCTAAATGTGAATAGAATTATGGAACTTAGGGCATCTCTAATGGGAGATCCCAAACTCTATAATTTTGAGGTACTAAAAAAAATTTGAGCTCCAATGGTTAAAATGTGAAGTCCCAAACCCTATAATTTTGAGACTTGGTCTCATCACAAGTCTTATTTTGAAACTGGGTTTGAGACCCGTCTTATAAATTTGACTTAGTCCCAAACACTCAAATTTTTTTTTCAATTTAATATTAAATTTATTTATCATGTATAAGAATAGTTTACAAATATAAATTATTATTAATTACAACACAAAATAAAGAAAAATCAAATATATAAATTTAAGACTTTAAGTTAAAGCCCTACTATTGGGGTGGTTGAAGTATTATATGAATAGTGTCCAAATGAGATCGTATAATATGTATGAGACCCTATTATGAAACTTCTCAATTGGAGATGCCCTTAGAAGAAGAAAGTGATGCTGACAAGTAAAGAGCTCTCTGGATTTATAAACAGATTTTGATAGTTCGGAAAAATTTTGAGGAAGGATTTTACAGAAAACGGAGTTCTTTCCTAATGTTCAACTACAACTGATTTCTTGTTCTGATATAGTTTAATAATGGAGAGAAAACATAACTCCTATGTCAGCTTTTTAGCTATACAATGTCGCATGTCTATTGCTCCGGGCCACCATATCAGCCTGACACGTGGTGTTCCGGGACCATAGAATAATTCCGAACATATATAATAATATTAGAGTTAACATACTGAAAAATTAATTAATGAACGATTAGTCACATCGACAAAAACTAATTGTACCAAAAGAATTTCATAAATTAAGACCAATTAACCAAAAAGTATATCAGAGAAACAAATCCAATTACATGTATGATATATCGGCACAAACACCGAATTACAATACTTCGACTATAAAAATTCACATTTAACCTAATCACATTTCGACTATTCAGTATCAAGAAATCAACTGCAACTTGGTCAAATCATAATGACGTTGATATCCCGGTGGTGCCAAATTCAAGTCCAGATTTAAGCACGACACCCTTTTGCTACTATTCGATTTCTTCAACACCGGCACGGCTGCCGCCTGAACCCGATCGGCAGCCCCAGAAGTCATAACGTCCCTGTGTCTCCTCATGTGACCCCCAAGCGCTTGCCCAATTGCGAATTCAACCCCGCAGATGGGACACTCGTGGGTCTTCGGCTTGGCCGGCGAGCTCGGCGATGACTGCGCTAGCTGTAAGAGGTCGGAGGCACCATTTCCGGCAAACAGTTTCGGTCTGTTGTGACTCGCTCTGTGGCCTCCGAGGGCTTGGAACGAGGAGAACTCGCGGTTACACGTCTTGCAAACAAAGGCACGATCTAAAGTCTTCTGTATTTTGATTGGGGATGAATCATCTTGGCCGACTTTTGATAACAGCATCAAGCAGCTAACCAAGTCCAAGGTCTGCTCATCTTCTCTGCCTCTCTTCATGGCTAAGCTGGTTACAGGAGTTTCAAGCTTCACTTTCAAGTTTAGAAGCAACTAGGGAAGCAATAAGTAAGCTCTGTGTGAGATTGAGATTACGTTACTCGGTAAGGGTGGAATGAAAGGTAGTGAACTAGGGTGCTGGTTATATATAGGCAGCGAAGAAGTAATTGCTTACGAAGGAAGTAGCAATGACGTGTTCGATCTTGCCCTGGAGGCTTGGGGAGAAAGTAATGGAAGGAGTGTGGTATTATTGTAATAAGTTTTGTTTTGTTTTCTTGTGGGATTGTTTTCGTGCCGTCATACCTGGCCAGATTTGCGTCACCGCGTTGCTGGCCGGAGTGAGTGAGTTAGCTTGGTCCAAGGGGTCGTTAAACGCAACCAGGAAATCCATATGAAATTTGAGCGGACTACGTGTTAGTAATATAATAATTTAATTATGTTCAAAGAGAAAAGATAATAGAGAGAACTGTGTGTTTATTGATTGATAAAGAGACTTTTATATAGGCATTACAATAAGTATCCCGATAAATCAGGGATTCTTTATTTATTACAGAATCAACTATACTAGTCTAATTAGGTCAAGACACATACAGAAAGTTACGAAAATAACCTTTCTACAATAAATTATTATTTATAGTTAAAAAAATTACATTAAAATTGATGTCAAAGAATCAAAATTTCAAATATCTAAAAACTATTATTTAACTATTATTTAAAAGTTCAATTTTACAATTATTATTGTTTGGTGCACATTTATAAAATTATTCTAACTTTGTTATTGCAAAAACTTGTTAGATTTTTCGAACTTTCAAATTTTACTAATTATTTCGTTTGTTATTATTGCCGTCGTATGATCGATTGTGTATATTTATGTAATCTTTTAACAATTTTATATAATAAATCATGCCTTTCACGGACCCAAAGCGCGTGAACAGTTGCACGTCGTTGTTAATTAATTTGCAACAAAGAGATGAAGAATGTGGAGCAAACGTGTTGGTGTGGTAAGCAGACAAGTATGTAGCTAGCTAAGCTAAGCTACTTATTAAGTGTGTATCTTGCTACAAAATCTACGCGGTCAATTATAGTTGTTTATTAAACTACAATCTAGTTTCCTAATTTCACACCATACATGTATATACCAATCACATCATATATTGTCGTCATGCATGTCTTTAATTTCCTGACTCTATTCTCGTCTTTGCTTCCTAGCTATTTCCCAGTTCCTACCTCCTTCCTAAGTCTTCGCGCGACTCGACCCGTTTTCATATTATGCAAGTTTCTCACTTTTCTGATCATCTCATTTGGGGTAGTAGGATGACTTGTTATCTCTTTCAGACCGTTGCAGAAGGGAAGAAATCAAATAATCCTTATTAGTTAATACAAAAGATAAAATTACTATTTTTTTTTTAACTATAATACTTTGTTGCACGTGGAGAAGAACGAGCTGCAAACTTTTTCATTCCTTTTTCTTGAAAAGGTATATCACTACTCAAAAATTTCTTTATCAATTTTAGTAGTTCTTCTTCACGTGCAGCAGAATGAAAGAACACTAATATGGGGCTTCAAATATATATTTCTACTAATATAGGGCCAGGGACGTAGCCAGGAATTGAATATGGGGTGGGCTAATTTTATGTGTTGTCAAATTTTTTCTTTTCTTTTTAAGCCTCCATATATAGACTAATGTGAATAAGATTAATACCTATTCAACTCCTCATTGACAAGATACTTTTCCTTTTGAGAGGCAATTGAACCAATTTTGATGAGGAAGATTAGCAAAACGAAGAAAGAAGGAGAAGGAAGAGATAGAAGAACTGAAAATAATGAATGAAAACCATAAAGTTCAGACTCTAGGTCGAACCAGTGACCTAAAGGAAGGAAATCTCAAGGCTTAACCAATGCAACTAAGTGGAAGATGCTCACTTTTGCTACAATATATTTTATATGTAAATGTTTTGTAGAAATTTCCCTTGGGCTGTAGCCCAGGTAGCCTTGTATGTGGCTACGTGCCTGTATAGAACCTCAAAAATTTTTGAGACCCTTGTAAATAAATTGCTTCCTTATTAAGAGATGAATAGAACTATTCTTGTGAATGAGTTGCATGAATAGAAGAAGTATGTGAGGAGCTGTATCATACTCCTCATTACCTTTTTTTTTTGGGTAAGTGTAGGAGAGACTAAATTAACGTTTCTCTACGAAACTTCATTGAATAAGCTAAAAGGAATTATAAATAGAAATAGGAATTCAACCAGAATCCTTACAACATAGATGAAAGAGAAAGAAAATAAAACATTAACTAAATCTATACTCTGAAAAACCAGAGAGGTTCTCTGTCATACGAAGTCGTTGCAAAATAAGGGCAAATATCCCACTAATGAAAGCCTGCATTATCCACACTGTAGTTTGCTAGCCTGTCATCTGGTTGATTACCTTCACGGAATATGTGAGAGAAACGAACCACCATCAAAGATAAGAAATTGCAACAATTATGCGAAGAGACTTCTAAATTCCAAGGTATCCGTGAACGCGAAGTCGAAGACAAAAAATGAGTTGTCAGGGAGGAATCACATTCAATCCAAAGCTTTCGCCAACCTATTTTCCAAGCAACATCCACCGCATAGCAAACTGCATATAGCTCAGCCTCTAAAGCGGTGGCTAAGTCAAGTGAAGCTGCAAAGCAACCAATAGAGAGACCCAAATAATTTCTAAAAATTCCCCCAAAACCTGCCTGGCCCGGGGCACCCCTACCTGCTCCATCTGTGTTCACTTTCACGGTTTCACCTCATGAAAAATTGGTGTAATCTAGTGAATTTATGTGTCTCTTGGTGCAAGAGGAAATCTTGCTGAAACACCAATTGAACGAAGTATACAGAGTTCCACTGCAGTATTATACATAGTACCATTGCTATGTGAGTTGATCTCAATAAGCTAACAAATCACAATTCGTACAATAGAAGAAGCTGATATGCATATTTCTCTAAAGCGCAAAGCATTACCAGCAAACCAAATTTTATAAATGACAGCCCCCATCATGCCCTACCATAAAACTCGTAACTGAGAACTATATGTGTGTTGGATGGGGTACTGAAACATCCAAGTCTCCAAAATTTTGGGATACCCGATATAGATATAGTAAAACTCCCCGTATCTTCTTTGCAAAAGAACAATGAATGAATAAATGGAAAGTAGACTCACAGCTTGTCTGACAGAGTGAACATAATGACACTAAGTTAAAGCCACAAAATTACAATAAATCATTAGTTAAAAGTTTACCGTGGACAAACTTCCAAAGTGTGACAGAGTTACGGGATCGGTAACTTGAGTGTCAAACAAATTTAGCCCAGCTAGCATAAGAAAATTTATGCCGCTTCAACTCATATGCGATAGCAACAGTAAGAGCACCATCACTAGTAGAGGACCACACCAACTTATCCTCAAAGCCAACTGAATTTGGGAGAACAATTGACTCAATTGATTGCTTAATTGCTATCCATATTGCAGATGAAATACTAGGTAATGACCAAGATCCATCAATAATAAACTCTGAAAATTTAGAGGACAACTGGGACTTAATTGAGGAGGGTAACTGCAGCTGCGTTATTATTGGAATATCCAACCAATTGTCAAGCCAAAAACTTACCTCCTTGCCGGTGCCAATTAACCACTTGGACCCTATGAAAATATAATTCATAAGCGGATTGAAACATGGCCAAATAGAAGACTTCTTATAGTAAGAACATGGTCTGCTCATACTATTAACAAAACGAACCCGAAAAAAATTCGACGCAATGGAGGAGATAGTAAGAACGTCCCAAAATTTCTTCATGAGGAAAGCCTTGTTTATAATTGTCAAATGCTTTATACCCAACCCACCTTCACCCCTCAGAGCACAACATCTCTTCCATGCGACTGTGGAATAACCACGAGTAAGAACATTACCAGTCCAAATGAAATTTCTAGACCAATTTCTCAATTGCACCAATGTGGAAGAAGGCCAAGCGTAGACTGTAAAACTATGGGAAAGCATGCTAGCTATCACTCAGTTAACTAGAGCAATCCTACTTGCCATGGATAGAGTAGTACCTCTCCATTGAGAGAAACGAGTTTTGACCTTATATGCTATGTAACATCCCGACCCTTAGTATAATTAAAAATTATATAAAGTAGTACGTGTTACTGCGAGTAAATCTTCCGAGTGATCAAGTAAATAGTTGGGAAAATTAATTTTGGGAAGGATAAATAATTTAGAGTATATCGAAGAGGTCGTCGTTACGGACTCATCGGTATATTATTAGCTGAAATCGGAGTTAGAACGCAAAAGTTGAGACGTAAAGACGGTAGTATCCATTTTAGTAGTAAGTATAAAAGGAATTGAGTAAGGGTAAGTTGGTAAAAGGCCAAAATACCAGAAAATTTCTGATTTTCTTCTCCCTCTCCCGCACCCGTGCTCCCTCCTCCCCCCCCCCCCTTCGGTTTTCCGGTCGCCGCGCCGCCGTCCGGCCACCATAGGTGGCGTTCTTGGTACCCAGACGAAGCTGCTCTCCTCCTCTACAAGTCTAGGTAGGTATCTCATCCCATCTCGCCTTCGTTTGAGCGGAATCAATCGGTTTATACCGATTACTGTTTATGATTTCAATTCATTGATTCTTGCTATTCGGGCTGTTGTTGATTGAGTTCTTGGTATTGAATTGAAGCTTACGATGCCAGGAACAATCTCCTAAAAGGAATTGGGTCAATTTACAGTAAGTAAGGAGAAATCAACAAATTCAAATTCTAGGGTTTATGATGAATAGTGCCGAATTGGGGATTTTTATAAATTGACCCCCGTAGGCTTGAAATTAGGGAGCACCCGTGCTGCCTCCTCCCCCCCCTTCGGTTTTTCGGTCGCCGCGCCGCTGTCCGGCCACCATAGGTGGCGTTCTTGGTACCCAGACGAAGCTGCTCTCCTCCTCTACAAGTCTAGTAGGTATCTCATCCCATCTCGCCTTCGTTTGAGTGGAATCAATCGGTTTATACCGATTACTGTTTATGATTTCAATTCATTGATTCTTGCTATTCGGGCTGTTGTTGATTGAGTTCTTGGTATTGAATTGAAGCTTAGGATGCCAGGAACAATCTCCTAAAAGGAATTGAGTCAATTTACAGTAAGTAAGGAGAAATAAACAAATTCAAATTCTAGGGTTTATGATGAATAGTGCCGAATTGGGGATTTTTATAAATTGACCCCCGTAGGCTTGAAATTGGTGATTGTTGTAGAAGGGAAAAATGTTAGAAATGCTGAGATGAACCTTCTATTAAAATTTAGTAATTTTTGGTGGCGGCGGCAGTGTTGACCGCCGTTGACCGCCATTGACCGCCGCTGCCGCCGGCGGCGCCGCCGCTGTGGGGGTATTTTGAGGATGAAATTTGGTTAATTAGGATGAATGCAGTGTATTAACTTTAATTTGGAATTTTTGAAGGATTTTTTAGGGGGGTTAAGGAAATTGTTCAATTTTTTTTTGGGATAATTATTTTTTTGGAGAATTGATGGTGGAATGTTTTGGCCGCTGTTTTGGGGCGGCTGCAAGGAGTCGTAATGACTGAGATGAGGGCAGCAGTGGTAGAGAAGTGAATTGAGAAGTTAAAGAGAAAAAGGTAAAAGGTAAATGAGTAAAGGAGTTAAAGGTTTTAATTAGGATATTTGGACTAAATTCAGTTAGAATCTATCCGTCTTTTGGAGGATACGTGCGAGGGAGGACGTCCATATTTTAAGCTTTTATATTTGTTATCGAGTACGGGTTTTCTAAATATATATTCCTTTACAGGCCGAGGAGAGCCTCAGCGTGAGGAGGACTCCGGACGGAGATCGACCTAGTTCTGTGAGTGGACATTTGTTTTAAAATTGATGCATGCATGGATATTTGATTTTATGGAGATTTAAATATATAGGGTAATTATTTTGATAATGCTTTGAATTATCGAAGAGTAATAAAGTTATTTGAAATAATGATTTCTTCTTTTCGATTTTTAAATGGTTTATCAATTAAATTGGATTAACCTAATATCATTGAGATTATATGTATATTGATACTTAACCGGAAAATGAAATTTTCGTGGATCATATGAGTTGAACTGTTTTGAATAGTATGATATATTGGACATGTTGGCTTATTCATTTTTCTATGAGGCCAGGATTCGATTTAAATATACTTATAAGCCTCAGAGGTACGGTCAGGGACCGTACTGGTTTATGATTTATCAGGGGAATTGTGCTTTGATTTGTTTTCCGGATTTGTTTTCACCATACGAGGGTCGGGTTATTATTTTATTGACGCTAGCTAGCGGGGCCTCATCCCACGCGAAGTGACGACTTGACCATATAGGTCAAATTCACGTTCGGTGGTCGACGTAGGGTTGTATTATATTGAGGCGGGACGCGTCTGGATATCAGACGTGGGAAGAGTCTGTAGGACTCTGAGACCCTGAGCCTGACGAGGCTCCAGATATATTATGGTGGTTCGACATTCCCCTGTTTTATTCGACTTATTATTTGGGCCAAGGGGATTGGCCGGTTGTTAAATTCCTTATTTTACTTGGTATTCGGGAACCTTTGAGATTTCTTTTATTTATATAATTCCCGAACCAGCGGGGCTGGGATATGTTTTCGTGTAAAGAATATTTTAAAATAACATTTTGTTGTGAAAGCATGTATCGTGATTTTCTTTACATTATGAAAAGTGTGGAAAGTAATATATAAATGTTTATTAAAGTATTATATTTAATTGTAGAACTTTTTGTCCACTCACGCTGATGTTTTGAATTACTTTCCCTGGGCCCTTCGTTTCAACTGCCCAGTTTTGCAGAGTAGTCCGGTGCCCGAGACAAGGATTTTAGTTCCTCATTTCCGCTGCTTGAATTGTAGGTTATTAGTATAGCCTACTTGTATCTTTTATTTTCTTTGGGTGTATAGTGCTCTGATACTCGAGTGTGTATTTGTTTATAAACTTACTTTTACTACTTTTGGGTTGAACCCCAAGTGTTAATGTTTTTCGGAAACTTTTTGGTTATTGTTTTCTTTTACTTAAAGCGAACTGTTGTTGGTTTTTGAGAAGTTAGTTAGTTTTGGGGGAGCAGGTGGCTCCAGGAGTCAGGCTGGGTATTGCTGAAGTGTTTTTTTTTTTTTTTTTTTTTTTTTTTCCAGGTCAGGATTGTCCATTTTAAGAGAGGTCATGCCGAATTTTCGGTAAAAACCTCCCTTGAAATGGTCCCCGCAGGATTTACTCTGGGTAATAGTGTGTTACCTGGGGCGGGTCCTGTCAGTTTGGTATCAGAGCATTTGGTCCTTTTTCTTTCGTGTCATGCTATCTTGTTTACTTGATGCCACTTAGTATGATTGAGTTGTGGTCCGACCGCGGCGGAACATATACTGATTGTTATTAGGTGTACATTAAGTACATAAGTTAGCTATTCTGGTGTGCCTATGTACACTATTCTGAGCTGTTGTTTCTTCAGGAACTATGTCTCGTGGGCGCCGAACACGTGGTGAGGACTCCCCTGGGGAGAGTAGTGCGTTGGGAGGTTTTAGTGGTACCCTTGAGCGACTGTTGAGTCGAGTTACTGATTTGTTACCGGCCCCAGCTGACCATCATGGGAGTAGGAGAAAGGCAGTGTTGGAGGCCGGAGCTATTGAGTTTAAGGGTGGTAGAGATGCCCTAGAGGCTCATAACTGGATATCGAGGATGGAAAGAGCCTTCACTGATACCCGGACCCCAGAGGATCAGAGGGTGAGCTTGGCCGTAACTTTCCTGGATGAGGCTGCTTACCATTGGTGGCAGGGTGTCGTAGCACAGGAGGGAGGAGCTGGAGATGTGACCTGGGAGCAGTTTAAAGTACACTTCAACGCTCGCTACTTTACGCCTGCTCATCTCAATAAGCTGCATTGGGATTTCCTGAAGTTGAAGAAGGGAGACCAGGAGAGTGTATTGGAGTTTGAGCAGAGGTTCACCACTATGGCCTACCATGTACCTCATCTGGTTCCTAATGACCTGTGCAAGATAGAGATGTTCGCTCAGGGACTGGGCGAACCTTTCCTGGATAAGATGACGGGTGCTGCATACGCCACTTTTGGGGATGCTCTTGGTGCGGCAATTGCGATAGAGAATCGCATGGTGTCTGGTGTACGGCCCCGGGAGTACGGTGGCCCTAGCCAGGGTCCTTCTAAGAGGGCAGTATCTTCCTCAGGTTCTGGATCATCTACTGGCAGTGGTCGTGGAAGCAGTGTGAGTGATAGTACTAGTTCCAGAACTAGATGGAGGGGACCCTTCAGGAGCAGTTTGAGAGGCTCGTTCAATCGACGTCGACCTGATGCCTTTAGAGGTAGTGGGAGCAGCCAGAGTGGATTGTATAGCAGCCAGCCTTTTCAGTTTGGACGGGGTCAAGCACAGTCGGGAGTGTGCTATCAGTGTGGTCAGTCTGGACACTACAAGAGGGCGTGCCCTTATCTGACTCAGAGGGGAGTATCTGGTTATGGGCAGACATCAGCTGGCACTTCCAGTAGCGGCGTCCGCCCTAGTACTCCAGTCAGAGGCAGAGGTCGTCCCACCACTCAGGCAAGACTTCACGCCATGACACAGCAGGAAGGTCGTGCTTCACCATATGTGGTTCTTGGTACGTTGTTTATTTTTGAGCACCCAGCTTTTACTTTAATTGATCCCGGAGCGACGCATTCGTTTGTTTCAAATAGATTTACACTACATGCCAACGTACCATCCTCGCCTCTTCCAGGCAAGTGGTGTGTATTGTTGCCTCCGGGTGGGGTGTTTAGTATTGAGTGGGTGTTTAAGGGTTGTGATGTTTTGATAAAGGGATACACTTTGGCAGCAGACTTAATCCCTTTGGAATTGGTCGATTTTGATGTAATCTTAGGAATGGACTTTTTGGAAACCCATCATGCCTTGATGGATTGTTTCCACAAAACTGTAGTATTTCGGAGTCCAGGACTTCCTGAGATTACTTTTCAAGGAGAACGAAACATCCTTCCCTCTTGTCTAATCTCAGCAGTAAGAGCTGGAAAACTACTGAATAAGGGATGTCAAGCATACTTAGCTTACGTAGTAGATGCTAGTGTGCGGGTCCCAGTAATTGAGGATGTCCCTGTGGTCAGCGAGTTTCCAGATTTTTTCCAGAGGAGTTGCCTGGTTTACCACCGGTTCGAGAAATAGATTTTGCTATTGATCTACTTCCTGGTACATCGCCTATCTCTCAGGCACCGTATAGAATGGCCCCAGCTGAATTAAAAGAGCTGAAAACCCAATTACAAGAGTTGGTGGATAAAGGTTTTATTCGGCTTAGTGTGTCTCCTTGGGGTGCTCCGGTGTTGTTCGTTAAAAAGAAAGATGGTACATTGAGGCTATGTATCGATTACAGGAAGCTGAATCACGTAACGGTGAAGAACAAGTATCCTTTACCTCGTATCGATGACTTGTTTGATCAATTACGAGGAGCCTTGGTCTTTTCAAAGATTGACTTGAGATCAGGATATCATCAACTACGGATTAGGGAGTCTGATGTACCCAAGACTGCTTTCCGGTCCCGCTATGGCCACCACGAGTTTTTGGTGATGCCTTTTGGGTTGACCAATGCACCTGCCGCATTCATGGATCTCATGAATAGGGTGTTCCGAACCTGCCTAGATCGTTTTGTGATCGTCTTTATTGATGATATTCTGGTGTACTCCAAAAGTCTCAGATCGCATGCTAAGCATTTGCGTTATGTGCTGCAGACTTTGAGGAATCATAAGCTTTACGCAAAGTTTAGCAAGTGTGAATTTTGGCTAGACAGTGTGGGATTCTTGGGTCATGTGGTTTCAGCTGAAGGGGTTAGTGTGGACCCTAAGAAAGTAGAAGCCGTAACCCACTGGAGTAGACCCACCAATATCACGGAGATTCGAAGCTTTTTGGGCCTTGCAGGCTATTATCGTCGTTTTGTACAGGACTTCTCCAAAATAGCCGCTCCTCTCACCCGTTTAACAAGAAAAGGTGTTAAATTCGAGTGGTCAGACAAGTGTGAGGAGAGTTTTCAAGAACTCAAGACTCGCCTGACTAGAGCTCCAGTTTTAGCCTTGCCTGATGATAGTGGAGAATACGTGATCTTCAGTGATGCTTCTCGGCAAGGTTTGGGGTGTGTGTTGATGCAACATGGAAACGTGATTTCTTATGCATCTAGACAATTAAAACCACACGAGTTGAATTACCCCACCCATGACCTGGAATTGGCGGCTGTAGTCTTGGCACTCAAGCTGTGGAGGCACTACCTGTACGGAGCTAAGTGTCAAATTTTCACTGACCACAAGAGCCTTCAGTACGTGTTTACCCAAAAGGAATTGAATTTGAGACAACGGAGGTGGATGGAGCTGATTAAAGATTATGACTGCACCATAGAGTATCACCCCGGAAAGGCGAATGTGGTAGCAGACGCACTCAGTCGGAAACCCTCTTCGAGTCTGTCACACATGAGGGTAGTCCGAACCTCACTTCTTTGTGAATTGCGAGCTACGGGAGTAGAACTATCAATGGATGAGATTGGTGCTTTAGTGGCTAGCTTCCATGTGAGACCTACTCTATTGGATAGAGTGCGGGAGGCACAGTTGGAGGATCCATCTCTGATTCCAATTAGGGATAAAGCCCTGAGTAACTCCCAGGAGGATTTTTCCGTTCGAACTGATGGGACAGCATTGTTCAGAAATAGACTGATTGTTCCCAACGATCAGACACTCAAGCAGGAGATTCTAGAGGAAGCTCATAGCTCTGCTTATGCTATGCATCCGGGTAGTACCAAAATGTACCGGACTTTGAGAGAATTTTACTGGTGGCCGAACATGAAGAGGGAAATTGCGGCTTTTGTCAGTAGATGCCTGAGTTGTCAACAGGTAAAAGCAGAAAGGCAAAGACCTTCAGGGTTACAGCAACCTTTGCATATACCTATGTGGAAGTGGGACCACATCACCATGGATTTTGTTTATGGTCTACCTCGTACGCGGAGTGGACATGATGGTATTTGGGTGATTGTGGATCGCTTGACAAAATCAGCTCATTTTCTTCCGGTTCGGAAGACCTTCAAGTTGGAAAAACTGGCATAGTTGTATGTGAACGAAGTTGTGAGACTTCACGGTGTACCTGAGTCGATTATCTCTGATCGAGAACCCCGTTTTGTATCTCGATTTTGGAAAGAGTTGCAAGCTGCCTTGGGAACTCGGTTGCATTTCAGTACTGCTTTTCACCCTCAGACAGATGGTCAATCAGAGAGGACCATTCAGACTTTGGAAGACATGTTGAGATCTTGCATAATGCAATTCAGAGGTAACTGGGATGAGAAACTATCCTTGATAGAGTTTTCTTATAATAATAGTTATCATTCCAGTATTGACATGGCACCGTTCGAGGCCCTATATGGAAAACAATGCCGTACACCTCTTTGTTGGAATGAAGTGGGAGAAAAAGAACTTGCTGCTCCATATATCATCCACACCACAAATGAGAACGTCAAGGTTATTAGAGATAAGCTCAAAGCTGCTCAAAGCAGGCAGAAGAGTTATGCTGACAACCGCCGGAGAGACCTTGAATTTCAAGTAGGTGATTGGGTTTTTTAAAGCTATCTCCTTGGAAAGGTGTGGTTCGCTTTGGAAAGCGTGGAAAGCTTAGCCCGAGGTACATTGGACCTTATTTGATTACGGAACGTATTGGGCCAGTGGCTTACCGGTTAGAGCTGTCTCCCGAGTTGTCTAAAATACATGATGTTTTTCATGTTTCCATGCTCCGTAAATATGTTGCCGATCCTTCACACATCTTGGAAGAGCAGCCCATTCGCTTGAAGAAAGATTTAACTTATGAAGAACAACCGGTGGCAATTCTGGATCGAAAGGAGCAAGTGCTTAGGAACAAGATTATACCACTTGTTAAGGTACTTTGGAGGAGTCATCAAGTAGAGGACGCCACATGGGAACCTGAGGAGCAAATGAAATAGCATTATTCCTATCTTTTCGTGTAGCAGGTACGTAAATTTCGAGGACGAAATTTTATAAGGAGGGGAGAATTGTAACATCCCGACCCTTAGTATAATTAAAAATTATATAAAGTAGTACGTGTTACTGCGAGTAAATCTTCCGAGTGATCAAGTAAATAGTTGGGAAAATTAATTTTGGGAAGGATAAATAATTTAGAGTATATCGAAGAGGTCGTCGTTACGGACTCATCGGTATATTATTAGCTGAAATCGGAGTTAGAACGCAAAAGTTGAGACGTAAAGACGGTAGTATCCATTTTAGTAGTAAGTATAAAAGGAATTGAGTAAGGGTAAGTTGGTAAAAGGCCAAAATACCAGAAAATTTCTGATTTTCTTCTCCCTCTCCCCGCACCCGTGCTCCCTCCTCCCCCCCCTTCGGTTTTCCGGTCGCCGCGCCGCCGTCCGGCCACCATAGGTGGCGTTCTTGGTACCCAGACGAAGCTGCTCTCCTCCTCTACAAGTCTAGGTAGGTATCTCATCCCATCTCGCCTTCGTTTGAGCGGAATCAATCGGTTTATACTGATTACTGTTTATGATTTCAATTCATTGATTCTTGCTATTCGGGCTGTTGTTGATTGAGTTCTTGGTATTGAATTGAAGCTTAGGATGCTAGGAACAATCTCCTAAAAGGAATTGGGTCAATTTACAGTAAGTAAGGAGAAATCAACAAATTCAAATTCTAGGGTTTATGATGAATAATGTCGAATTGGGGATTTTTATAAATTGACCCCCGTAGGCTTGAAATTGGTGATTGTTGTAGAAGGGAAAAATGTTAGAAATGCTGAGATGAACCTTCTATTAAAATTTATTAATTTTTGGTGGCGGCGGCAGTGTTGACCGCCGTTGACCGCCGCTGCCGCCGGCGGCGCCGCCGCTGTGGGGGTATTTTGGGGATGAAATTTGGTTAATTAGGATGAATGCAGTGTATTAACTTTAATTTGGAATTTTTGAAGGATTTTTGAGGGGGGTTAAGGAAATTGTTCAATTTTTTTTTGGGATAATTATTTTTTTGGAGAATTGATGGTGGAATGTTTTGGCCGCTGTTTTGGGGCGGCTGCAAGGAGTCGTAATGACTGAGATGAGGGCAGCAGTGGTAGAGAAGTGAATTGAGAAGTTAAAGAGAAAAAGGTAAAAGGTAAATGAGTAAAGGAGTTAAAGGTTCTAATTAGGATATTTGGACTAAATTCAGTTAGAATCTATCCGTCTTTTGGAGGATACGTGCGAGGGAGGACGTCCATATTTTAAGCTTTTATATTTGTTATCGAGTACGGGTTTTCTAAATATATATTCCTTTACAGGCCGAGAAGAGCCTCAGCGTGAGGAGGACTCCGGACGGAGATCGACCTAGTTCTGTGAGTGGACATTTGTTTTAAAATTGATGCATGCATGAATATTTGATTTTATGGGGATTTAAATATATAGGGTAATTATTTTGATAATGCTTTGAATTATCGAAGAGTAATAAAGTTATTTGAAATAATGATTTCTTCTTTTCGATTTTTAAATGGTTTATCAATTAAATTGGATTAACCTAATATCATTGAGATTATATGTATATTGATACTTAACCGGAAAATGAAATTTTCGTGGATCATATGAGTTGAACTGTTTTGAATAGTATGATATATTGGACATGTTGGTTTATTCATTTTTCTATGAGGCCAGGATTCGATTTAAATATACTTATAAGCCTCAGAGGTACGGTCAGGGACCGTACTGGTTTATGATTTATCAGGGGAATTGTGCTTTGATTTGTTTTCCGGATTTGTTTTCACCATACGAGGGTCGGGTTATTATTTTATTGACGCTAACTAGCGGGGCCTCATCCCACGCGAAGTGACGACTTGACCATATAGGTCAAATTCACGTTCGGTGGTCGACGTAGGGTTGTATTATATTGAGGCGGGACGCGTCTGGATATCAGACGTGGGAAGAGTCTGTAGGACTCTGAGACCCTGAGCCTGACGAGGCTCCAGATATATTATGGTGGTTCGACATTCCCCTGTTTTATTTGACTTATTATTTGGGCCAAGGGGATTGGCCGGTTGTTAAATTCCTTATTTTACTTGGTATTCGGGAACCTTTGAGATTTCTTTTATTTATATAATTCCCGAACCAACGGGGCTGAGATATGTTTTCGTGTAAAGAATATTTTAAAATAACATTTTGTTGTGAAAGCATGCATCGTGATTTTCTTTACATTATGAAAAGTGTGGAAAGTAATATATAAATGTTTATTAAAGTATTATATTTAATTGCAGAACTTTTTGTCCACTCACGCTGATGTTTTGAATTACTTTCCCTGGGCCCTTCGTTTCAACTGCCCAGTTTTGCAGAGTAGTTCGGTGCCCGAGACAAGGATTTTAGTTCCTCATTTCCGCTGCTTGAATTGTAGGTTATTAGTATAGCCTACTTGTATCTTTTATTTTCTTTGGGTGTATAGTGCTCTGATACTCGAGTGTGTATTTGTTTATAAACTTACTTTTACTACTTTTGGGTTGAACCCCAAGTGTTAATGTTTTTCGGAAACTTTTTGGTTATTGTTTTCTTTTACTTAAAGCGAACTGTTGTTGGTTTTTGAGAAGTTAGTTAGTTTTGGGGGAGCAGGTGGCTCCAGGAGTCAGGCTGGGTATTGCTGAAGTGTTTTTTTTTTTTTTTTTTTTTTTTTCCAGGTCAGGGTTGTCCATTTTAAGAGAGGTCATGCCGAATTTTCGGTAAAAACCTCCCTTGAAATGGTCCCCGTAGGATTTACTCTGGGTAATAGTGTGTTACCTGGGGCGGGTCCTGTCATGCTAATCCTTGAAAATAAATTTTCTTACGACTACCTTGGAATATGGGAGCACCCAAATAAGTGAACGGTAACTCTGCAGGGCGAATCTTCAAACAAGAGTAAATGAGAGGACGATGAGTTAAAGCAGACTTTCCCAGAAAAATGTTGGACTTATCTCTAATCACCCGCCGCCCATAATTAATATCGTACTCTTCAATGAAGTCCCACAAATTATTCAGACTTACTTTATCACTTTTACAAAAAATCATTATGTCATCTGCATACAAAACATGACTTGGAGCAGGTAATCCACGAGGAGAAGAAATATTACGAATTCTCCTGGAAGCAACAAGCTTAGAAATCCCGCGACTAAACACCTCCTCGGCTAGACAAAAGAGAAGAGGAGATAGAGGGTCCCTTTGTCGAACACCACGGCTACAAGCAAAGAAACCTGTAGGAGAGCCATTAAAGAGAATAGAAAGTCTTGCAGATTCCAAAATCCGTGTAATCCATGTAATAAATATTCTTTGAAAACCAAATCAAGAAAGCACCTGACAAAGAAACCCCCCAATGTAAAGAGTCAAAAGTTTTAGCAACATCCAACTTAATGGCAACATTACCGTCCTTGCTTGGGCTGTCAAGCAAGTTAATACACTTAGAGGTCAACATGATGCAATCAGAAATATTTCTGCTAGGGAGAAATGCAAATTGGTTGGGCAAAATTATTCTCGCTGCTATTGGAGATAAACGACTTGCCATAATACGAGTAATAATTTTGAAATAGAAATTCACCATGGCAATTGGTCGAAAGCTACAATTCAAATTTGGAAGGATGTAACTCGTTTCATAAAATGAAAAAACTGCTCGCACCATATCCAAGTGAATTACATCCCAGAAAGCTTAGTAGAAACTACCATTAAAACCATCAGGGCCAGAAGCACTATTTGGATTCATTGAAAAGACTACAATTCTAACTTCCTCCGCAGTCGGAATGGCCAAGAGAGAAATATTTTCATCAGCAGTTTCTAAAGACGGAATTAACTGCGCAACTAATCCGGTATCAACTATAAGCCATCATCACGAAAGGCAGAGGAAAAATGCCCCACTGCATAAGCACGAAGAGCTACAATATCATGCTCAAGCTTCAAGCCAACTTTCAAACTAGTGATACAATTATGTGCAAGTCGAATCTTTACTAGAGTATGAAAGTAACTAGTATTTCGATCACCATCCTTCATCTATTTTTCCCTAGCTTTAGTAGCCCAGAATTGGTCCTGGACTCTGGGGTTAAACACTCCTCATTACGTTGTGTCTCACCAAATTGAGGAGGGGTGTTACATGAGTTGTAACACTTATCTATATTAAGATTTATTTTGACATCAAGACTCTGTTGTCATTCCAAATACCTCAACCTTGTCGTGTGCGGAAAAATGTGGCATCAGTTGCGCTCTTTCCCTTGAAGATCCCTCGATTTATATGGGGTATTTTAGCTTTTGCATGATTTCTTGCAAGATTCCAACTTCCAACGACGTTGTTGCAAGTGTATAGTTGTACTCGTAGTTTTGTGAGCTATGTGAGAAAAGTTTGGACCCCTACTAATACCAGACTCCGTTTCTAGTACCCATACTTCCACTTAGATTCTATGTTTCTCATTTATTTCACTGTGCATGAAGTTATTTACAATGTGATTGTTTGTCATGTAGATCTTCAAAGCTATGCACAGGGGTATGTTGATTCTTACTCCTACAGCTGCTCCAAGAAAAATGAATTTTTTTAAAGAATTCATCAACTGCTTATAAAATATCAGCTTCAATGAAATATCAAGCTGTTACAAATATGCAAAATATTGGATTATAATAGTCGGAGATTTACATATGTAACATGTAAGTAACTTGCATACTGTTTCGATTGCTAAAAAATTGACAAAAAATATGAGAAATTCTTTTTTAATATATTTTCGTTCATTATGTGTGTGTGTTATGTGCTGACATACGATCTTTCAAGTTTCAGCTGACGCAAAAAACTGCCATGGTAGTCAATATGGATAAAACGAGCGTCCCTGGTTTATTTTTTCATTTAACAAATTATTATTTTTGAATAAATAAATCATTCGAGTTAGATTGGTTTAAGTTTTTAACAATGCGGGTGAATGCCTAATTCTAATCAAGTCAATGGTCGTTGGTGTTTTCCATATCTTAATCCGAACTACTTCAACAGGGCTAGTGTGACTGTACTGCTACTCGAACCCAAATTTGTCACCACTGTGACCCAAGTTTCATTCTTTTTATGGTATTACCTACAATAGTTGGACACAAACAGAGTGACAGAACCCAAATCATGTCGAGGAGGAGGACAAGGTCATCAGCGCCGGAGCCACTTCCGATTCAGGCAGTGAAAGAACAAAAACAAGAACAAGAGGAGGAGGAAGAAGAAGAAGAACCAAGAAGGAACTGGCAATTGGTGACGGCTGCTTCTGGGCTCTTCGGACTTCCCGATGGTTGGTGCGTTGAGGAAATCCCCCGTCGCTTTACTAGCTCCCGTCCCATCCGAGTTGACAGGGTCTCTCTCTCTCTCTCTCTCTCTCTCTCTCTCTCTCTCTCTCTCTCTAAACTTGTTCTATTAGAATGCACTTGCTCTACTATCATGCTATGCTATGCTTCTTGGGGTTTTAGCAAGGTTTATGTTTCGTATGAATGTTCTCATATTTAACCCAGAAAGAGTGTAAAAGTGTTGAAGGAAATGATTTGGGTTTTGGGTTTGACTTGGTGGTCTTTTTGATCTCGTCATTTCCATAGCAAAGTCTGGATCTGAAATTGATATTAGTTTTTTAATCCCTGTTGCACATTTTATAACATAAGTATATGGGTTTGGAAGTTGGAAGCCAATAAACATCTGGTGAATTTTGTTTGTTTTTTCCTGGAGTTTTTCCAATGCTCTCTGTTTCGCTGCTGGTATACACTTAAAACTTTCAATGTATATCTTGGATTTGGATAATACTACAAGATCATATTTATTGTGAGAGAAATCTTTTGATTCTGATATTTTAACTATTGTCTTCTGTTGGAAGACTCTTAATCGAGCAATAGTGGATAAACTACACATTCCACTGTGGGCTTTTTGGCTAACTCAGCAACATGCTAGCTTAATATCAATCTTACTGGTAGACAAATGACTGGTTTGAGGTCATTTCAAATTAATATAATAGGCAACACTTACAGGCAGTTTGTGTATCACACTATTAAACTTTGTTATGTATTGTATTTCTTATGTGTGAAGTTCACTATTTAAAGTATCATGCTCTGAAGTTATTCAATCAAGTCTTCTGAGGTCAGGTCTGAGACTTCTCATCTACTTGTGTAGTATTTCATTGAGCCAGTCACGGGACAGAGGTTTCGTTCGCTGGTAGCTGTTCGCAGATACCTAACAGGTGGACAAGTTGACACACAAGCGACTCCTGATAAACAAGCAACTGTGAGTTATGGGATCCACTTTTAATATTAGTTTTCAGTCACTGAAACTATAAGTGTTTCTCTGGAAAAGTTATAAAAAAGAAGAAAAAAGGAAGGGAACCATGAACCCAGAAGTTTATTCTCCCCATTTAGCTTAGTGCAATAGGAATAGCTCGGCCTTACAAAAGATGAAGGAGACTTTCTGAAAAATCTAAATGGCAAAAGTTGTGGCTTATCTTGATTATCTTAAAGATACATCCAGATGCTTTTTAAAGATATTGTCAGGATTATAGTTAGCAGGTTTTCCCGTTATATAGGAAAACACATAGATGATTATGTCAGCCAATTACAACGTCTTCGATTCTTGTCACCAATATCTGATAGAGGGTCCACTAGTTTGAAGTTCTATACTTTGTAGATTTTCACTGTGGTTTTTATTCTTTTATGTAGTAATTTTCAGTACCATTTCACAATGAAATTCATTAATGGTCATTTATCTGAATTTTAGTTTTTGCTACTGTTGGTGTGCACATATTAAAGGGTCCATATTTAAACGTCGTATAATTATAATCCACTAGGGTCCTTTTGATCCAATGGCAGGCACAAGTAATTGTAGGTTCATTTTAGATGTTTTTTTTTTTTTGTTATTAGTAATGACAAATGTATCGCAGTCCACATTGAAGAAAAAAGCTCGCAGTCCCTATAATGTGATGGAAAATAACCACATAGACAATCGGCAGATGCGAATTCCACCACAGTCCAGGTGTAGTTCTTCCTTCGTACTACCAGATGGTTGGAAGATTGAGCAAAAGCCACGAAATAATACTACGAGTAGTCACAGTGACAAGGTACCTTTTTATTTATTAAGTGTTGGTGGTTTTTCTTTGCCTGTTTGGTAGAAAGGGTGTATATAACTTTGTACTTGCTAAAACTACTAGCATTCTGCATCCTAAGGTTAAAGTTGCACAATGTATGTGTCTGGGCACAAATGTCTTTGAACTTTGCTTAAACGGTAGATGCTACCTTCATTATTACGGAGGTAGTCAACTCATTTGGCATACACATGTTGGTGATTATATGAAACCTGCATATGCTGTATTCGTTAGCTCTTTTGACAGAATGAGTACAACCATATGATTTTGCAATCAATTTGCTTGCCTGTATTCATCTTACATGCTTACTTGAAAGGGCAGTCAAATGCAACATGCTATGTTGTATTCTTATACCTCTCATGCAGGGTAGAAACGCCATCACATGATTCATTTGTTTTCATTATAATACTGGGTTCTAGTATACCTCTGTTTTTCCTAGCTGCATGTGAGACTACTTTTGTTTTAATAAAACCTGAGAATCTGCTGCATTCACTTGCCCATTACTTATAACTTTGGACTCCTGAAAGAGATTTATTTGTTTATGTATTGTTTTTGCAGTATTATATTGAGCCAGGCACTGGAAGGCGGTTCCGGTCTTTAGTAGCTGTTGAGAGATACCTAACAGAAGAAAATGAACAAACTCCACTTCAGGCATTGATACCTGCCAATAAGTTGATTGTAGGTTGTCCGTAGCAGTTACTGATTTAACATATGTTCTCCTCCTGTATAATCCTTGACCTTGTCTAGTTTTGCTGATGTTTCAGCTTTCGAGTGAATCCAGCGGCCAGCAGAAAAAGATTCGGTCCATAAAAATTGTTTCTAAGAACTCTTCACATACGATTGAATGCAATGGCACACTCAATTCATCAAGGCTGAACACTGATTCTTCTGTGAGTTTCATAACTATATAGATATGCTTCTTAATTAGAATTTGCTTCCTTTATTATTATTGATACCTGCCAATAAGTTGATTGTAGGTTGTCTGTAGTAGTTACTGATTTAACATATGTTCTCGAGTATAATCCTTGACCTTGTCTACTTTTGCTGATGTTTCAGCTTTCGAGTGGATCCAGCCGCCAGCAGAAAAAGATTCGGTCCATAAAATTTGTTTCTAAGAATTGTTCACATACGAACGAATGCAATATCACACTCAATGCATCAAGGCTGAACACTTATTCTTCAGTGAGTTTTTTAATTACATAAATATGTTTTCTAATTAGAAACTGCCTTTACTATTATTGTTACCTGGCAATAAGTTGATTAATCGTAGGTTCTCCGTAGCAGTTACTGATTTAACAAATGTTCTCCTCCTGTATAATCCTTTGACCTTGTCTAATTTTTGCTGATGTTTCAGCTTTCAAGTGGATTCAGCGGCCAGCAGAAAAAGATTCGGTCCATAAAAATTGTTTCTAAGAATTCTTCACATAAGAAGGAATGCAATAGCACACTCAATGCATCAAGGCTTAACACTTATTCTTCTGTGAGTTTCATAACTATATATTGTTCTATAATTAGAATTTACTTTCTTTAATTTACTCTATCCCATTGTGTTCCTTTGCAGCCTGCAGAGCATGTTATTTCTCCCAAGAAAGAATTTACCCCAGAAAACAGTAGACTTTCGCAGCTCAATATTAGCAGCCCACCAACAAAAGTTAAATGGGTCCTTGTCGGTCGGGGGGGTGATAAGTGGAACCCCTTCATGGATGATACCATGGTTGCCGATTCTGTCAAGCAAAAGTGGTCTGAGATTTTCAAATCAACTATCTATGGCGAAAATATTAAGGCACCATTGTTTTGAATTTTAGCCTTTTGCCAGAGTGAAACTTCTGTAACATATACTGTTCATTTTTCATTTTGGCCTAACCCACTTAAAAGTTTTCCAGATCCTTAAAAATTGTAGAAATTAGTAATGCAAGACCTAGCCTAATGTGATGAGGAGTTGCTGGGTATGCATATGCAGACTTGTTGGAGCATCAAGGAGAAATATCTAAATTTCTGTATAGTTATGATGATTAGATTGCATCTCCTTCGGAGTTTGGAAGTTCAATACAGCAGTAGAATATTATATCGGCTGATTGCTGTTCTACTCTGTTGCAGGAAAGAAGGAAACAAATGAGAATATCAGATCGACAGCAATATTGCATCAAACCGTAGCAGGCCTTTTTTGGAGCTGAGAACTGCAGCAGTTCGAACAATATAACTACATAAAAAGCACATTGTACGCCTGTCTTTGTTGTCCTAGATTGTCCCATCAGAACAATGTCTAACAAGAGAGGAAGACTGCACATTTACTCTGAAAAGGGTGATCAGACAAATAGAGAGAGAGGGCATACCTCTTAAATGAACACCATTTTCTATAAACAATTCCGCATATATATATATATATATATATATATATATATATATATATATATATGATACAAAAGCATTTGCTATAGTACTTCATATGACCAAAGATATCCAGGATTCAAATGAACGAAAAACTTGACGTAAAGATCTGAGGAACGATTAACCAGTTCTGTTGATGAGAAAATTTTATGTAAGGCTACCAATGAGAATGTCAATCCTAAAATGGTCATATTGTATTTTGCATGTGTCGCAATGATAACTATTTCAAACCCACCCTCTGTTATAAGAAGACTGCAGAATGGTCGGCCGTGCCACCCTACTACACTTCCAGTCTTCCCATCGAGCTATTGGAGATTCTATCGGAAACCCTTACAAAATGACATGCAAGACCATGATATCATTCTCCATTGTCTCCCATTTTTAGCTTAAATTTTCCAAACTCCAGAAGTCTCCTAATAGAAAACAACTCCATTGTCGCTATTTCTTCTTATGGTAATGCTACGGTACATCAGTGTGTTTCAACAAGTCTAAGTAACGGAGTTGCCTTGCTTTACAGTTTACAACATACAACTGTGTTGGAACTCGTGAGCGGTGCTAGAGTGACAGCGCCCAAATCATGAACACACCACCCAAATCATCATCGCCGGAACCAACTCCAATCATGATGGTGACTCCGGCGAAAGAAGAAGGCGATCTCAGAAGCTGTAGGCAACTCCAATTGGACCCTGCTTCGCGCTTTGGACTCCCAGATGGTTGGTTCGTTGAGGAGAGGCCCCGTCGCTCCGGCTTAACAGTTGACAAGGTCTCTATTCTCTATACTTGTTCAATTGTATATGCATGTGATGATCAAATGCAGATGCTTTTCGTTTTCAGTTAAATTTCTATGTTCTTGAATTTCACTAGAACATAAATTGTCTGGAATTTTAACAGTGCAAATTGGTGTTTTTATGTCTATATAATTTATCCCTGAAAGTTAAAGAAGTTAAAAGAATGAATTGATTACTTGACTGTCTGGTTGTGTTTTAAGAGTCAATTGATCTGGTCCTGTCATTTTCATAAGAAAGTTTGGGTGTATCTTGAAACCCAATTACAGGGTTACGCTGGGGATCTATCATTGATAATAATTTTTAATTCCAAGTTCCATTTGTTTCCAGTAAAGAACACTATCCTTTCTATGATTTTAAATCTGTGTCCTTTGTTTAAACCCAATTAACATCAAGTTTGAGGACAGAGAGCAAGTGCAACAAAAAAAAAACAATAAATAAAAATATAACTACATAAAAATGCTTTGAGGGTCTACCATCAAGTTTTTTATTTATTGTTTTTTTTTTTGTTGCACTTGCTCTCTGTCCTCATGGCACTGAAAATTCAGTTGGTAATCTTGTTGGTCTTATAGGATCATAACATGTCTATCATGAAACATACTTTGAATTTCCATGGTCATCAACTGTTGCCAGGAATCACAATGATAGTTTAAGCTACACATTCATATTGCTTTTAGCAGATTGATACCTTAATTTGTAGCAACTTGCAATATTATTTACAATTACAAATGGCTGGAAAGGAGGTTTTTGGTTGTTTAAAAATGGAATATGACAGTCAAAAATTACATGCGGTTTTAGAATTTTTATTCTCCAATGAGTAAGTTATACAATTATTTTCTACCACTTCGGTTTGGTTTGTTTTGTATTAATTATGTTTGAAGCTATCCTATTAAATCTAGTGTGGTTCAAGGCTGAGACTTTTCATCTAATTGTGCAGTATTACATAGAGCTTGACACAGGAATGAAGTTTCGTTCACTTGCAGCTGTCCACAGATACCTAACAAATGGACAAATTGATGTACGTGTTAGGAGAGAGAAATCAGGCAGTCAATGCACAGTGAGTTCTAGGATTTAATTATATTGCTAATGGCAATATTTAGAATTCGGGCACAAACAGGAGTTTGGTTTTTATTTTCCTGGTAAACTAGATAAAGGTTTCATACTCATCAGTTGGTATCTTTTTCAATACCATTTCAGAAATCAAATCTGCACATGTATTTCAATTTTAGTTATTGCTTGAATTGGTAGGCACAGAATAAAACTTGTAGAATAACTATAATCACCTGGGGTCCCTTTTGAATCAATAGGCTGGGTAAGGTACCAGAAATGGATTCTTAGAAATATTTCCAGAAATGATGGGTAAAATCCTCATTCACCATGTCAAATTGTAGATGCGACCCTTCAGGAAAAGTTCTTCCTTCAGGCTACCAGATGGTTGGGAAATTGAGGAAATACCACGAAAGAATACTAACTCAAGTCACTGTGACAAGGTAACTATTTCTTTTTCAAAGCTTGGTGGTTTTCTCTTCTTGGTTGTAAAAAGGGTATAACAGCTTCTTGTGATAGTACTTGCATTCTGCAACTAGGGTGAAAATTGCACAGATGCATGCATCTCGATGCAGGTGTATATAGACTTCGTAGTATAGACGTTATTCTCTACATTATAAAGTTGGTTAACTCATATTGCTTGTATTTGTAAGTAATGAGGAGCCTATAGTGATATAGGTAGTCTATAGTGAGATTGGTTGTATTTAGATATTCATGTCTTCTTTTGACAGATTGAGTTTTGGCCATCTAAATTAGCAATGAATAAATTTGCATTGATACCCATCTCATGCAACATGAGATATAAGGGACCCTATAGCGAGATGGACTATGTTCAGATAGTTCTTTTCTTCTTTTGACAGATTGAGTATGGCCATCTAATTTGGCAATCAATAAACTTGCATTGATAGCTATCTCATGCGACATTATGGTGATCAGTTCTTATAACATATATGTAGGGAAAAATGTCTTACGAAAGGTCTATTTAATTTGAAAGATACTTATGATCATGGTTATGGTATCCCTTTGTTTTTCCTAGCTCTTGCATTCTCTGGTTCTTTAATTAGCACACATGCTCAAAATTTTAGATTTATTTGTTTATTTCTTGTCTTTGCAGTATTATATTGAGCCAGGGACTGGAAAGCGCTTTCGTTCCTTAATATCTGTTGAGAGATACCTAACAGAAGAGAATGAAGACACTCTGCTTCGGGCATTGATACCTGCCAATAAGTCCATTGTAGGTTTTGTTACAGTTACTACTATAACAAAGGTTATTTTTCTACTCCTTAATCATTGACCTTGTCTAGTTTTGCTTAAGTTCAGCTTTCAAGTGGTTCTGACAGTCAGAAGAAGATAGTCAGCTCCTGGGAATTAATCTCTAAGCATTCACCATGTTTGAATGAATGTTATAACAGCACACTCAATGCAATGAGGCTCAACGCTTATTCAACAGTGAGTTTAACAAACTATAACTAGTTTTCTAATGATGAGCTTGCTTTTGTAATTATCATTACTGAATTCCAGTTGTGTTCCTTTTCAGCCTGAGAAGCATCCTAGTTCTCCGAAGAAAAGTATCTGCGGGGAGACCAGTAGACCCTCAAAACTCAGAAATGGCAGCCCACCACGAAAAGTTAAATGGGTCCTCGCTGGTCCTGGGGGGAATATGTGGAACCCTTTCATGGACGACTCCAGGGTCGCTGATTCTGTAAAGCAAAAGTGGTCTGAGATTTTCAAATCATCATTCTGTGCCGAAAATGCAAAGGCACCAAGATCATAACTTTGATCTATCTGCCAAAGTGGATCATCTATATCATATACTGTTTATGTTTTCACATTTGGCCTAACCCATCTGTCCAGATTATCGACTTTTTAGATAGTAAGAATGTGTGTAGAGAAACTGTAACGTGGAGCTGGGTGATATGCTCATATGCATATGCAGACTTGGGCATCAAAGAGCTATTTGTAGAGCGACTGGTAAGAATGATACATTTGCTGTATCATTGTACAACATTTCTATTTATAAGGTCCCAAGTGGTCAGTTTGCATAGAATGAGTGAATGACTAACAGCTCGAGTATTATGGGAATATACAATGTATGGTTTGTAAAACAATGTATTGGTCCCCAAGCCATGTCTTGCTGAGTTTGAAAGGTTCACACTTGCACATAAGTTTTCCTAGTACAAATCGTCTCTTGGTTGATTGCATATGGCTCTACTGGGAATAACTTCAAAGAGTAATAGAGGTAAAACTCACCGGTGGTACTCCAATCGATTCCTCTGATAATTATGGAACAAGTCCCATCATTCCCTCAGCAGTTTATGTTCTAATACATAATTACATTCTCTCAGGGTCTCTCAGCTGGTTATCTCACATTCCGACCTCAGCTTTATAAGTTTCAGTACGACATAATTCTAAAAAGAACTTTTAAATCAAATAATACAACAATCTTTAGTACCTAAAACAATTAGTCGAAATGAAATAATTATGATGGCATCTTTCCAGACAAGTAGAGAGACAGCTTGTCTCTGAGATGAACACCATTTATGTCGAGAGTTCCACAAATCTGTTGGTGGTAAGCCGAGTCATCATGGTTGTGAGACAATGGCAGGTGATCCAGCACTTCATCTTCCATGTCGATAACAATGTTATGAAGCAAGCAGCAAACAAGAATAATCCTTGGCAATCTATGTTTGTCAGGTCTCCACATCACTCCTTCGATGATCCTCCATGAGTCTTTCAACCTTGCTAATGCTCTCTGGGCCACCATTTGGGTAGCACGCTGCCGCTTATTGAACTCATCTTTCTGTTCTGGCAGTTCTTTCCCTTCATAGGGGATTACTAGATAAGGCAGCAAAGGAAAGCCTGAATCTCCAATTATGTATTCCCTTATATCAAAGCCTCTGGAGAGCTCTAGTGCTTTCCCATTCAACCTCTCTCCTTTATCACAGAGTTCATGAAACTTAGAACTCTGGAACACCAACCAGTCCTTCATTTTCCCTGGCCATCCGGTGATTATGTCACGGAACCTCATGTCCGGATCCACAATGGCCTGCAAGACCATGCTGTAATTCTTCTCTTGATCGAGCCATGCATTGCTTGCGGGGTCCGAAGCTGGTAAACACATCATGATGTGAGTAGTATCAACAGCACCACAACAATTAGGGAAACCTTGCATTTTCTGAAATTTCAATTTAATTGCTGCCATTTCTGCTTCAGTTGAAGGCCATTGCAGGTGGTGAAGTCCCTTTTGTTCCATGGCTTCCACAAATCGCCAGGTCACTTGAGAAACAGCAGAGTGGTTCAGCCCAAACGAATCGCCAATCATTACTAGTGACTCACCAGAGCTCAGTCTTCTTAAAGCCACAGCTACTTGATCATATAAAGACAATGGTGTACCATTATTAAACACAAAATGTGCCGACTTGGCCATCATTTCTTCACTCACAAGTGAGCATATGTAGTCAAAGGTTTTTCTGGACATCTTAAAGATAGATTGAAACCTACTTAAACCCTCTGCTGGAGACTGAAGACCTGCATATATCCAATATGTGCATTCAGATTTTACTTTCAATGCTTTTATGGGAGCTTTTACACCAATAAATGCATCATGATCTCAACTATTAGGATTACAATAAACAAGCACAGACCATGACCTTTTCTATTACACATCTCATTGATCGCATCATACACCTCTACAAATCCGACTGAGAACTCCAGCATAATCAAGTTATAGATCAATTCAAAACTGATCCATGCAAACTATCGTTGACACTTAAAAGACAGAAATACATCTAACATATCATAAATAATGTATATTCCAAGGGTTTAAAATTTCATTCTAATTAAACAGGAATTGTCTTGTCTTTCAATTTAATCCATGTCTTCTGGTTTCTGGGGTTAATTGAGAAAAGACAAACGTAACTACCAACTAGACTGGACCATGAAAACAGCAATCACTCCTCTTGTGAGAATTATAGAAAGCATTTAATCGCATATCACTCTTTCTCAAAAGATAATGAAAATATAAACTAAAAGAACAGCCCTTCATATCATTCCACTGTTAATATGCAACACAGCATGCACAAGGTATAAGATTGAGAGGTAAGTCACTGAAGACTAAGCCGGTAAGACCTATATATAGAGTTACCTCAGGTTGAGTGTTCCTACCTACCTCTATGCTCAATGAACCAGCAGCATCAGTGAAACATTATCAACAATGTATGAGACAAGATCAGAGGAGGAAATGAATGCATCATAATAGGTATTCATCAAATAGAAAGAAAGACTCTTATCAGTTCTAAATACTGTAAAACTCCTTCCAGAAGATTGCATATTGAATTTGACTGTAAATTCTTAGTAAGGCTATACCTTCTGAACAATGGAGAAAATTCTAAACTTCCGAAGACCAAAATTAGAACTTGACTTCTACTTTGAAACTTGTTAACTCATAATTGACGGCCCCATAATTCCTTGTTAGTTCCTTATTGCAGAAAACATTACAAGGAGCTAAAATAATACATCCTATAAGTAGTAAGTGACCGCGTCTTGATTTTCTGACATGCACTCAGAAGGAGAAATCAACTTTACATGCCTAACATAAAGAGTGTCTGACCAAAACTCTACTGAATATCAAGTTTTAATTCCTTCATGCTTAAGGAAAGAAGAGCAACAAAACAAAAGGGATTTGATTCTGTATACTTAGCATCAATAGATGGAAGAGTAGAAAAACCAAGCATATCATGAAGGAGAGACTACAAAGTTGCAATTCATAGATCCATGTCATTCACTTTGGTAAAAGAAGATTAATCAAGATAACTGATTTTCCTGCCCACTCAAGTTATTACTTCTCATTTCCGAATGTTGCCCAGTCAAAGACTCAACAGTCAACATTATATGCCTAAGCCTGTTTTCAACCACCTAATCATTATAGTGGCAGAGTGCTTATCATTTCTAGTTTCATATAAAGCTCAAACTCCTAGTTATCTGAAATTCTATTTTCTAACTGTCAAACATTAAACTTCAGTGTGAAACTTATCATGGTACGGTTCACCATGGTTTGCAAAGTAAATTCCGCTGTTAAATGAAAATTCAACTCCGACTCATTTGTATGACATGTGGACATTAACACTAGGACCAATTAGAATGTCACAGAAATATGTGTAATAACTCGTCCACAGTAGTTAATAGTAACAGACCACCATTATGTCAAATAGGATCACGGATGTGTTCTTACTTCTTACAGCAATGCTAGCCAATTACTTCGAATCTATAATAAGATGATCAGTGGAAAAACAAAAGAAAAAAAGAAAATGAACCAGAAAAAGAAGAACTTCACAGTATACTATTGTCATTTCCATCATTAATTAGGTAGTTAGTTGAAATATTACTGTTTTTTTTTACTGTAAATTCAAGTCGATAGTTACCATTCTGCAAGCATTGTCCAAGGACCTAGAGACTGTTACTCTCTTAGATGTCTTTACATGCCTTTCAATGCTTACAAGGTATAATCTTATCCCTTCCAATATCAGAGAAGGCAACGAAACGAGAATGTTTTGTAAAAGGGAGTGCTTTAAAGTCAGATTACGGATCTTTGTGGAATTTGAACATACACATTCGCACTACATGAATACTTAAGAGAACGCAAACCCAATTGCAATTACACAGTTTCAGTCCAACTACGAACCCATCAAACATTAGAACACACACGCAACATAACAACACTGTTAAAAAAATATGTATAAAGCAGCATATCTTAAAGCAAACAAACAAGAAAACAGATGAAAGTAAAGCAATTTGGAATCATTATATGAAAGCAAAACATACCATTGATTCTCTTGGAGAACTCATCCCACCAATCCAAAGGACCTTCCTTCTCTGAGGACCCAGAACCAGAAGCATTTTGATCTTCATGAGACTTGTTCTTCTCTGTCTTCTTTCTCTTCTTAAGCCCCCTCACAGGACCCATCAGCGCCTCAGACACTAAATCGAATCAAAACCCAGAAACCCCACAAACTTCACACCAAACAACAACTATATACAAACCCTGCTTAATTAGAAAAACAATCAAATACCCATTATTATAAAAATAAAGAGATCACCCGAGACTAGTGAATAAAAGCCAAAGAGCATATGACATGCACAAGACCTGTGAATAACAAGTGTTTGCAGCTGTGTTTATGACATGCAAGGAGTTATACAAAGGTTTTATGAAATAGGAACAGGGAAACAGAGAAGCTGTGTAGGAATTTATCCAAGCTTCACATGTGGGCTGGTGTTTAATTTGTTTAAGACAATGTGGCAAAAGAAGTGAGAGACATGGACATTGTTCTCTCTTTGGGTCTCACTAGACATACGAGTTCAGAGAGAAGGGAAAGACATATGCGTCTGCTTTTAAAGGAGAAGTTGCTCGAAGATTTGGAGACTACGATTTTAAGAAAAACCAGTAAACGATTTTCTCATGACTTGCGATTTATAAGTGTCGGATGAACAATTTGAGGGTCAAGTTCCGACGTCAAATGACAGATATGCCACTGACTCCTAATTAAAGTCATTCCCAGAATGGTAAAACAAGTGTGTTTTATTATAGAATTAATTTCAGTTTACCTACTTGAACTTTGTTTGAATCATCACTTCAGTCCCTATATTTTAATTTCATCAACTACACCCCTATACTTTCTAAATTAATCAACTAATATTAATTTTGTAAATTCCGTACAAACGATCTATCAATACCAAAAGTTTTTTTGTATATTTTCCCTACATTAATGCACCGTTACCATATTACGATTATAAATAAAGCTAAACAAATCATATAATCAAGTTGAACAATAGAAAATAAACAAAAATAAATCATATATGGTAAAACAAAAAGAAATCACCATATATGATTTGTTTTCTATTGTTTAACTTGATTATATGAATTGTTTAGCCTTGTTTATAATCGTAATATGGTAACGGTGCATTAATGTAGGGAAATTGTACCAAAAAGTCTTTGGTATTGATAGATTGTTTGGACGAAATTACAAAATTGGTATCAGTTGATTAATTTAGGGAAGTACAAGGGTGTAGCTGATGAAATCAAAAGTACATGGACTGAAATGATGATTGAGCCAAAATTCAAGTAGGTAAATTGAAATTAATTCTTTATTATACATGACAAACGTCGAACTTAGGATATTTTGTGTATTACCCTCAACCACTGTGCTCTACTTTGCTCTTCTTTCTTGCTAAAGAAATCTTCGGACGGAAGATTTTTTTTTTTTTTTTTTTTCTTGAATAAAGTTGTTAAATCATATTATTCAGTAAATAATATAAAAAATAAAACACTCATAAGTACCGATAATAAAAATTAGGGAACTTTTATTAATACCTCCAAAATCGGTACTTAGACCTCCCTCTTTCTTCAAATTAATATTGACTTTGTCAAGTTATGTGAAATTATTGTTCTGTTATATTTTCAAAACTATTTTGTAAAATATCTTTCACAAATGGGAAAGAGAAAAACAAAGAATATATTTTCATATCCATTTCATTTTTATTCTATTTAATTATTTTCCAATCTGATCTTGAGGAGGAAGAAAGATAATATCTTCTAATTAAGGCTAAAATTCAATGGAGAACTGAAAACTAATTATCTAGGTTATCAATGGATTATCACACCCATAATATTTGAGCAAATTCACTAGCAAACAAAGTAAAGTGACAAACTATGTACCAAAAAACTCAGATATGCTTAACAAAGAAGAAAAATAAAATACAGACCCAGATAATAATTTATGTTTATTGAAAATAGATCGAAAGAAAAAATTAAAATTTCGGATCATTAGAGCAATAGATTTGCCTGATTTAGGATTAATTTTCAAAGTAAAATATAATTAATAAATGTTCAAAAATTGAAGCATGTTTAATAACCGATTTTGGAGGTGTGAACTGAATATTCTATAAGGATTCTTTTAATTGATTTAATTGGATTTTGGTATTTTAGAAAAATTAGGAAGGTGTAAAATATATTTTAGTTCCTGTAAAAAGTAAATTTGAGGTCTATTAAATAAGGAGATCCAACTGTCATTTTTGGAGGTATGAATAGAAGCTTCTTAAGAATTATTCCCTATGAGTACCAAGCACCTAGCTGCACCTAAATACATAACAAACAAAAATACATCTACCTTCTAATGACTACTAATAACACTTTTATTTTCACAAACTCAACTCACTTAGAAGAAAAGTAAAGAGTAACAACAAAGTAAGTTGAATATGTCACTTATCCAAGATTAGATCTGATTATGGGCCATAAGAGCATCCGCACCGGCGAGCAAACGGGGGAGAGTTGCTCGAGCAGGAGGTGGGGCCGGGTGGATTTGCTCGAGCAAACAGAGTTGGGAGCGCGCACCGGCGTCGAGAGAGGAGGAGAGGTGCTCGAGCAGTCAACGGGTCGTTTTGCTCGCCCCTTCGCTCGAGCAAACTTTGCTCGGGCGTTTGCTCGATCGCCTGGCGGAGCCCACAACACGTGGGTGACGTCCGGACCTTTTTTTTTTCTTTTCGGCTGCCAAAAGAGGGGCAACGACGACCGGAGGACGCTGCCTCGAGCTAGAAAGGGCCGGAGATGACGCCGAGCGCTGCCCTCGAAGGTGGCGGTCGCTCCCGAGCTTTGCTGCACCTCCCACATCGAGCGGCTCCGCTTGGGTGTTGGTGCAAACGAAAGAGGGGGTCGAGCCCGTCATTTCGGTGGGTGGCACGACGGCTGGCGTCGCCGGACGGCGGAGAACGACGGCCAGGAAGGGCCGGACTCAAGGAAGAAGACGATGAACTGTATTGTATAAATGATGGGCCAATTAAATACTGCCACGTGTCAGTTTAACCAGGCCATTAAAATTCCAACGGCTGAATCGATCTGGGCCTTCTATTTGAATCAGAAATTTTGATCAAACGGTTAGAATTCAAAGGCAACGGCTACTATTTGTTCAGAACGGAAATAAACCAAAAAAATAGTAAAAAAATCCCAAAAATTTCAAAACTCTCCCAAAAATTTGTCTATAAATACTACTTCAATTTTCTATTAGTCGGAAATCTTATCAAAAATTAGCCATCAATTATTTTGCCAATAGCGACACGTGGCAGTGACACGTGTCAATTATCTATTACTCGAAAATCTTATCGAAAATCTTGAATAATATCGAGTCGATAATAATACGTGGCACATTATTATTGGTGGTAAATCTATCCGGTAAAAAAAATTTAATCATTTCACAACAAGACAAAATTGAATTGTTCAAGCAAATTGTTAATGGGTGTGTGAAAAAATCGATTTGGTTGAGCAAAATTTGAATTTCATTTACTTGAAGCAAATTTTGCTTCTGGGCCCACCATTTGCTTGAGCAAGACTATTTCATGGGTGCGGATGCTCTAAAGACTCAACTCATCCAAGCCCACATCAAGTTTTAGTCAACCGTCTAACACAAATGTCGCCACCCGTGCATGCGTACACACTACCCTAGCAGCCGCCACAGCCAGAGGGAAATACATTCGGCCTCGCCCATCGACGAAAACCCTCATCACCACAAGCGCCGGTGTTGTCGACGATCTCCAAAAAAGTAGCAAGCCCGTCAAGACTCTGGTTTGGTCTCCGGCACAAAACCTATACACCCTCTTCTCACAGTCTTAGAGCATCCGCACACGCGAGCAACCGGGGGAGTTTTGCTCGAGCAAGAGGTGGGGCCGAACCGATTTGCTCGAGCAAGACGTTTTGGGAGCGCGCACCGGCGTCGAAAGAGGAGGCCAACTGCTCGAGCAGTCAACCGGTCTTCTTGTACGCCCGTTCGCTCGAGCAAACTTTGCTCCGGCGTTTGCTCGAGCAAGAGGTGGGGCCGGGCCTCTTCCGGCAAGGATCTCTGAGATATATTCCGTCAGCAAGATAGTAAGGGGTCGAGTACCTCTGTCCGTGGATTTCGTAAACGGCAGTTGGACCTCTTCCGGCAAGGATCTCTGAGAACACGTTTGATAGGTGGAGCACGTTAATGTCATTTTTAGCTCCAGAACACCCAAAGAAACTGTGTCATATCCACGTATCATACGAGACAACCGCCTCTAGGATAATCGTTGGGCAACCCTTTCGGCCCGAATATGCCCCTTGATAGGCGGTTGGGCAGTTCTTCCACTCCCAGTGCATGCAGTCAATGCTTCCAATCATACCTGGAAAACCTCGGCGTTCGCCCTTAGCTAGTAGTCGTGCGAGGTCTGCCGGTGTAGGACTGCGGAGGTATCTTGGACCATAGAGCTCGACCACTTGCCTGCAAAACTCCTTCATACATTCGAGGGTGGTCGATTCCCCCATCCTTGTAATTTCAGTACATTGATCCGCGGCTGATCCGTACGCTAACATTCGTAGAGCCCCGGTGATCTTCTGTTGGGGAAGTAGCCCTAGCAAACCAGTGGCATCTTCTCTTTGGTGCCAAGATTGGTCATGGTTGCAGAGGTCCGTCATGATAATGTTGAATCGGTCTCTGCTCATCCTGTACCTCCGGCGAAAGTCTTGGGCGTCGAAGATTGGATGATCGATGAAGTAATCTTCCATGAGATTGCGGCCCCTAGATATCCTCAAACGCTCCTTATTCGGTTTTTTACCGTGACGTGAACCGCTTGCTCGTGGTGGTTCGTCGTCATGTTGTGCTTCCGCCATCACCACCTGATTGACGAATGATTGCTCCATATGGGCATCCTCTTCTTGTTTACGTTGTCTCCGCTTGAAAAAATTGTTGAACCTGAAAGGATTCATTGATGCGGATGAACAAGGAAATGTTGTAAGTGTTTAGATTGATGGATGAAAGATGTGAGTATAGAATGACCGATTTTAGACATTTTATAGCCAATTGGTCGAAAATCTTATAAAAATTCAGCCATCTATTATTTTGACGACAGTGACACGTGTCAATTATGTAACGGTCGGAAATCTTATAAAAAATCAGCATCAATTATTTTGCCGACAATGACACGTGGCAGTGACACGTGTCAATTATCTAACGGTCGGAAATCTTATCAAAAATCAGCATCAATTATTTTACCGACAGTGACACGTGACAGTGACACGTGTCAATTATCTAACGGTCGGAAATCTTATAAAAAATCGTGGATAAAATCGAGTCGATAATGATACATGGCACATAATTATTGGTGGTAAATCTATCCGGTAAAAAAAATTTAATCATTTCACAACAAGACAAAATTGATTTGGTGGAGCAAATTGTTAATGGGTGTGTGAAAAAACCAATTTGGTGGAGCAAAATTTGATTTTCATTTGCTTGAAGCAAAATTTACTTTTGGGCCCACCAGGTGCTTGAGCAAGACCAAAACATGGGTGCGGATGCTCTTAGAACCACGTCACACCAACACTTCACAAGCCACCAAAAACCAAGATCACTGACTCAAGAACCCTCAGAGCCAATACACACAACTAGATCCGATATACACCATCCTGGTAATGGATCCAAGCCAATCTCTTTCAAATCAGATGATAGATCTTGAAGAGAAACTCCCTCCATCAAAGCCAAAGGCACCCAAAACGGCACCAAAAACCAATTGAATCACCAAGAAAACAAAGAAGTCAGCCACAAGACTAACAACAATCTTCAAGGGTGAAGTGTTTTCTGCCATCACAGAACTTTGGAAGATTTTTTCGTTGTCAAACCCTAGCAAACGGCTAGGGAGAAAACGACAGTGTATATTGCTAGGGAGAAAACGACAGTGTATATTTTGGTTTCTATCTACTCTTCAACCAACTCCAACTCTAATTTATTAACGAATCATGGAAGATTTTTCTTTTATTCTTCTCAAACCACAATTTGATAGATTTTGTACACTAATTATTTTAATTTATTTTGATTTTAGAGTGAATTACAAAGGTCTAAAGGATCCATAAGCCACGCTTTCACAGTTCATATTCGTATAAAAAATCAGAAAAAACCCTTTTATTCCTACAAGATTTATGTTCTCGTTGAGCTCATCTTAGAAATCATGCTATCTAATTTAACAAATGTGCCGCCCTAGTCGAACTCGCTGCCTGACAATGTCTTCCGCCCGGATCAGCCCTTAGAAACAGATTTTAGGTCTAAAAATAGGAGCAATACCCCGTCTTTGATTCACAGATTCACAGAATTAATCTATCATTTGACATTAGAACTTAATAAAGGTTTTAAGTAACCACATAGTCTTATATAGTGGAAAACTACAAATGACTGATTCGAGATCTTTTATGGGTCGTTCATATCTATTTCAAAAGAAAGTTATAGCTGATTAGTGAATGAAAATCATGCGAAGCGTGAATTTGATTTTCGATGCAAACTTTTATTTTGAGTTCTTAGTCAGACTTCTCCTCTCTCAACTAAAATCTTTGTGATGTTTTGGTAGGATTTGTCGATACCATATCTCGTGACCCATATAATGGTTGTTTTTCTAAAGGGGTTATGTCTTTACCCAAATAAGCATTATGATATATTAGTAGTCTATGAATCAAACTCTTGCACTACATCTTTGAAACATGTTGAGATTATTGGTCTACACGAAATTGTTCGCGAGTATTTATGGTTAAGGTCCATAGGTACATCCATTCAAAGAACTAGTGTGATTTACAGTTACTACATATGAACGTACATATATTTATAAGGATTTGCTCACATTAGACAAGTGAAGCAAGGTTTCATTAAAACGAAAACACGAAGCATATATTGTATAATTATTATCATCAATAATAAGCTCCCTCAAGTTTCAAGGGAGTCAATCGAGTTCGATTCGATTAGAACGTGTATTTATTTACTAAAAATTTGCCTTAGCCCACATTTGATAAACATGTTAAAAGCGTTGGACATATCAAATGAGGTGCAAACATGAGGAGAGTCTAGTGCATTCTATGTCACTTTTAAATGTAATGGCGGTATGCTATTTCTGTCTTTTGACGAAAATTATTTTTTATATATAAAGTTTTACTTGACAAAGTTTTTAACGAGGCTACATGAAAAGTACCATAAGAGTTTGACTTAAAAAAGGTAGGAGAAGACATATTTAGCTAGTTGATCGTAAGCATGCAATGAGAGACTTTTATAAATTAATGGAAGAGGACAACAAAAGGTTGGGTTAACCCCTTCAATCCTTCTGAAAGAGCGGTAATTTCGATTATAGTGACATAATATCTATATATTTAGACTTCTTAGCTAAAACATGAAAGAAAGGTAGAAATGCGCGTGTGGTGAACCCTATGTGAGGTTATAGTTGAGGTTCTGCACAGCCAGCTCTATATATAGTAATTGTATATACTATATGTGTGAGTTTAATAGTAGGTTGAACACTTACCACCGCTCTATATATACTAATTAACGAAAAAAGACAGCAAAAGGTTAGGGTAACCCCTTCAATTATAGTGAAAGAGTGGTAATTTCGATTATATTGTCATTATTTCTTTATATATAGACTTCTTAGCTAAAAGAAGAAAAAGAGATAGGAGAACTGTGGGACGACGAGTTGTTTTACAACACTTGAAGGACATCCCTCCCTAATCCGAGAATTCCTACCATAGGATTGCCGTAATGATGACCACTTTAATCGTTGAAAAGATCCATGTGATTCTCTACACAACACCAAATGTCACAGTTGTGGCTGCTGCTTTCGGTAACTATTCTTGCTTCTGAGGTTGGTTTGGGTATGAAGTTTGAGCATACGCATTCAGAAGACTGAACCCAAGTTGGCTTCGAAGTAGTATCCAGGGCCATGTTGGCCTTGATTAGAGAGAGGGTCCTCTGCGCAAAATAATTATTTGAATCCTACACAACCTGACTTCTAATAGCTTGAAATAGAGATATGCTAACAGCTTGAAGCAATGGAGAGAGGTAGTATTAAAAAAATTGTGCTTATTTGTGCAATTTATTTGATTTTGACATTTTCACACACTTATAGGCTTGTAGCTTTTTGAAGAGGGCCTGCCTCTTATACTTAATTTTAGGCCCAATGAGGACAGATGGCCGGTCCTAGTGAGCAAGCCTGGGTATTTCGAAAGTCTGGCCATGTGGGTTTCAATTTCAATTCATTAGTGAAACCTTCATGCCTCTGCTTGAGGGTAAACTGCTTGCCTTCGATTATATGTTTCAATGAAACACTAATTGGCAGTTACCTCTTCGTCTAGACAAGTGAGATTGGTGGGAGCTGCCACTGATGTTTATACCGTTAGCATTCTCATTAACTCTTTTCATTTGCTCCAATATTTTGGTATCTGATAATCTGATACAAGTCATATAACTCATATGAAAGATGGTCCTCACCTGTTTCTCCGCACTCTTAGTCGGATCCCATGAATGCATTACACTACGATGTAAGGTCTAATAGTACCAGTAATACATACAAGGTGAACACAAACAGTCTGGGTTCATTTCTACTAGACTAATAATAAATAGCGAAATACCATATGCAGAATACAACCTACATTTTCTGTCCAACAGGTTCTGTAACAGAGACAAAGTCTATTTTTCTACATCATTCCTACACTAAAAGCTGATTCCTGGGCATTATAAAATGAAACACAGCAAATTCACAATTCCTAACTTTCTTGGAGCAACCATTGTCTCTCCAATCTCAACGCCATGCCTCACGTGGGTACTTCAAAACGATGCATTTTGATATAGGAAGCTTTAGCCAAATCCAAAGCAGATGACATTACCTAGGAAATTTAGACCCTTTTAATTCCATTTCCCACCTTCCCTAAGTCAGAAAGACTTAGACTTAGGAACCAAAACACCGAAATTAAGGAAACCATACTCAACTCCTCACTAACACCAAGGCACCAAAACCCTTGCCCCCAAAATTCCAAACTGAAAGTGAACAATCTGCACAGCTTCAACTCACACACCTTCATCACATTCCTGCACGGTCTGCACCCCATGCCTTATTCCTCAATGTCTGAGCCCCATTATGCCGTGAGTTGAAATTCGCTAACGTTTTCGCTGCCGCGTATTTGGCCTACGCTTCTCTTTTGCCTAAACACTACAATTTACAATGGCGTTCAGCTTACTGATATTGCCTATGTTTCAAGTTTTTTGCTTCCTCCTTCTTGCCCGTTACTGTTACCATGATTGATGAAGTTGGTTTCTTTCTTGTTAGCCAACATCGACTTTGGCTTTCTGGGTATGCATTTTGCTCTCACTCCATCCTTCTCTGTTTCCTCCAGTTGCATCTGTGTGCTCCTGTAAAAGGTGAAAAAACCATGCACAATTTTATATACAATCCACTAAACCAGAAAACAGAAAAGAATATAAAAACCAAGAACGGACTGTATTATTACATAAAAACAAGTCCACTTTCTCACATTAAACAAACCCTAACTTGACCCTTTCTGTTTCTGAAGGGGGTTCACGGAATTAAATCCCCAACCTGCCACTGTAATCTGTAATCTGTAATCTGTGTGTTGTATTAAGGGGACCCATAACCCTACCAGAGGACAAGCTTGAATATGGCATTTATTTCGGAGGTCCAGAAAGTCCAGACTTTATAATAGTATGGCTCAGAACCGCTAGAGTTTATACACTATGAGATGGCCCCGAGTCACAGACTCATAACAGACAGCTGGGTTATGTTGTCAAGCAAAGGACGAATCTTTCAATCAATGTGAAAGAAGACCAAATGGGCTATCAGAGAATCATAATATTTTCTGAGCAGAATCAGAGACCCCAGAAAGCAAGGGGAAGAAAGCAACACGCAATTGTACAGTACCACACTGTTGCTCTTGCTGAAAGAAAGGCACTTTCACAGTGATATCTCAAATCAACCCAAGCTTTCAAACAAAGTTCAGTTAAAAAGAAAAAAAGAAAGACTAAATTTTTTTCACTTTGTCAATGAGATTCACACTAGCAAAATGCCAAGAGCTTTCTTTAGGTACCTCGGAACAAATTAACATTACCACATTGCTCACTAAAATGACGAAACTATAAACAACTTAGATATATCTGGAATAGAATACCACTACCAACTTAGATATGCATGTCTCCAATAGTAAACGTGATGCATAGCTAATATTCTAGTAATGCTGGTTAAGTTACTAGCCAGCCATTCTGAGATTACTAATACATAGCTAATAATAGGTTCCTAACATTAATTGCATACCATTCTGAGATTATTAGCTACGAAACTAATAAAAATTGAAGGATCAGTAACTTAATTACCTATCTGCATTGTAAGAACAAGACCTCTTCAGAGCTGGGATGACCTCTTTCTTGGTCTCGATCAAGCTCCCGCTAAAATACTCTTTCTCCTCCAATTTCACCCCGGGAAAACTCGAAATTGCCCTCTCGGCCACAGCCTGATTCCCTGCTCCGCGGGGCAGCCTAGCCTTGTACTGCCCAATCAACGAGAACCGTTGATCCCTCACGGCCGTCGAACCACAGTCCCTGAACGAAATTGAACCGCAGGATAGCAACTGCATCAGAACCGACGAAGCTTTCATTTTGCCACCTGGCACGATCTCAGGCGTCCGATTCTGACTCTCCTCCATCGCCGCTCCGTTCGTCTGAATCACCAGCCGTCCGTCCGCCTTCATCAGCGACTCGAGCGTCTCGGGGCTCGAATCCGACGGCGGAGGAGAAATGTCGTCACGGCTCAGCTCCGTGCTTCGACTACCGTTACTCATCTCCTGTTGACTCTGACCACCTTTCTCTTCCTCGATCTCCCGAACGACGCGTCGTCTGTGCAGCTTGTCCTCCGTCTGTGTCGACGCGTCCGCCGCCACCGCCTCGCCGACCGACTCAGTCTTGTAGACCTTATACTCATTAAGATCAATAGAGCTCCAAGACTGGTTCCGCCGGCGCAGGATCACCGGAGAGTCGTAACCGACGCCGGAATCGTGAACCTCCGGCGGAGGCCGGAGTGACCTCGACGACGCCGACTGCAGCGCCATCGGGTTGACCGGTGGGTCGAGAATCTCGGAGCCTTTCAAAACGTACTCATTGCCGTGCGACGGGTGTATGAAGTCGTTCTCCGACAAGTCGTGCCACACAAACCCCGTTTTGTATCCCCTGATTTTCAGCAGTCAAAATCGTAACAGTAATTAGCAAAATAGGCAAAATTTCAGATCATAGTTAGAGTAAATCAAAACGGAAGTAAAACCATACCGTTTCGCAGACCATGAGTACATGGAGGCCATGGCTTTGCCTCGGAGCAAGTTGAGCCGGTTAATCACATCTGAACGGAATCAAAAATGAAAAACCATTTTCCGATAAACAACAAATAAAAATACATGCAAAAAGTGAAAGTGAAATTACGAGTTTACCACGGAGGTAGAGGCCGCGGGGAGAAGATAGAGGGACCTCCATGAAATGGGGGTGCTCGAGCTGGCCGTTTCGGGAGAGGTAGTAGACAACAGGGACTTTTCTGTCAGCAGCAGTAGAGGTGGGAGTGATGGCGAGCTTGGGTTTGGGATCGTGGGTCGGGTCAGGGCTGGTATCAGAGTCGCGCCATTTATTGGGGATTTGGAGGTGGGTAAAAGCCGGGCGCCCTCTGGAAGTAACAGCCATTTGTGGCAGAGAGAGAACAGTGTTTTTGGGTTTAGAGAGAGAGACAGAGAAAGTGCGGGAAAGAGAGGAGAGGAGTTTGGTGGTGGGGGTGGGAGTATATCGCTAGGGCGGGTGAGTGTGAGAGAGTTAGTTTGTGAAGGTGTGAATGGGGGAGAAGAGAGGTGAAATTTTCAAAATGGGGATGCGGCAGACAAGTGCTACCAAACAAGTGAGGGCCGTTTTGGGTTTCAGAACTCTTTGGCAACACCTACCGTAGTATCACTGTATATTCTTAATAGTTTAACTTTCAGATGCAGGCTATGAACCGCGGTGGTGTGTCGCATTCGCGGTAAAAATCAGAAACTTAGGATCATTAGTCGTCAATTAATTGTTCATCAAATGGAATCGACTGGGGATACTTGGACCACAGTGAGCCAAAATTTTGGGAAGCCTATCCCTACGCTAGGAGAATTTAAGTAAAGACAGCGGCAGCCCCAGGACAGGAGATGATGAACTTGAATGTTCCAAGATGGGTCGAGTTGGGCACGAATGTGGGAAGTATTTAAGTTGCAGACTCGATCGGGGTTGCCCTCAAGAGGGATATATATGGACCTAATTATTCCGAGATGCACAATTGCAAAGCCTATACGTTAAATGGTCATTCAATTAGGCAAGTTTATTGCGAAGCAAATTGTGTAACTAATAGCTTGCTTTGTAGTATGTACATTAAAGTTAGACGAGATATATGCTATTAGTGAGACATATACTATTAGTAGTGTAACGAGATGTATGCTATTATTTACTATTGTAACATTATTAATAACCTTAATGTAACTCGGCATTCAAATCTAATATCCGGTTGTGAGAATTAATCTATCAGCTAGGCTGGGTTCAAATTTGTACTAAAAAAATTATAATTGGTAAACGTACTAGTAAGAAATTAATTAGCTGATGGAACAAGAAAGGTAAAAGAAAAAACACATGTTAAAAGCATAAAATGTAAAACATAAATCACATGAAAGTTTGTTCAATCCTTATGCCGAGTTCATTAAGGGGTGTTTTTTCACTTGCTACATTAGTTAAGTTTTTAGTATGATCACGCTAGTTACTAAAATGTAATAGTATAAGACGGTTTGTATTTCAAGTAAGTACTTACAAACTAGAGGTCATTGTAAAATAAAATTTAAAGTCACTCTTTAAACTTAAGAGTTTTTAACATTGAACATGCATGATGTACGTGTAAACGACATACGTTTTTAGTGTTTGTTATCATAAATTGACTATACATTACCTCACAAACAAATTTTAATGGCATTCTATCCTCTTTCATAAGAATCGTCTTTACGCAACTTGGATAATTATCCGACCTTGATTGAGTTTTTCCTTGTTGAAAAGTTGTAGCTAATGTTTGCTCTTCTTTGGAAGTTTCTCTTGGACTAAATCGACCAAGTTTAGAAACAACATAACAAAATGCAAAAGCCACAGTTAGACTGGAGTTGACTAATCTCTCTTCCTTAATTGTTTACTTGGACCACCTCACCTAACTTTGACTCTTTGACCTTTAAATGCGTTTTCTCAGCGTCTTTTCCGCAAGTCTGAAAAGTACTCGCCAAACACGTGGGGACCCCGCCGACGTGGCGCGTTCTCCTAAACTTAAATCGTTGACTCCATATTTACCAAAATCAAATCCTCTGCTTCTAGATTCTATTACATATTCACAGATCACAACACGTGGACGGTCACGAGCAGAAGAAAGGAAATCATCAACTAAAGGACGACCCAGAAAACGTCGTCGTTGTCGGTTTCAATTTGGCTAATAAGTTTTATTAGTGTTAATCCGGTGGGTTGAAATTAGTCGCATGGGTCCAATTTAGCAGGCAAGATAGTCCGAAGGTGAGACTACAACGTTTGTCATGGGCTTTGGCACGTGGGAATTCACATGCTAATCATGCAAACGACTCTTTAAGGACCACCGTCATGAGGAGTCCAATGGATTAAATTAGAAAAGGGACAGTCCAACACAAGACCATAACGTCCGATCGACCTATTAATTAGTGTTATAGGACTATAGCCAACTGGACAGACGTAGATTGCCTTAAACATATTAACGGATGATTTAGTCGATATGGAACGAGCTAATAATACATGAGCAACGCAATCCTCATGATTTAGTCACTGGAATAAGCTAATACATGAGGAATAAACACAAAATCATCCCTATAAAGGTATTAGAAACCGCAATTATCATGAGAGGGAGAGGGAGAGGGAGAGATAGATTGAGAGATTGAAATGGCAAGGATTAAAGTTCAGCATCTCCTTGTTCATACCTCTTGAGTTTCCTAGCTTGTTGTAAGCGGTGTGGGACTACAATTAGCATAGACTAATGTCCACAACCTGCTGAGGGAGGGACTAGCATGATCAATTGGCATGGGTATACACCATACAATTGAGTTTCCTTAGTTATATATCATACCTCTTAACTGCTTCGTATTCTTTATGAAGCAATACAACAGCAAAAAACCATAAAAAAATAGTTTACATGTTAAGACTTGATGATAATATGATCGGAAAGACAAAGAAATATACCGGAAGAAGGTTTGATCAGAAACAAACTTGAGAAAGTAAGTTCTTTCCCTTGTCATGAACTCACGATTGATAGCCCACCCATACTTGCACTGCTGTACATGAAACGCTTATGAATATATCAATAGTACCAGACTACCAGTACAGCTGAAACCTTCGATCATTACCAACTAAGCAAGACTCGTAGCTAACTAAATAAAACTTCAATGGAAATCCTAATTAATCTGCAATTCAGCTTTATTTGAATGAAGTTCCAATATAGTAATACATTCAATTTTCTAAATTACATTCAGGATCCGGACAAACTTTATCTCATACAAGTTTCTAACATGAGTAACATCCTATAAATTATAGAATTTACTGGAGTTTTTGTGTTTTGTATCTCCAATGAATCAGCAATACAATTAAGTGTTTATGAGATAAATGCATAGTTATGTGAAGATAAAGATTTTTATGACTATAGATAGTTATAGGGCTTTACCCCGAAGGGAACCCTTCCAGAAATTCTCGAGGGCGCGAGGCCCGGGAGGGGGTTTGAAATACAGTTCTCAATCAGCAATAGACGCGCCTTAGTAAGAACCTCATTGGCTGCATGTGTCATTGCCCCATTCGCAAAGATACCGTTAAACCATCCCTTACCTCTGTATTTATGTGTTTTTCTGTTGGATTATTCTCCAGCTTCTCGATGTGGTACTAAATACAGAGATTCATACTCCTTCTACGACCAGGTAAGGGCAACATCAGGTCACATCTAAGCCTCTAAAACAAGAAGCAACACAACTAACTGAAGGCAGAGAGATATGAACATTAGGTTACATGTGATGAATGCATGTTAGCTTAAACCCCTCTGAACTTGAATCGAGAAATTTATCACGTTCGCATTCATTCTTTGATCAACTTAGTTAAGCAAGGAACATGAAGTTAAAAGTGAGAAATTTTCATGGAGAGAGAGAGAGAGAGTTTTAATTACCACTTTAGTGAAGTTTCGTCACTAGTTTGAGATTGTAAATCTCTTTCAATCCTATCATATGTTTTATATAATGGAAGAAATAATTAAGTATTGCTACCCTGTGGAATGATGGTTGGAACATCACTGTTTAATTTCCATTGTTTACATGCCATCCGAATGATTTCAATGGACTCAAAATGGACTTGAAGAACATCAGCTGATCAAAGAAGGCTGGGACTTTCTTTTTTCAAGTGTTTTACTTCAGTCTTTAGGTGATCAAAAACTATATATTTTGCTTAGAAAATGTCTCTTTGGGCAAAATTCAGCCTGGATCAGTACTGCAGAATACTCCATAGGGACGTTAAAATTTAAATCACACTTTATACAGTTTTAGGTCAACAATGAAACTAAACCTCAAATTGCCGATCCTGCTGATCGATATCAACATTATAATCAAATAAATCAAACCTTGTATTATTTGGAATTGGGTTCCACTACCAGAAAAAAGGCTTTTCCCGACGAAATTAAAAAAAACGGCTGACGAATTAAAATTTTCGTCGGTACTTCCAACGAATAGCCTACGATTTTATTTTTCGTCGGTGGAAAAACAAAATCGTCGGCCATAGTTTAACCATAACCGACGATACTGTTTTTTCGTTGGTATAAACAAAAAACGTCGGCTATATCCATATTTCAGTCGACGATTTGGATTTTCGTCGGCATTTCTCTGAAACATTAGCCGACAAAAACTTTTGAAATTTTGGCCGACGAAATTGACATTTTCGTCGGCTATAAGTCTATATATTTTCAGATCTAGACAGCAGCTGCTCATTTAAAAAAAAAACGAAAAAAAAACGGGAGAAAGAGTGAAAAATCTGTGGGTATTGTTGAAATCCGTCTTCTCTTACATTGTGGACTGTGGAGCTATATATAGGTACGTATATGTGTATATATGTTGATTTTGAGTTCTAGTTGAGTTGATTTTGAGTTTTAGTGATTTTGATTTAGTAAGTGATTTTTTGTTTTGTTGTTGTTTTAGTGTTAGAATGTATGTATATATGTTGATTTTGAGTTGTAGTTGAGTTGATTTTAAGTTAGAGTTTAATTATGTGTTTTAATTTGATGTTATTTTAATTAGTGTTAATATATATATATATATATATATATATATAAAAAGTCACTGTTCATGAATAGTGATTTGTCTCACAAAAATGGGTCTTGACTGTCTTGATAAAAATCTTCATGATCGGCCCATCTTTTAGGTGGTGACTTGGGTTTTGACTGGGCTGTTGATTGACTGGAGGAAGGCGAGGAATGAGCTGAGCTAGAAACCTCATCTTCAGAACTGCTTGATTGATTAGAGAGTTGGGCCATGATTTGTTCGGCTAACTCTTTTAATTCACTTCTGCTGACTTGTTTAGAAGAGGAAGCCTTTCCTTTAGATTTTGAGGAGGAGGCACCCTTCTTTGATATTGAAACAGGTTTTGACTGGGCCTCTGGAGTGGCTGACTGAGTTACTGGAGCAGATGACTGGGCCGGTGCTGTATGCCGGATTGGGCTTTGCTGGAGAGAAGGCCTGATTGAGGTTACTGGTAGTGGGGTGACCTGAGCCGGAATGGCAGATGATTGATTGACCGGAAACTCTGTATTGAAATTGTGCAATGTTTTTTCTATATTGAATTTATCCCACCACTTGACTAAGTATTCTCTCGAAACAGTACCAAGAGTAACTCCAGGTTCCTCTTGGAGTTTGTATTGCCATTTGAAAATATAGGGGACCTTGTATTTGGACATAAAATGTAATGTGGGAGGGAAATTCCTGTCATAGTCAGAAAACGTCATAACTTTGGTAAATCGGTTGACTGCATCCTGAAGAGGTTCAGGTAAAAGGTCAAATGGAAAACCATGTGAATGCCACCAGGAGTAGAACCACATGGGGAAAACTCTTGGGAAGGTTTTATCAAAATTAATAAACCACGAATGATTGAAATCAAGAGTTTGGTGTAAGAAGATTTTGTGCCAAGCTTCTTCATATTGATAATAACTGAAAGAAATATCATTATATTGGTGATATGTATATGGAGGGTCTTTCCAGTCCTCAAGTGTGAGGATCTTGACCAAATAAATTGAATGATAGAGCAGTTTGTTTGGGTCTTTAGTATCATAGATGGCCTTAATAGAAACAGAATTTGTTTGAAAGAGGATTTGTGTAAAAAATTTTAATGACTGGGAAGGATCGGACCAAGCAAAATGTTGATTGGGGGGAAAATACATTTTTGCTAAAGCTATGGGAGATTTAACACGGCTTAAGCATGGTTCGACATTAAATAAGTTTTGAGAGACTTTTAAAGCATATGGTGATGACTTTTTAGAAGAATAAGACCTGGAGGGTTGACCAGGGAATGAAACTGCATATGGGTCATATTGAGTGACTAGGGCTGACTGAAAACTGGGCCGAGGCCCAATAGTAGATCCAAGGTAATGGGTTGGATTTGGTAAGTTATAATAACTAGGATGACTAGGAACTAGAGCCTGATTGGAAGAGGGCTCAGTTTTGACTGTTGATTCTGTTTTGACTATTAGATGACTGGGCTCCGGTGACTGCTGCTGCTTTGCTCTGGCCCGGGTCGTCATGGGAAGGGCCCTGGAGGAATTCACGAGTCAGAAAATCGGGTATATGGTTGTCTTCTCCTTTAATGAATGCAATTTCAAAATCAAAAACACTTAAAATAGCTTGCCATCTAGCAAATATTTGTTTACTCGCAATATTTTGCACATCTTTTTCCAAAACATGTTTTGCACTTTTGCAATCAACTCTGATTAAGAATTTTTGATTTAATAAATCATCTTGAAATTTGCTGACACAAAGTACAACAGATAAAATTTCTTTTTTGATAGTACTGTAATTGCGTTGTGACTGTGTCCATGCACCAGAATAGAACCTGACAATTTGCTCAGGATGAGCAGGAGAAATTTGTTGTTTAAGAATACCGCCGAAACCTATCTCTGAGGCATCAGTTTCTACAATTTTGAAAGATTCTGCTAATGGAATGCCTAAGCATGGTAATGTTTTGACATGATTTTTGATTTCTTTGACAAGACTAGTATGAGTATTCGTCCAAGGAGGGGGATTCTTTTGAAGTCTATCGAATAAAGGTTTGCATTTTTGCCGAAGATTTTGGTAAAAGTCAGCGACATAGTTTAATGATCCTAGAAATCTTTGAAGTTGATTTTTATCTAAAATTATGTCTGGGAATTTATCAGCGAATAGGATGACTCTGTGGATTGGTGTGATTTGGATTTGATGTATATTGAATCCTAAAAACCGGATATTTGTTTGAAAAAGTTTAATTTTTGAAGCTGATATTACTAAGCCACTGGTTTTCATTACATTATAGAATTGATTTAAATGTTTCCAGTGTTGATCAATAGATTGTGAGAAAATGAGGACATCATCAATGTAAACGATTATAAAATGACTGTATTGGTTTAAAATGTCATTCAAAATATTTTGGAATTCGCTAGGGGCATTCTTAAGGCCAAAAGGCATAACGTTCCATTCATAATGGCCAAATGGGGTGACAAAAGCAGTTTTGTATTTATCATTTTCATGTATTTGGATTTGCCAGAATCCAGATTTTAAATCGAATTTAGAGAAGATCACTGAATTATTTAGTCGGTTAATAAGGTCGCGTTTGTTGGGAATGGGGTATCTTATCCATTCTAAAACTGTATTGAGGGGTTTATAATTTATAACTAATCGAGGAGCACCTCTTTCTAATTCGGCATTTTTTTGGACATAGAAGGCGGAGCAAGACCAAGGGGATTTGCTGTGACGAATTATTCCTTTATTTAATAAGTCTTGAATTTCTTTTTTACAAAATTCCATGGTTTCATGATTCATTTGAATTGGGCGAGCTTTTGTAGGGATATTCTTTTCATCAAAGTTTTTAATATAGGGAAGTTTAACAATATGTTTTTTCCTATGCCAGAAGGCATTAGGAATATCTGAGCATAAGTCTCTAATAATTTTTTCTTCAAAATTTTTAATCTTGTTTTGGAGAGAAAGATCTTGTAATTGGTATTCAATTCTTTTGAAATCAATTTCTTCTTTTAAATAAGTTATTTGCTGTCGTTTTGCCGTGATTAAATTAATAGTTTTTGAAATGGAATTTTCTTGGAAAGCCTTTAGAGTATGTATTTCAGGGTTTGAGAGGAAATGGAATTTAACTGGTTGGCCAAAAGGGTAAGTTGTAATACCATCATATTCCGTCATAAACGGGTAAAGAAGGGTGATGAAAGGGAGCCCTAGAATAACCTTATCAGTTAGATCTTTAACTAGAAGGAATGAGGTTTTGAAGCAAACATTGTCTTGGCAGACATGTGCTTTGGAAATTTCATATTTGATATTCATTTTGGCGCCATTTGCAGATCGAAGAGACTCTTTTGTTTTTTCGAAATATTTTGAAGCAATCAGACCTTCTTGAATACAGTTTAGGTCAGCACCTGAGTCGACTAAAACTGGAGTTGTAAATGAGAAATCTTTTATCCATATTTGAACTGTAGTATACCATTTTTTAAGATTAATTTGTTGAATAGTATTAATAGTAGCATGTTCGGATATTTCTTCGTTTTGTTGAATAGTTGGTGAAGAAGAGTGTATTGGAGATGAAGTATTGTTTTGTATTTTAAGGATTTGAGCATCAATTTTTACTAGATTCAAATCCCCTTTGATATCTTTATTTTCAAGTGTTAATTCCATTTGTTGTTGTTGTAAAGATTGAATTTCTGATTTGATTATTTTTATTTCATGTTGAAGATCTTGGAGCGTGACTTCTGGTTTTTTATTTTTGAATTTATCAAAAGTTGTAGTAAGGGAGATTCTTTCTGGTGGGGTATTATTTACGTGTTCTTGGGTAATTAATTTTTTTAATTTCTTAAGATATTCGGCTTTAATATCTGGATTTTCGATTTTCCCAATTAAGTCAATTAATAATTCTTCTTGTTCTTCTTGTTTGGAAAGTACATTAATAGATTTACAGCAAGCGTCTTTGCAAGCTAACTTAATGTTTGGAGAAGAAGATGTTTCAGAACTAGAGGAAGCAGATGACTCAATTGACATAGGTTCGTTTTCATCGTTTTCAATTTCAGAATCAGTATCTCTTATTTCTAATAATCGTATAAGATTATCTCGTTCTTCTTGACTGATTTTTAATTGATTGATTGTGTTTTTTACTGGACATTTATTGGCAAAATGACCAGGTTTACCGCATTTATAACATTTAGTTTTGTCAGAAGGAGGGGATTTCTTATGTTTTGGCTGAAATTTTTTGAATTTTTTAAATTTGTTTTTAGTATAAAATTTATCAGGTGTGAAATCGTTGTTATTTCGGGACCGATAATTGTGATGGTTAAATCTTCTTTTACTAGGGTAGTAATTAGATTTATGTTTGTGATTTTTCTTTCTAGAGGGAGGAGTAGAGGGTAAACCATATTGTTCACAAAAAGTTCCTAATTCATATTTCGCTTTTCTCTTTTCAGTTTTTGTTTGAGAATTTAGTTTCATATCGATACACATTTTTAGACCTTCTTTTTGAATGATTGTGATGATATTTCCATAAGTAAGGTTATTATACTCAATGTGACCTGTTTCGTTACTTAGGACTTGTCTGATTTTGTGAGCAAAAAGTTTTGGTAAGCCGTTAATAAATTTTTCTTTCCAAAAGGGCTGGTTACTATCGTCTCTAAGCATAACTCTAGAGATAAAAACATCCTTGTACCATTTGAAATCACTTAGAGTTGGACATCTTAGGTTAGTGAGTTGGTCGTGAATTCTGGATGTAATGTGACTTGGAGTACCAATAAAATGTTGGATAATTGTATAGAATAAAGTGTTTACTGCATCGGAAACTCCTCTTCCAATATTTTCGTCAAAGATGGGGTTGCCATCTTCATCTTGTTTAATTGCATGTTTTATTTGGTCTCTGGATTCTGCTGTGAGATGTTTTTCCCACCAGGAATGGAGTGTTCCTGTGAATCCGGTAACTAATATGTTTACAATTTCAGGCTGACTGAAATTATGGTTAGTTACATAACTGTTTGCTGTCATTGACATATGATGTAATTTGTTTAAAATCTCGTTTTCCGATAAATTATCAATATTCCATTCATATGTTTTATCAGAAGAGACTGAGAATTGATTATTTGGAAGGGTAGTAGGCTTTATGTCTATTGGTAAAGGACGATCTATCCATGTTTTGAATTTTGGTTTCTTTGGATAATTAATTCTTGATAATTGGAGATCTTGAAATGTTTGGTTGATTTTTGAGATTGTACTGGAATCTGTATCAGATGATTCAGTTGATGTTTCTGAAGATTTATTTTTGTGTATGACTGAAAGATTACTGCTACTTGGTTCGTTTTTAATAGATTTTAATAACTGATCAATTTTTTGGGCAGTAGAAATTGGTTTATTTGTGTTGAGGTTATTAAAATGGACCAAGGGTGTTTCAGTTTGTGGTTTAGGAAGTACACTGACTTTGGTGGATACTATGTCTATTTTTGTTTCAATTTTATCTAATTGTTGGCCTATAGTTATTAGACTTTGATTAGAATAATTATTTTGTTCAATAATTTTCTTATGTTCTGGATCCTTATCATCAGTTATTTTAAAAGGTGAAGCCATCATTTTTTGTTGTAGATGTTCAATAACAATATTTTCTACAGGGGGATGAGTGGATGTTACTATAGTATTGGTTGTTGTCCATTTAGATTTTGTTAGTGTTTGAATATTTTTGTTTAAATTGTCAATAAAATCAAGAAAGAATATTTCCGTTTGATTTTTTAACATATAATTTTTCCAATCTTGAAATAGTTGTTTACGTTGTTGGATTAAAGGAAACTGTTGACGGTATTGATTTCGTCTATTAATATTTTCTTGGGCTTCTAAATGTTGATCTAATCTGGGGAAATCAATTGTAAAAGGGCGACGGTGGATATTTTCTTCTAAAGCGAGATTTGTTACTAACTTAGGAAAATCTAATGTAAAGGGACTTAAAGGACAGTTGGGGGCTATAGAGTTTAAGACAATGTTCTCAGAGCTTTCACCGCTTACCTGAAGATCATGCTCAGTGACCCTGACGAGGGTGCTTAACTGGGGATCGATAGAGTTTGAGACAATGTTCTCAGAGCTTTCACCGCTTACCTGAAAATCATGCTCAGTGACCCTGACGGGGTTACTTAAATATATTCTATCGAGGGTACTTAACTGGGGATTAACTGGAGGAATGACTTCAAAATCTCCAGCTGTTGGGGTAGGTGAAGTCGGTCCTTCGTCAGTTGTAGGAGGTTCTTCATAAGTAGGATAAGTGACTTGAGAATTAGTGTTTAAATTTTTTATTTGTAATTTTTGTAATTCTTCTTCTAATTCTTTTATCCTAATATTTTTTATTTCTGTTTCTAATTCAGAATCTCTTCTAGAGATTGAAGATTCAGCTTTAGTAGAATCGGCAAATGAACGCCTGGCAGAGACGAAAGATTGTCTAGAGGATTGACCTAATTCTGTAATTTGAGGACGCTGAATAGGATTTGGGTTTTGATTACGAAAGTTAATCCTTATTGTACCATCATTGTATTGGTGTATTCCACTTAAGTCAGAGACACTGTGACGTATGTTTACTGGTTGATTTTCATTAGTAAGAGACCATTCAGAGGGAAGTTGGACGTCAGACCATTTTATTGTATGGGGAACTCTGATATTAGCATTATCTTGATTGCTGTGAATTAAAAGTGTTTGGTTTTTGGGACTTTTATTAATAGCTTGAAAATTCATATTTGTTCCAGTAACTTTATAATGAATTCGATAAATTAAGGCTAATGGTTGTGTTCCTTCCAAAACATTATACCCAGAAGTTTTTATATTTAATGTTAAGGCTTTTAATATATGGGGATCGCTAAGACTGATCGTGAAATCAGGGTAGCAATCAAAGTGAATTGGCCCATTGAATAGGCTTGATTCAATCATACCAAGAGTGCTATCATTAAAATCTGTAAATCTAGCATCTCTTAGACAGAGAAGGACTGAAGCATTCAGACCTTTTCTGGTTAATGGTTTAACACCGATTTGGACTAATCCAATATGGAGGAAGTTGTGACCATCTTTTTTATGTTTTTTAATGGATTCAGGACTGAAAAGTTGACATGTTTCATGATCTTTACTAAGAGCATAAACTTGCTCGACTGTTTTAATATGATGTTCACTTTTAAATGAAGAAAGTGACCATTTTTTCTTGTAAATCTCATTACTAGGAACTCTAGGAATATTCCAATCGTTAATATCAATGTTATCGTTTGACTGATATTCTATTTGTTCTTCATTAACTATATCTGGAATCCTATTGAGGAAGGACCTAGACGAACTAGAAGAGACTGAGGAAGATCTAAATAATCGACTCATAATGGGAGATGAAAGAGTAAGTGACCAGTATTTTAAGCTTGACAGTAACCACGATCAAGACTGGACGCCTGAAGAACTCCGAAATTCTCTTCTCCGCTCATGCCGCATCCGCTCATGCCTCTCTGGGACTTACTGTTTGGACCTGGTATCTTACTGTTTGGTTGGAGAAAACAAAGACTGAAGGCGGGACAGAATAGATAGGGTTATAGACAAACTTAAGAGACGTGGGCAAGAACACAATCACAACACAGTATAAGCAGGTTAAATAGATCAATCTCAATGACCTCTCCTAGGCGGTAGTCCGCCACTTGGGGATTGAGATATAGAAAAAGAACAGATAGAATAACAGCAAGATAAAACAGAATTAAGAAAAGTTTAAAGGTACGTGGAGCATGAGAGCTACTGTGCTATGAAACTTAATCCAATATATATATATATATGTTTGTTGCTGCCTAAACCCGGGGGTCTAGTAGATACTTGATGAATCCAACTCAATCTCTTGCAATCCTGCTTACTAAGGGGAATACCGGGCGGGCCGGCCTTCACCTCTCCGATGCCTAAGTTAGTATAGTTGAAATATATATAACTAAGGCACGTATGTAAGCAGGGAGAGAGACAAGTTACCTCATAAAGAGGGTAGTTGGGGCCCATATATAGGTGGTTGGGGGTAAGGACTGGCCTTACTCTTCGATGTGGGACTGGCTCCCTTCTGTTTATACTTTCTGGTGCCCCCTTAGGCAGGCTGGCGCCCCCGGCCCCTGGGTCCCTGGAGGCAGGATAGAGTGCCAGGCCCCGAGGCCGGGTGCTGGTGATCCGGTCCCGACCCTTGGGCCGGGCCCTGGTGCGCTTGTTGCGGGTCTGTGGGCCTGCTGTAGCCTCTCTGCGGCTACTGTCAACAATGTTAATTAATAGTTGTTGATAGTGTAATTAACTTAAATAATGGTTGATATATAGTGTAACTTTATATATGAGTTGATGTTGATAATAATATATATTGTAATGTAATTAATTATTAAGGATATATATATATATATATATATATATATGTGTTAATTAATTTCTTATTAATTAAAGTTATATATATATATATATATATATATATATTATTTTCAGGCTATATATAGATCCGGATAAGAGTTGGATTTCGCTTCCAAGGCATGACTGACGATACACTACAGGAGTTGTGAATTTTTTGCAATTTGTCGAGGAAAATGCAAACGGGAATGAATACCATTATTGCCCGTGCAATAAATGTAGGTGTCGCAGTGATATGTGTCGATTTCCGATTAGGACAGTATGGGAGCACCTAAAGAGTAATGAGTTTTGGACGAAGTACACACGTTGGATATATCACGGTGAGCCATCATTAGATGGATCGCATGATCATGGGCAGTTTTTTTAGGCGGGCAGTAGTAGTACATCCAACGATCCAACAATGGCATTCGTCAACGACGTGTTTCCTTTTGAAAGCGGTGTACGTGGGGAACAATATATGCATGACCCGGTGCAGCCCTTTCCACAAGTTGTCAACACTGCTGCCTTTGACAAGTACAACAAACTGATTGCATTGCAACAGACCCCCTGTGTCTTCAAGTTCTGAGAAGACAGTTCTTGAAAGTGTGATGGAGGTAATGAGGATTAAAGTCGAGACAAAATCGACTATCAGGCAAGTGAATGAATATCTACAGTACACTTCTTCGTTGTTGGAGGAGGGTCATCGTAATCCTACCAATCACCGTAAGGTCCGAAGTATCCTCAAAGATCTAGGGCTTTCCTACATTAAGATCCATGCATGCGCATTTGACTGCGTTCTCTTCTGGGGTAAAGATGCAGAAGGGAATGACCTTGCTAGCCTTGACGCATGTCCGATATGTCATTCTGACCGATATAAGTTGACGGGAGCAGGCAATAGGAAACCTGTGAAAGTGCTTCGGTATTTTCCGTTGAGAGATAGGCTTGAGCGGTTGTACATGTCAGAAACCACTGCAAAAGCACGGTGAGCGGGACTTGGGAGACGCAGATATCATGACATACATCTCTGACGGAGCGGCTTGGAAGCATATAAACAATGAGTTTCCTCATTTTACGTCAGATGTCAGAAACGCCAGGCTCGGGCTCTCAACCGAAGGGTTCAACCCTTTCGGCACCATGAGTCTTTCATACAGTATATGGTCGGTGATTTTGGTACCTTACAACCTTCCTCCGTGGATGTGCATAAAGAAGGAATATAATATGTTGACGTTGTTGATTCCGGGGCCTGGTTACCCAGGGAAATGTCTCGATGTGTATATGAGACCATTGATTGAAGAGCTTAAGGTATTGTGGGACATTGGTCATCCCACTTTTGACAAGTACAAGGAGGAGACTTTCCAGATGCATGCCATGGTTATTGGTACCATCAGTGATTTTCCTGCTTATGGGATGTTGTCGGGCAACGTTGTTAAGGGATACAAGGCTTGTCCAGAGTGCCTCAACGATTATGGGAGCACCCCTCATTGCAACAAGATATGCAGAATGGGTCATCGTGTATTCCTTCCGGCGGATCACCACTGGCGTTACGAGTCCGCCGCATTTGATGGAACCGAAGAACACGGTGGTCCTCCCAGAAGATGGACGGGAAGAGAAATTTTAGCAGTGCTTAATGAGTACGATTTTGGGCCCCTCAGCAATCATCCCGATATTGTAGCGGAAATACCTGAAAGACCTGAGGAGTACAAATTCTGGACACATAAGAGCATATTGTGGGAACTCCCGTACTGGTGTGAGTTGTTGATCCGTCACTTCCTAGACGTTATGCACATAGAATTTTTTTTTTCTGAAAGTGTGGTGGGCACAACGCTAAACTTGGAGGGGAAGACGAAAGACGGTCCTAAGGCTCCCACTGATCTGCAAAACATGAATATCAAAAAACAACTATAGTTGAAACAACGGAAGAGAAAAATGCCTCAAGCTCCTTACACCGTCAAGCCTGAGCATAAATCAGAAATTTTCCATTGGATAAGTCGGGCCAAGTATCCTTCAGGCTTTGCTAGAAATATAGCCAAGTGTGTGAACAAACAATTCAACAATCTTTACGGGTTGAAAAGTCATGACAATCATATCCTGCTACAACGTCTCTTCCCTGTTTTCATTCGACCGTTCATTCTCTGTCACGTTGTGGAGCCGTTAGTAGCGTTGGCAAGATTTTTCCAGAAGGTATGCACACGGGAAGTGAGAAAATCTAACCTCCGGGAAATGCAACAAGACATCGTTCATATTATGTGTAAATTTGAGATGATATTTCCTCCAAATTTTTTCGACATCATGCCTCACCTCATGATCCATCTTCCTCGGCAGTTGTTGCTTACCGGTCCTGTACACTTCACTTCGATGTATCCGATGGAAAGGTACGTATTTTACACCTTATGTTAATTTCCTCATCAATATATGTGATTTAGTATTAATGTATTATCATAACACTTTAAAAACTTGATTTATAGGCAACTTGGACAATACGGTGATTTTGTCCAAAACAGATCCGCACCTGAAGGATGTATATTGCGCACGAGTGCGTCACCTACATGAAGCTGTATTTAGGAGCGTTACAGGAAAGCATACCGGAAGATGTACCTTCACAGTTCAATCTTTCCATACTCTCCGACGATGTTGTACTCGGTGGAAAAATGCCAGTTTCCTACAAGTTGAAAGATTATGAGGTAGCCATTGCACATTGGTGGGTACTAATTAACTGTTTAGAAGTTCAGTTTTGGAAGAACATACATCTAAACTGTGAACAAGTAGGAGGTGATCTCGATTACCACAACTGGACATTCGCAGAGTATCACTATCTGGGTAAACCCAGACACTATCTCTCATCAATGGGAGAGAACAATTTCGAATTCCTTGAACCTACAAAGATAAAGAAACTCTGGTCAAACAATCAATCATAAAAGAATATAAGTCGAATTGCAAATGTAAGAGGGAGAGATAGAAATGGCGACGATGAGGCATAGTTAATGGTGCATCTGTATCAAAAATACGTTGGAAAATAATGGTGAAAAAGCTCATGACGGCGGCCCTCTGAGGCTGGTACACCCGGAAACAGACGCCGGACTTCTCTACCCATCCCTAGTGCATAGCCGATGATGTTGTTGCATAGGAGCGGTGAAAGACTGCTTCTGCGTAAATCATATCTCCACCGATGCACCTTCTCATGACGCTGAGGAACATCACCTATGGTCTGATGACAAAAACTAGTCGTCCGACGACAAAGTCCAAGAGGACTTGCCGCCGGAGATAGCCGCGAAAATTAGATCTCACAGAGGACGACAAGCAGACTTGTATTTTGTAACCGTCGCAGGTATCAGATGGGAGTCGAGTATGACCAATTTCAATTTAACAAACCAAACAGTTCATCTTCATCCATCGCAACTGCAAGTGTGCCATGCATTTTGTTGGAATCCATGTTAGAATTCACAATACTTCTACTTCCGCACTGGCGAGTGTGATCAGCAACCACTTCGACGTGGCGAGTGGTGACCAATTACTCGTGGCGAGTGAAGTATATGACACTGTTCACTTGGTGAATAGTGTTTGAAGAAGAGTAGACGAACTGAACTTATGCAGTATTTTTGATATAAAATTCTTAAAGATTACAATGAAAACTCTTCCCTTTTATAGGGATACAAAGTAACCTACAAAATATCTAAGCTAGTTAAGCTAGAGATCAACTTGACAATTTATAGTAATTTGATACTACAAATATCTAACAGAAAATCTCAGTGGAATGAACAGTAGTTAGTTGCTGGAAAACATATCAGCTTTTCAGTCTAACTCCTATTTCACCCAGGAAAGCATTAACTTTAACACTCCCTCTTAATGCTTTGCCTTATCTTTCCGAGCAGGCCTCTGGCGAGTGCCTTGGTGAAGATATCAGCAACTTGGTCATCTGTATTGCAGTACACCAATTCGATCTCATTCTCTTCTACTGCATCCCTGATGTAATGAAACTTCAAGGCGATGTGCTTGGCCCTACTGTGATAGACAGGGTTCTTGCTCATTGCTATTGCAGACTTGTTATCACTGAGAATGGTGGTTGCTGTTCTGTTTTTCTCACCAAAGTCTTCTATGACTCTCCTTAGCTATATTGCTTGTGAAGTGGCGATTGAAGCTGCTACATACTCAGCTTCAGCTGTGGACAATGCCACTGATTTCTGCTTCTTTGAAGCCCAGGAGAACACTCATGTTCCTAGTGTGAAGGTGTATCCAGATGTGCTCTTCAAGTCATCTACACTGCCTCCCCAGTCACTGTCACAGAACCCAAAGAGTTTTGGTTCTACATTCCTCTCATACAGGATTTCAAAGTCCATTGTTCCTTGGATGTATCTCAGGATTCTCTTTGCAGCTCCATAGTGTATCTTGGTGGGGTTGTGCATAAATCTGGACATCAAGCTTGTTGCATACATAATATCTGGTCTTGTTGTAGTTAGGTATAGCAAGCTTCCCACTAAGCTTCTGTATAAGTTCTCATCGGCATAACCACTTCCATCTTCCTTGTAGAATTTCTTACTGACCACTAGAGGAATTGCAACTGGATTGCAACCTAGCATTTTGAACTTCTCTAGTATAGTCTTTGCATATTTCTTCTGGGTAATGAAGATTCCCTCCACTGCTTGAATTATTTCAATTCCCAGAAAGTAATGCAGGATTCCCAAATCACTCATTTCATATTTCATCATCATATCAGACTTGAAATTTGAAATCATTTTTTCACAGCTTCCAGTAAATACCAAATCATCAACATATATGGAGACAATAAGTATGTTTGATTTACCTTCAGTCTTTGTGTAAAGGGCAGGTTCGTTTTCACTCCTTTGAAAACCCCTTTCTGTGAAATAGGAATCGATCTCACCATACCAAGCTCTTGGGGCTTGTTTCAGGCCATATAGAGCTTTCTTCAGCTTGTAAACTTTTTGCTCTTTGCCTTTGATGATGAAACCTTGTGGTTGTTCCACAAACACTTCTTCTTTCAGCACTCCATTTAGAAATGCCGATTTGACATCAAGTTGGTGTAGATACCAACCCTTTTGTGCAGCAATGGAAATCAGACCTCTTATGGTCTCATGCCTTGTCACTGGTGCAAAGGTCTCATTGAAATCCACTTCAGGTATCTGCGAGTATCCCTTCGCCACCAATCTTGTTTTATTTCTTTGCACAGAACCATCTGAATTCAGCTTGGTCTTCTATATCCACTTCAAACCTATGACATCCTTGTTGTCTGGTTTGTCAACTAGCTCCCATGTGTTGTTCTTCACAATCACATTGATCTCCTCTTGCATTGCAGACCTCCAATCATTTTCCTTCACTGCTTCTTCAAATCTTTCTGGCTCAAACAAGCTCCCATGTGTTGTTCTTCACAATCACATTGATCTCCTGTTGCATTGCAGACCTCCATTCATTTTCCTTCACTGCTTCTTCAAATCTTTCTGGCTCAAACAAGCATGCATTGCAGCTTTCATGCACTTCATTCAAGCTTCTCAGCCTTACTGGTGGAGAGCTTGGTGTTGATTGAGCTTCTGAAGATCCTGGCGAGTGTGTCGCTGGCGAGTGAGTCACTGGCGAATGTGTCGTTGGCGAGTGAGTCGCTGGCGAATGTGTCGCTGGTGAGTGATTTGCTGGCAAGTGAGTTTCTGGCGAGTGAGTTGCTGGCGGATTGAGTTCCAGAATTTCTGGATCCTCTTGTTCATTTTGAACATTTACTTCTTTTCCTCCTTTCTTTTGGACTGAACCTTGGTTCCAATCCCAAGATGAATTCTCACTGAAGAGAATATCTTTGCAGACTATCATTTTCTTCTTCTGCAGATTGTAGAGCCTATAGCCCTTTGATTGAGAGCTGTATCCCATGAATACACACTTCTCACTGGTTTCATCCAGTTTATATCTCAGCTCCTCTGGGATATGTGTATAACAAATTGATCCAAACACCCTCAAGTGATTTACACTTGGTTTCCGGCCACTCCATGCTTCAAATGGAGTCTTTCTTTGGACAACAACTGTTGGATGTTTGTTCATTAAATACACAGCAGTATTCACTGCTTCTCCCCAATATTCTTGAGGTACTGATTTATCATGGAGCATGGACTTGGCCATCTCAATGATTGTTCTGTTTTTTCTTTCAGCTACACCATTCTGCTGAGGTGTGTAGCTAACAGTGAGCTGCCTTTCCAGCCCAATGTCTTCACAGAACTTCTTGAATTCATTTGATGTGTACTCGCCACCTCTATCTGTTCTTAACTTCTTCAGCTTGAGGCCAGATTGTCTCTCCACCATTGCTTGAAACTTTCTGAACACGGCGAACACATCAGACTTTTGCCTTAGGAAATAAACCCAATTCATTCTTGTGAAATCATCTATGAAGGTCAGAAAGTATCTGTTTCCTCCATCAGTTGTGGTTTTCATTGGACCACAAACATCAGAATGTACCAGCTCCAGAGGTACTTTTGCTCTCCAGGCTTTTCCTTTCGGAAATGGGAGTGTGTGTTGCTTCCCCAATGCACATCCTGCACACACTTCATTTGCATCATTTATTTTTGGTAGACCCTGCACCATTTCCTTTTGATGCAGCAACTTGAGACTATGGAAATTCAAATGTCCAAGTCTCTTGTGCCAGAGCCAGGGATCATCCTTTAGCTCCATTCTTCTTGCACTCTCAGTTGCATAATTGAGAGTCAGAGGAAAACTTCTGTTCCTCTTCATTTGGATTTCTACCATCAGGTTCTTGCTGCTTCCTCTCTGATATATCTTGCAAGTGTCATCACCAAAATGCAGGTGATACTTGTGCTCAATGAGCTGACCAACACTTAGCAGATTAGAATCCAGAGTTGGAACCAACATCACATCTCTGATGTACATTTTTCCAGACTTGGTTTCAACAACAATGCTTCCCTTGCCTTTTGTATCCACCAACATTCCATTTCCCATCTTTACTCTTGTAATGCTGTCGTGGTCAATATCATGTAGAAGGTTGGCATTCGCCGTCATATGATTACTGCAAGCACTATCAACAAGCCACACATTCTCCTCTACTGCAACACTTGCAGCATGAGTAACACAGAACATGTTTGTGTCACTCGCCTCAATGCTGTTCGCCTGTTGATTTCCCTTGTAGTTACAATCCTTCCTAACATGACCAAACTTTTCACAGTTTGAGCATTTTGGTTTCCCTTTGAACCAACACTCGCCTGCATGAAGCTTATTATAGACAGTGCATTTATAATACCCTGAGTTGCTATTCTCCTCATTGTTGCTCTTCATCCGCTGCGTTGTTTTTCCCTCCCACTTTTTTCCTTTTCCTTTCCAGTTCTTTTTCTGCTTAGAATTTGAACTAGATGGCTCACTCCTATTTGAGTTAAGGTTGAGTGTTTGGAAAGCCTTTTCAGTTTCTTCATCATGACTAGACAACCTATGATCGAAAGCTTTCAGAGTTCCCATCAGATCCTGAACACCTAGAGTTTTCAGATCCCTAGTCTCCTCTATAATACTAACAATAGCATCATATTTCCTATTCAAGCTCATTAGGATTTTATGTACTACTCTCTCCTCATGTATTGGTTCTTTGTAGGTTCTCATCTGATTAACAATATTAGTCAATCTAGTGCTATAATCACCTAACAACTCAGTATCATTCATTTTTGTATACTCAAAATCTCTTCTAATAGATTGTACCTTGACAGCTCTGACCCTTACTGATCTTCTGTACTCAAGGCTGAGTGCATCCCATGCAGCTTTGGTAGTCTTCTCATTTGAGATTCTGGGAAAGATCTCATCTGTGACCGAAGTCTGCAGAATATTAAGAGCTTTCGCATCTTTCTTAATATTCTACTTCAGTTCAGCCATCTGCGCAATTGTTTGCTCCTCTCCTGCATCTGGTCTCTTGTATCCTTCTTCTACGAGGCTCCATAGATCTCGTGAGATGAACATGGTCCCCATCTTGATTATCCAGAAATCAAAGTTCTCTCCATTGAAGATCGGAACTTTGTTTTCTGAACTACTTCTTGATGTAGCCATCTCAGTAACAGAAAAATAAAGACTTGTGTTTGTTTTTTTTGTTTCTGAATCAACAGATGGTACACCCCAGTTGATATTGATCAACAGAGCTCTGATACCATGTTGGAATCCATGTTAGAATTCACAATACTTCTACTTCCGCACTGGCGAGTGTGATCAACAACCACTTCGACGTGGAGAGTGGAGACCAATTACTCGTGGCGAGTGAAGTATATGGCACTGTTCACTTGGTGAATAGTGTTTGAAGAAGAATAGATGAACTGAACTTATGCAGTATTTTTGATCTAAAATTCTTAAAGATTACAATGAAAACTCTCCCCTTTTATAGGGATACAAAGTAACCTACAAAATATCTAAGCTAGTTAAGCTAGAGATCAACTTGACAATTTATAGTAATTTGATACTACAAATATCTAACACTGGAATGAACAGTAGTTAGTTGCTGGAAAGTATATCAACTTTTCAGTCTAACTCCTATTTCACCCAGGAAAGCATTAACTTTAACACATTTTCCATTTCCTCTTCGAACGATGATCAAAGAATATGATCAAAATCTTGGGATGGGCCTAGGGCTGGGCGCGGGCCGGGCCGAGCCTAAAAATCCCAAAGCCCGACCCAAAACCCGACCCCCTCGGTCCGAGCCGAGCCGGGCTTTTTCCCAGACGAGGACCTGCCCGAGACCGAGCCCGACGAGCCGAGCCGAGCCCTCGGGCTTTTCGGGCCCTAAAAAATCCTGTTATGCAATACTGTACAATACAACTTCCAAAAATTTTTTTGCCAAATTCTCCAAGTTTCATGCATTTTCAACATTCTTACACATAATACAAGTTACAAACACTTCAATAACACAATACAAATCACAAAATATTCAATTTATCAAATATCAAACACCTCATTCTTGAATGAAAGACTAAAAACAATTAACTGAAGTTCATGTCTTTATCTAACAACATCATGAAGCTGTTGCTGGCCTGCTGCAAGATGTCCTGTTCTCTCATCAGAGTGGCCTAACTTTGATTGTTCCAGGCTTCCAGGCTCCAGCTCCTGCTTACTGAAAAAATCCAAGTTCAAGAAAATTAACTCCAAATCCACAATTAGAAGCACATAGAAAGATCCCAAATTGACAACTAAACCAATGTTGCATACAAACACAGATTCCTTAGGCACAAAATGACTAAAACTCAACTCAGCTGAGCCAAAAAAAAAATAGATCACCAAAAATTCAAAATTTCTCTTTCAAAAATTGACTAATCATGTTTAAACCCTAATCGAGATCAAAATTCTCCAATCAAACCCAGTCTTAAAACAAAAAACAGTTTTCCAAATTTCATTTCGCTTCAGCTCAATTAACATTGATCACATTTCAAAACCCTAACCACTATAACTTAGAACACAGACACAGTGAATAAAAATAAGTAAAACCTGAGTTTTTAAAGCTAGTTATAACATTTGCTCACCAATACTCAATTGCAATACAAAATCTGACAACAAACATAACAGATAAACCCTAACATCCCATATAAGTGAAGCCTAACCCAATTCAAAACAACAATCAGTCGCATTCATGAAATAAGAGAATGGCAAAACTGCAAAAGGAACAAAAATTCATAGACAGCCTTGTAGGCCAGTGCCTTACTGCATCAGCATTCTATCCTAACCATAACCAATATAACCAATATAATGTTCTACAACCTTACTTCATGGACAACCTTATATGATATATCCATCCTAAGTCCTAACCAATATAACTAAAATAATTAGGAGCATACAAACCAATTCTAATGCTGAGGCATTACAAATCAACATAATTAGGAGTTCATTACCTCATTTTGCTATTTTTTTTTTTGGAATGCTTTTCAGGCACAGAGGCTTTAGCTTTCCCTTTAGAGACTTTAGACACTTTAGTTGAGGCATGCAGTAGAAGGCTTCTCCACCTCTTCCTTTTCTTGTTCTACAAAATTGAAAATCAAAATAAGACTTTAAATATATATATATATATATAAGAAGATGAAACTAAAAGTTTGACAATTTTACCTTTCTCTACATCCTCATAAAATTCCATGTCCTCAATAGTTGGAACATATTGAATGTTGTGGACACTTTCGGACACAATCCAATTTTGGTAGCAAATTAATGCTTCCACTGTTTTTGGAGTTAGAGAACTCCGAAATGGATCGATTACCCTTCTACTAGTGCTGAAAGAGGACTCGCTTGTCACTGTGCTAACTTGTATTGACAAAACATCTTTGGCAAGGGCTGCTAGATTCCTATACTTGTCACCATTGACCTTCCACCACTCTAAAATGTCAAACTTTTCTAAATGTGGAGGCTTCTCAATCGGGTCCAAAAGATATCTGTCAACTTCAAGCCCTACTATGGCCTCATCTGAGTCTTCTAGTTCTCTCTCCCAATCTTCTTCCATGTCTTTTATGATTCCACTAGGCTCAATGGACCTCTGACTCTTCTTGAAATCCTTGTTGTGGCTGCTACATGTGCTGTCTCCACTCTTTGATCTTGATGATTTATTACAATCAGCCACATTCATGGAGCTGTAAAAATCACAAAGTCTCACTAAAAGTTGTTTAAGCTCGGCAGACTTGCTCTTGATTGTAACATAATCCATCTTTAGCCATCTACTACATGTAGACTCAAAGTTTCTAAGCTTATATCTTGGGTTTAACACTAAGGCAACCAACAAAAGTTGGTTGCAATCAGCAATGGTGGAGAAATACTTTTCATACTTCTTTCTCATATTGTCAGCCATATCATGCAAAATCCTTTCACTCGTTGAACCGGTGCTCGTTCCCTCTTTAGGAAACAATCCATCAATCTCAGCTTTGATGGCCACAATATCATGGAAAGCTTTCCAACTTGTCGGTTTGGTTGATGCACTGATCCTCATTGTGACATCATAAAATATCTTCAGAAATTTAACAAAGGTTGCAGCCTTTTCCCAATCATGCATAATCGGTGGTCCTATCCTTTTCTTCCTCTGTCTCTTCCTTGACACGATCTCTAGATTCTCTGCCTCTGAAATTGATCTATCAGTGAGACTCACTGATTCCAGCTCGGTAAGTACCTCGTCATCCTAATCTATATCTTCATCCTCATCAAAATACCCCTTGTACTTGCTACCCTCTTCCCTCGCCATTCTATCAAACGCCTTCCTCAATTCTAATGATATAGATAACATTAGATAGGTGGAGTTTCACCTTGTCGGTACATCAATGATGCAAATCTTCTTCGACTCCACCTTCTCCTTCTCCATACACTGCTTGAAGAAGGTAAGCCTTTGTGGACTGCTCCGAACATATCTAACTGTATTCCTAATTGAAGCAATTGAAGTTCCCATCATGTGAAGGCCTGATCTTACAATGAGGTTTACTATGTGTGCAAGGCATGGAACATGTAAAAACAACCCTCCAAGCACAGATTCCTTCTCCCACCATATCATCCTTTCCCTAATGTAGTCAATAGCCACCTTGTTTGCACTTGCATTATCTACTGAAATAGTTAAGACTCTCTCTACTCCCCATTCAAGCAAGCAGTCCTCTAACAACGACCCAATGCTACTCCCTTGATGGTTAGGAATGACCTTAAAACTAAGAATCCTCTTTTGCATTTGCCACGATGAATCAATAAAATGGGCAGTCACCACCATGTAGTTAATGTTTTGCACCGATGTCCATGTATCGGTGGTTAAGCATAAGCACTGACCCTTCAAATCTTTCTTCAGCTTTGCCTTTTCAGCTGCATACATCTTTAGAAACTGCTTCACAATCACCCTCCTCGAAGGTACATGCCAATCAGGCACAGCGTACCTACAAAAATATCTAAAGCCATCCTTCTCAATGAAACTAAAGGGAAGCTCATCCATGACCATCATCTTCACAGCTGCTTCCCTACACCCTTGTTCAGTCCACTTAACCATCACCAACTCTTTCACACCCTTAGAACGGCCAGTAGAAGTAAGCTTTTGCTGCCCATCATCTATTGTTACCCTCCCTGGATATTTCTTACAGACATTATCAATGTGTCTGCCCATAGTGCTAGTCCCATTTACCCTGCTATCATAAGCAAGATCGGTATGACACCAAACACACTCAACTCTAAGCCTTTCAGCAACTTGAACTCTCTTACCATTCTGCATCCCAAACACCGGTTTTGTAACCTTCTTAAAGTGCACCCAAACCCATGATTTACCACCCCGCTGTTCAGATTGTTCACCTTCTGCGTTATCTTCAGCAGCTCCAACCAATTCGGCTTCATCTTCATCATCTTCAAGACCAACTACCCCTTTTTCCCTCACCTTACGCTTCCCTTTTGAGGCTTTCAATGCTTCACAACCTTCGCTTAACGTTTGAACTCTTGAACCATCTGTCGGAGCTAGTGCTCTTGAGTTTGAATTGGAAGCAGGGCTGTCTGATGCATTGCCACTGCCAGAATTTGAGCTTGAGTTCTCTGAAGCCATGAAAATCTGCAAGCAATTGAAGCAAATATACAGTTACACAATTAGCAAAACGTCAAGTTTAATCAATTACAGAGTACATACCTACATAGTACATACAATTATACAAATGATGAATATCCAAAAGGACCAAAACATAACAGAATACAAATTTCAGAACAGCACCAGAAACATGAATATCTATGGAGGAATTATGCTACCTATCCGGAAAAAGAAAAGGAAAAGGACTTAAATTTATTTATATTTTTAGTTACAGAAAAGGACTTAAATTTAGGGACTGCAAACACTACAGGAAAAAAGGGCTTTGCCGACGAAAAAAAAAAAACGGCCGACGAAACACTTTTTTCGTCGGCTATTCTCAAGAATGGCCGACGAAAATTTTTGTCGTCGCAAAAAAAAAAATTTCGTCGACTATTCCCATAGAATGGCCGACGATTTTTTATTTCGTCGCTAAAAATTAAAAATCGTCGGCTATTCTACAAGAATGGCCGACGATTTTTTCTTTCGTCCCTAAAAAATATTTTTCGTCGGCTATACCCCTATAATGGCCGACGATTTAAATTTTTGGTCGGCTATACAAATTTTAGAAGAATGGCCAACGAAGTTGACAATTTCGTCGGCTATAAGTCTTTATATTTTCAGATCTGGACAGAAGCTGCCCATTTCAAAAAAAACGGAAAAAAACGGGAGAAAGAGTGAAAAATCTGTGGGTATTGTTGAAATCCGTCCTCTCTTACATTGTGGAGCTATATATAGGTACGTATATGTGTATATATGTTGATTTTGAGTTTTAGTTGAGTTGATTTTGAGTTTTAGTGATTTTGATATAGTAAGTGATTTTTTGTTTTGTTGTTGTTTTAGTGTTAGAATGTATGTATATATGTTAATTTTGAGTTGTAGTTGAGTTGATTTTCAGTTAGAGTATAATTATGTGTTTTAATTTAATAATGTTATTTTAATTAGTGTTAAAATATATATAAATATGTTAATTAATGGTTGTTGATAGTGTAATGAACTTAAATAATGGTTGTTAATTACTGGTATATATATATATATATATATATATATATATATATATGTTGATGTTGATAATAATATATATTGTAATATATATATATATGTGTTAATTAATTTATTATTAATTAAAGTTATACATATATATTATTATCAGGCTATATATGGATCGAGATAAGAGTTGGATTTCGCTTCCAAGGCATGACCGACGATACACTACAGGAGTTGTGGATTTTTTGCAGTTCGTCCAGGAAAATGCAAACGGGGATTACCATTATTGCCCGTGCAAGAAATGTAAGTGTCGCAGTGATATGTGTCGATTTCCGATTAGGACAGTATGGGAGCACCTAAAGAGTAATGGGTTTTGGCCGAAGAACACACGTTGGATATATCACGGTGAGCCATCATTAGATGGATCGCATGATCATGGGCAGTATTTTGAGGCGGGCAGTAGTAGTACATCCAACGATCCAACAATGGCATTCGTCAACGACGTGTTTCCTTTTGAAAGCGGTGTACGTGGGGAACAATATATGCAGGACCCGGTGCAGCCGTTCCCACAAGTTGTTAACACTGCTGCCTTTGACAAGTACAACAAACTGATTGCATTGCAACAGACCCCTGTGTCTTCAAGTTCTGAGAAGACAGTTCTTCAAAGTGTGATGGAGGTAATGAGGATTAAAGTCGAGACAAAAGGGAGGATCAGGCAAGTGGATGAATATCTACAGTACACTTCTTCGTTGTTGGAGGAGGGTCATCGTAATCCTACCAATCACCGTCAGGTCCGAAGTATCCTCAAAGATCTAGGGCTTTCCTACATTAGGATCCATGCATGCGCATTTGACTGCGTTCTCTTCTGGGGTAAAGATGCAGAAGGGAATGACCTTGCTAGCCTTGACGCATGTCCGATATGTCAGTCTGACCGATATAAGTTGACGGGAGCAGGCAATAGGAAACCTGTGAAAGTGCTTCGGTATTTTCCGTTGAGAGATAGGCTTGAGCGGTTGTACATGTCAGAAACCACCGCAAAAGCTATGAGGTGGCACGGTGAGCGGGACGCGGGAGACGCAGATATCATGACACACATCTCTGACGGAGCGGCTTGGAAGCATATAAACAATGAGTTTCCTCATTTTGCGTCAGATGTCAGAAACGTCAGGCTCGGGCTCTCAACCGACGGGTTCAACCCTTTCGGCACCATGAGTCTTTCATACAGTATATGGCCGGTGGTTTTGGTACCTTACAACCTTCCTCCGTGGATGTGCATGAAAAAGGAATATAATATGTTGACGTTGTTGATTCCGGGGCCTGGTTACCCAGGGAAATGTCTCGATGTGTATATGAGACCATTGATTGAAGAGCTTAAGGTATTGTGGGACGTTGGTCATCCCACTTTTGACAAGTACAAGCAGGAGACGTTCCAGATGCATGCCTTGGTTATTGGTACCATCAGTGATTTTCCTGCTTATGGGATGTTGTCGGGCAGCGTTGTTAGGGGATACAAGGCTTGTCCAGAGTGCCTCAGCGATTATGGGAGCACCCCTCATTGCAACAAGATATGCCGAATGGGTTATCGTGTGTTCCTTCCGGCGGATCACCACTGGCGTTACGAGTCCGCCGCATTTGATGGAACCGAAGAACACGGCCGTCCTCCCAGAAGATGGACAGGAAGAGAAATTTTAGCAAGACTTAATGAGTACGATTTTGGGCCCCTCAGCAATCATCCCGATATTGTAGCGGAAATACCTGAAAGGCCTGAGGAGTACAAATTCTGGACACATAGGAGCATATTGTGGGAACTCCCGTACTGGTGTGAGTCGCTGATCCGTCACTTCCTAGACGTTATGCACATAGAAAAAAATGTTTCTGAAAGTGTGGTGGGCACAACGCTGAACTTGGAGGGGAAGACGAAAGACGGTCCTAAGGCTCGCACTGATCTGCAAAACATGAATATCAGAAAACCACTATGGTTGAAACAAGGGAAGAGAAAATGCCTCAAGCTCCTTACACCGTCAAGCCTGAGCATAAATCAGAAATTTTCCATTGGATAAGTCGGGCTAAGTATCCTTCAGGCTTTGCTGGAAATATAGCCAAGTGTGTGAACAGACAATTCAACAATCTGTACGGGTTGAAAAGTCATGACAATCATATCCTGCTACAACGTCTCTTCCCTGTTTTCATTCGACCGTTCCTTCCCCGTCACGTTGTGGAGCCGTTAATAGCGTTGGCAAGATTTTTCCAGAAGGTATGCACACGGGAAGTGAGAAAATCTGACCTCCGGGAAATGCAACAAGACATAGTTCATATCATGTGTAAATTTGAGATGATATTTCCTCCAAATTTTTTCGACATCATGCCTCACCTCATGATCCATCTTCCTCGGCAGTTGTTGCTTACCGGTCCTGTGCACTTCACTTGGATGTATCCGATGGAAAGGTACGTATTTTACACCTTATGTTAATTTCCTCATCAATATATGTGATATAGTGTTAATGTATTATCATAACACTTTAAAAACTTGATTTATAGGCAACTTGGACAATACGGTGGTTTTGTCCAAAACAGATCCGCACCTGAAGGATGTATAGCTGAAGCATATATTGCGCACGAGTGCGTCACCTACATGAAGCTATATTTTGGAGCGTTACAGGAAAGCATACCGGAAGATGTACCGTCACAGTTCAATCTTTCCATACTCTCCGACGATGTTGTACTCGGTGGAAACATGTCAGTTTCCTACAAGTTGAAAGATTATGAGGTAGCCATTGCACATTGGTGGGTACTAATTAACTGTCCAGAAGTTCAGTTTTGGAAGGACATACATCTACGCTGTGAAGGAGTAGCAGGTGATCTCGATTACCACAACCAGACATTCGCAGAGTATTTCGGCCGCTGGGTACGTACCTTTAACACTATTCTATACGTGTTCATATATTATTGTGTATATTTATTAATATTTATAGTTGATTCTGATGGTTGCAGATGGACCTTATTGAAAATGATAATCACCCAAATTGGTCGCACGAACTCAGACTTTTAGCGAGGAGGCCGGTCTATTCAAAAGTTTATGCGACGTGCAAGGTGAATGGTGTGTTATTTCGATGTGAAGACAGAGACCTCAGACTGAAAACACAAAATTCAGGGGTTATGGCACATGGTGGGGATGGTGGAGTTGACTATTACGGTGTTCTCCATTCAGTTGTGGAACTGCATTACGGGGAAGGCATGAAAGTGCACCTTTTCAAGTGTAGATGGTTTGACACACGGCCGCAGAGCATGAAAACCGATCAATACGGCATAAGTTCTGTGAACACTAGTACATCATGGTATGAGGACGACCCGTTCGTTTTAGCCACATGGGTGAAACAAGTGTTTTATCTTGATGATCTCGCCAAGGGTGACCCGTGGAAAGTAGTCAACACTATCCACCATCGCAACATTTACCGGGTGTCTACACTTGGAGTGGCTGAAGAGAACGAGGAAGGGGGCACCGCGTATTAAGAGCCCAACTCAAACGGTATTCCTGACTCCTCTTTTATTCGCCTAGACACGCCGGTGCGAATTCGACGTGAAGAGCCACTGCTTGTTGATGTTGATCCAAATGAAGAAACTAACGAGGACTCTAGTGGTGAGGAAAGACATAGATTACCCCTATCGAGCAATTCAGAAACCGAAGAAGACTCATCCGATGATTCCGATTACAATCCGACGGATTAAGTAATTTAAATGATGTAATCATATCATTTGTAATCAACTCATTTCTAATGAACGGGCGTGGGGATGAGCCTCCCAGCTAGGCTGGGTTCCAAACCCCTTAAAAAAAATTTGAAATATGTTGATTGTTGGGTTTCTGGTTTTTTATGTTCAATTTTGGTTATATGTGAACAGGACATCGGAATAGGAGAGGTGTAAAACCACTGATTTTTTTGGTTTTTTTTTTCAGAGAATAGCCGACGAAAAATGCATTAGTTCGTCGGCCATTACAATAATGGCCGACGAAAAATTAAATTTTTCGTCGGCTATTCTCACAATGGCCGACGAAAAATTCATTATTTCGTCGGCCAAAATTTTTTAAAAAAATAAATATTTTATTTTGGACCGAAAACGACAAAAGAATAGCCGACGAGTACTAGGTTTTATTTCGTCGACTATGATTAAAACAAAAAACAAAAAAAGAGCAGCTTCCATTTTCTATCACTGTCGACAAACCATTGCTTCATCCTTCAAATGCAAATGTGTCGTGAAATAAGATATGACCGAAATATTGAAAAACGTCTACGATTGAAAAATGAGAAGATTCCGACAAAATCTGTGTGCCGAATATTGCGGTTAACTTTTTTTTACTGCCGTTTTCCTATGGGTAGCCTGACGGTCGGTAAATATTTTGATGAAAATTTTTATACGATTAGTTGCATCTCATCGATCTGAAACTATTCTATGTTGAAGGTCAGGCAAAAAAACATCATTTAGACGGGCCAATTTTCGTTTTAAAGCGTTTAGAAGTTTGACTTTGCAGTTTGACCGTCCCGATCGAGCCTTTAACGTTGTCAGATGTAGTTGGATTTTTTTTCATACATGTTATTAATCTTAACGGTGATATCTGACGGTTGGAATAGATTTATCAAACTTTTAGATTCAAAATCGGAACATATGCACTAATGTTCTTTAACTTGTTTACTAAGTGTTTAAGTGAATGTATAGTTTCAAATAGTTACTATATGTAGACTCTTCAAATGCAAATGTGTCGTGAAATAAGATATGACCGAAATATTGAAATACGTCTACGGTTGAAAAATGAACAGATTCCGACAAAATCTGTGTGCCGAATGTTGCGGTTAGCTGTTTTTTACTTCCGTTTTCCTATGGGTAGCTTGACGGTCGGTAAATATTTTGATGAAAATTTTTATACGATTAGTTGCGTCTCATCGATCTGAAACTATTCTATGTTGAAGGTCAGGCCAAAAAACGTCATTTAGACGGGCCAATTTCCGTTTTAAAGCGTTTAGAAGTTTGACTTTGCAGTTTGACCGTCCCGATCGAGCCTTTAACGTTGTCAGATGTAGTTGGATTTTTTTTCATACATGTTTTTAATCTTAACGGTGATATCTGACGGTTGGAATAGATTTCTCAAACTTTTAGATTCAAAATCGGAACATATGCACTAATGTTCCTTAACTTGTTTACTAAGTGTTTAAGTGAATGTATAGTTTCAAATAGTTACTATACGTAGACTCTTCAAATGCAAATATGTCGTCAAATAAGATATGACCGAAATATTGAAATACGTATACGGTTGAAAAATGAGCAGATTCCGACAAAATCTGTGTGTCGAATGTTGCGGTTAACTGTTTTTTACTCCCGTTTTCCTATGGGTAGCCTGACGGTCGGTAAATATTTTGAGGAAAATTTTTATCCGATTAGTCGCGTCTCATCGATTTGAAACTATTTTCTGTTGAAGATAAGGCCAGAAAACGTCATTTAGACAGGCCAATTTCCGTTTTAATTTATAGGGTTTAGAGGTTTGACTTCGTAGTTTGACCAAACGTTTAGCCGACGAAATATTTGATTTCGTCGGCTATTTCCAAAGTATAGCCGACGAAATATTTAATTTCGTCGGCTAAACTCTAGTAATCCGCGCCTTTTCATTATCCGCCGTTGGATGGGGGAGATCGGACGGCTGCTGAGCGCCTAAACTATAGCCGACGATATTCAAAGAATAGCCGACGAGTTCATATATTTCGTCGGCTATTCTTAAGTATAGCCGACGAATTAAAGCATTTCGTCGGCTATTCTTAAGTATAGCCGACGAAATCTTTTTAATTCGTCGGCTATACTATCGGGTATAAGTTTGTTGCAGCCGAACCCTAGCCTCCATTTGCTGCATATTTCCAAATCCTCCGCCGCTCGCCTCCAACCGATCCTCCGCCGCTCGCGTCGTCGTCCTCCTCCCTCTTCCTCCTCCAATCCGGCAGCCCCCTCCTCCCTCTTCCTCCTCCAATCCGGCCGGCCCTCCCTCTTCCTCCTCCAATCCGGCCCTCCCTCAGCCTCCTCAAATCCGGCCGGCCTCCTCCTCCCTTCCATTTTCGGCAGTATGTTTTTTTTTTTTTCATTTATGTTAATTAATGTTAATTTAGATATAATTTAGGTATTTTGGTTAATTTAGGTATAATTAAGGTATTTATGTTAATTTAGGTATAATTTAGGTATTTATGTTAATTTATGTATAATTTAGGTATTTATGTTAATTTAGGTATAATTTATGTATTTATGTTAATTTAGGTAAATTTTAGGTATTTATGTTAATTTAGATAAATTTTAGGTATTTATGTTAAATTAGGTAATTGTTTTCAAATTTATTTTAATTGTATAATTTAGGTGTAATTGTATAATTTATACGTATAAATTGGTTTTTTAATTATATAAATTGATAACTTAATTGTATAATTTAGCTTAATTATATATATAGCTTAATTATATTTAATTAGAATTTATTATTTAATATAATATAATTTAATATGTTAGTATATAAATTGTTATATTAAAATATGTTAGTATTATTGGTTATTATATTAATTAGAATTTGTTATTTAATATAATATAATTTAATATCAATTAATGTATTAATGCCTCTGGCTTTAGATGGCCGATGCATTAAGAAACCTATTTGGAGGCCGTCGTGGCAGCAGATCTAGAGGTTCTAGAAATTCCGCCGGTTCCGCAGACTCCGAGAGGACCGCTAGCCAGCCTGAGAGGACCACCAGCCAGCCGCGGAGGAGTGTAGATTCATCCCAGCCGCAGAGGACTGTGGATGCAGCCCAGCCGCGGCGGAGTGTGACTTCTCGGCACCAGACGCTTCTCCAGGCGGGGCGGCCGTCGAGCACTTCACTTCCGCATGTCGGTCCCTCCGTGGTTCCGAGGTTTAGTCGGCAGCTATTTCACGAGGAGATAGCTGCCGACATTCCTCAGGTTAGTATGCCTGAGGTTCATCGGGAGCCGATGCCGAGTCCGACTCAGTCTGCTGCTGACTCGACTGAGGCTCCTACTCTCCCAAACCAGCTCTTCCTCCCGTACAACATTCCGGCGATACCGGAGGTCGACTATCAGGGTGTGCCCATATGGCCTAATATGCCTCAGTACGTGAGTGCTGCGGAGGCATACCAGCAGCAGCCATTTGAGAACCCTGACCACCTTAGAGCATCCGCACCCATATAGGAATTCCTATCACCCCAGAAATTCCTATTTCAGGAATTTCTGTCACTATTCATCAAATAGGAATTCCTATTCATGTTTTTTGCGCAGCAGTGCAATAAATAGGAATTTCTATTACTATTCATAAATTATAAAAACTTAATTTATTTTATTATTAGTAATATGTTCATCCAATAAATAGTCGACACGTGTCATTATCGTGTAAATTATTGAACCAAATTTCCGATAAGATTTCCGATGAGTCATAATGTGACACGTGTCACTTCCACGTAACGTTATCGGCTAAATTATTGATGAAGATTTCCGGTAAGATTTTCAACCGGTCATTGTGCGACACGTGTCACATCCACGTGCCGTCATCGGCTAAATTATTGATGGAAGACTTCCGATCGGATTTTTCAAAATTCAAATTATTGATACAAGGTGACACGTGTACTAATTTTTCAAAATTCAGATTATCTGAATTAATCTGAATTTTGCTATAAAAGCATCATCTAACTCTACTTGAAACCTCACAACATCTACAATTCACTTGATATCCTACACCCGTAAACACATATCTTCAACACTTCTTCACATTCCCTCATCAATAAGATGAATCATAACGATTACGTAGAGTCTTCCAGGAGGAGGCGTCAACGACGTCAGCAAGCTGCCGAAATGATGAATTCCTTCGTCACTGACGCGGTCATGGTAGTTGCAGCGCTTGACGATGAGCCACCTCGTCGTCGTCGTCCAAATGAACCAAGGCAGAGGGAAGCAAGGGGACAAAATCTGATGGAAGATTACTTCATCGAACGTCCTGTTTTCAACGAGCAAGCTTTTCGCCGGAGGTTCCGAATGAGCACGCACTTGTTCAACCGCATCAAGACAAAACTCTGCAACCACGACCCATTTTGGCATCAAAGAGCAGATGCCACTGGATTGCAAGGAGTTCTACCCGAACAAAAGATGACCGGTGCTCTACGAATGTTGGCATATGGCGCAGCTGCAGATCAATGTACTGAATACACCAGGATGGGGGAATCAACAACACTCGAGTGCATGAAGAAGTGGTGCAACCAAGTGGTCTTTCATTACAAAGACCGTTACCTCCGTGCTCCAAATGCAACAGACATCACTCGACTTCTAAGAAGGGCAAGGACACGTGGATTTCCTGGTATGATCGGAAGCATCGACTGCATGCACTGGGAATGGAAGAACTGCCCGACAGCTTGGCAAGGGGCTTACTTAGGGCGGAAGGCTCGTCCGACCATAATCTTAGAGGCGGTGGCGTCATATGACACGTGGATATGGCACAGCTTCTTCGGGACGCCTGGAGCACAAAATGATATTAATGTGCTCAACACCTCGGATGTCTTCGATGCGCTCCTTGCCGGAAGAAGCCCACAATCGAGTTATAAAGTCAATGGTATGACGTACCACCACACTTATTATCTAGCTGATGGAATATATCCTAGGTACTCCTCATTTGTCAAGACGATTTCCAATCCCCATAATCATCAAGAGAAGCTGTTCGCAAAGAAACAAGAGGCATATCGCAAAGATGTGGAGAGGTGCTTTGGCATCTTACAATCTCGTTGGGCAATTATTCGTCATTCAGCTATGTGTCATGACCCTTCGACATTGACAGATATCATGTTGGCATGCATCATAATGCATAACATGATTGTTGAGGAAGAGTTTGTGGAGGACGATTTTGAGGAGACCGAAGAAGAAGATCTACAAAACCCATCTAGTGTTTTCACGGTTTATGATGGGCCGGTGGATGAAAACGGTAACCGAATTCCCTTTGAGCCAGTTGGAAGAGATCAGCAACAACAACGGTTTAGCGACCGTCTCGTCGACCTCACATCAGCTTATCTCCATTCCGAGCTTCAAAAGGACTTAGTGAAGCACAACTGGTTTCTTGAAACCGGTGAACAACTCTAGATAACGTGTGTTTTAATTTCGTGTGTTTTCCTTATGTGCGTTTTAATTTCGTGTGTTTCCCTTTTTGTGTAATCGCATTTTATATTGTTTGAGTGCTATTTATTTTATTTTAATGTAATGTGTTTGAAGTTTATTTAAATAATTAAAGTGCGTTTTTATTTCTTGAAAAGTTAAATTACATAATGACATGCCAAGCATAGATTTATTTCTAAGACAAACTAACAATCACTAAAATCAAGATTCACTACCAGAAAAATGAGTTTTGCCGACGAAAAAAAAAAAACGGCCGACGAAATGATTTTTCGTCGGCTATTCCCAGGAATGGCCGACGAAAATTTTTTTTCGTCGCTAAAAAAAAAAAATCGTCGGCCATTCCCATAGAATGGCCGACGATTTTTATTTTCGTCGGCTATACTCCAAGAATGGCCGACGAATTAATATTTTCGTCGGCTATACAACTTTTGGAGTATGGCCGACGAATTTTACAATTTCGTCGGCTATAAGTCTTTATATTTTCAGATCTGGACAGCAGCTGCTCATTTGAAAAAAACGGGAGAAAGAGTGAAAAATCGGTGGATATTGTTGAAATCCGTCCTCTCTTACATTGTGAAGCTATATATAGGTACGTACATGTGTATATATGTTGATTTTGGGTTTTAGTTGCATGAGTTGATTTTGAGTTTTAATATATGTTTTGATGTTATTTTAATCCTAAAGAGTAATCGGTTTTGATGTTATTTTAATTAGTGTTAAAAAAATAATGATGATGTTAGTGACACTTCGGCTAGCATAAGTCCTCTTTCTCGTGCTTCGATAAAAGGAAATCAGAATATCTGACGGTTTCTGGAGCTTTTATCAAAACAGAATGATGATCAGAAGGTCATCCAGGCTACTAAATTGGTCATACCGAAAGATTCTTTTTTCTCAGTTATCTTGCAACCATTCAACTTCATTAACTGCTATCTGGTGAGGATTAAGTAGTTAATGAAGTCGAATGGTTACAAGATAACTGCGAAAAAAGGATCTTTCAGTTTGAACATTTTAGTAGCCTGGATCACCTTCTGATCATCATTCTGTTTTGATAAAAACTCCAGAGAGCTTGGCATTCTGTTTTCCTTTCATCGAAGCACGAGAAAGAGGACTTATGCTAGCCGAAGTGTCACTAACATCATCATTATTTTTTTATTTTTTTCATAGAATAGCCGACGAACAATGCATCATTTCGTCGGCTATAATAATAATGGCCGACGAAAATTAATTATTTCGTCGGCCATAAGTTTTTTTGAAAATAAATATTACATTTATGGCCGACGAAAAATGAATTATTTCGTCGGTAAAAATTTAAAATGGTCGGCCAAAAAAAAAATTTCGTCGGCCATACACATAGAATGGCCGACGATTCATTTTTTCGTCGGCTATAATCCTATAATGGCCGACGATTTAAAGTTTTCGTCGGCTATATAACTTTTGGAAGAATGGCCGACGAAGTTGGCAATTTCGTCGGCTATAAGTCTTTATATTTTCAGATCTGGCCAGAAGCAGCTTATTTAAAAAAAAACGGGAGAAAGAGTGAAAAATCTGTGGGTATTATTGAAATCCGCCCTCTCTTACATTGTGGAGCTATATATAGGTATGTATATATATATATATATATGTGTATATATATATTGATTTTGAGTTTTAGTGATTTTGATATAGTAAGTGATTTTTTGTTTTGTTGTTGTTTTAGTGTTAGAATGTATGTATATATGTTGATTTTGAGTTGTAGTTGAGTTGATTTTCAGTTAGAGTATAATTATGTGTTTTAATTTAATAATGTTATTTTAATTAGTGTTAAAATATATATAAATATGTTAATTAATGGTTGTTGATAGTGTAATGAACTTAAATAATGGTTGTTAATTAATGGTATATATATATATGAGTTGATGTTGATAATAATATATATTGTAATATATATGTGTTAATTAATTTATTATTAATTAAAGTTATACATATATATTATTATCAGGCTATATATGGATCGAGATAAGAGTTGGATTTCGCTTCCAAGGCATGACCGACGATACACTATAGGAGTTGTGGATTTTATGCAGTTCGTCGAGGAAAATGCAAAAGGACCGTACCATTATTGTCCGTGCAAGAAATGTAAGTGTCGCAGTGATATGTGTCGATTTCCGATTAGGACAGTATGGGAGCACCTAAAGAGTAATGGGTTTTGGCCGAAGTACACACGTTGGATATATCACGGTGAGCCATCATTAGATGGATCGCATGATCATGGGCAGTATTTTGAGGCGGGCAGTAGTAGTACATCCAACGATCCAACAATGACATTCGTCAACGACGTGTTTCCTTTTGAAAGCGGTGTACGTGGGGAACAATATATGCAGGACCCGGTGCAGCCGTTCCCACAAGTTGTCAACACTGCTGCCTTTGACAAGTACAACAAACTGATTGCATTGCAACAGACCCCTGTGTTTTCAAGTTCTGAGAAGACAGTTCTTCAAAGTGTGACGGAGGTAATGAGGATTAAAGTCGAGACAAAAGGGAGCATCAGGCAAGTGGATGAATATCTACAGTACACTTCTTCGTTGTTGGAGGAGGGTCATCGTAATCCTACCAATCACCGTCAGGTCCGAAGTATCCTCAAAGATCTAGGGCTTTCCTACATTAGGATCCATGCATGCGCATTTGACTGCGTTCTCTTCTGGGGTAAAGATGCAGAAGGGAATGACCTTGCTAGCCTTAACGCATGTCCGATATGTCAGTCTGACCGATATAAGTTGACGGGAGCAGGCAATAGGAAACCTGTGAAAGTGCTTCGGTATTTTCCGTTGAGAGATAGGCTTGAGCGGTTGTACATGTCAGAAACCACCGCAAAAGCTATGAGGTGGCACGGTGAGCGGGACGCGGGAGACGCAGATATCATGACACACATCTCTGACGGAGCGGCTTGGAAGCATATAAACAATGAGTTTCCTCATTTTGCGTCAGATGTCAGAAACGTCAGGCTCGGGCTCTCAACCGACGGGTTCAACCCTTTCGGCACCATGAGTCTTTCATACAGTATATGGCCGGTGGTTTTGGTACCTTACAACCTTCCTCCGTGGATGTGCATGAAGAAGGAATATAATATGTTGACGTTGTTGATTCCGGGGCCTGGTTACTCAAGGAAATGTCTCGATGTGTATATGAGACCATTGATTGAAGAGCTTAAGGTATTATGGGACGTTGGTCATCCCACTTTTGACAAGTACAAGCAGGAGACGTTCCAGATGCATGCCATGGTTATTGGTACCATCAGTGATTTTCCTGCTTATGAGATGTTGTCGGGCAGCGTTGTTAGGGGATACAAGGCTTGTCCAGAGTGCCTCAGCGATTATGGGAGCACCCCTCATTGCAACAAGATATGCCGAATGGGTCATCGTGTGTTCCTTCCGGCGGATCACCACTGGCGTTACGAGTCCGCCGCATTTGATGGAACCGAAGAACACGGCCGTGCTCCCAGAAGATGGACAGGAAGAGAAATTTTAGCAAGACTTAATGAGTACGATTTTGGGCCCCTCAGCAATCATCCCGATATTGTAGCGGAAATACCTGAAAGGCCTGAGGAGTACAAATTCTGGACACATAGGAGCATATTGTGGGAACTCCCGTACTGGTGTGAGTTGCTGATCCGTCACTTCCTAGACGTTATGCACATAGAAAAAAATGTTTCTGAAAGTGTGGTGGGCACAACGCTGAACTTGGAGGGGAAGACGAAAGACGGTCCTAAGGCTCGCACTGATCTGCAACATGAATATCAGAAAACCACTATGGTTGAAACAAGGGAAGAGAAAAATGGCTCAAGCTCCTTACACCGTCAAGCCTGAGCATAAATCAGAAATTTTGCATTGGATAAGTGAGGCCAAGTATCCTTCAGGCTTTGCTGGAAATATAGCCAAGTGTGTCAACAGACAATGCAACAATCTGTACGGGTTGAAAAGTCATGACAATCATATCCTGCTACAACGTCTCTTCCCTGTTTTCATTCGACCGTTCCTTCCCCGTCACGTTGTGGAGCCGTTAGTAGCGTTGGCAAGATTTTTCCAGAAGGTATGCACACGGGAAGTGAGAAAATCTGACCTCCGGGAAATGCAACAAGACATCGTTCATATCATGTGTAAATTTGAGATGATATTTCCTCCAAATTTTTTCGACATCATGCCTCACCTCATGATCCATCTTCCTCGGCAGTTGTTGCTTACCGGTCCTGTGCACTTCACTTGGATGTATCCGATGGAAAGGTACGTATTTTACACCTTATGTTAATTTCCTCATCCATATATGTGATATAGTGTTAATGTATTATCATAACACTTTAAAAACTTGATTTATAGGCAACTTGGACAATACGGTGGTTTTGTCCAAAACAGATCCGCACCTGAAGGATGTATAGCTGAAGCATATATTGCGCACGAGTGCGTTACCTACATGAAGCTGTATTTCGGAGCGTTACAGGAAAGCATACCGGAAGATGTACCTTCACAGTTCAATCTTTCCATACTCTCCGACGATGTTGTACTCGGTGGAAACATGCCAGTTTCCTATAAGTTGAAAGATTATGAGGTAGCCATTGCACATTGGTGGGTACTAATCAACTGTCCAGAAGTTCAGTTTTGGAAGGACATACATCTACGCTGTGAAGGAGTAGCAAGTGATCGCGATTACCACAACCAGACATTCGCAGAGTATTTCGGCCGCTGGGTAAGTACCTTTAACACTATTTTATACGTGTTCATATATTATTGTGTATATTTATTCATATTTATAGTTGATTCTGATGGTTGCAGATGGACCTTATTGCAAATGATAATCACCCAAATTGGTCGCACGAACTCAGACTTTTAGCGAGGAGGCCGGTCTATTCAAAAGTTTATGCGACGTGCAAGGTGAATGGTGTGTTATTTCGATGTGAAGACAGAGACCTCAGACTGAAAACACAAAATTCAGGGGTTATGGCACATGGTGGGGATGGTGGAGTTGACTATTACGGTGTTCTCCATTCAGTTGTGGAACTGCATTACGGGGAAGGCATGAAAGTGCACCTTTTCAAGTGTAGATGGTTTGACACACGGCCGCAGAGCATGAAAACCGATCAATACGGCGTAAGTTCTGTGAACACTAGTACATCATGGTATGAGGACGACCCGTTCGTTTTAGCCACATGGGTGAAATAAGTGTTTTATCTTGATGATCTCGCCAAGGGTGACCCGTGGAAAGTAGTCAACACTATCCACCATCGCAACATTTACCGGGCGTCTACACTTGGAGTGGCTGAAGAGAACGAGGAAGGGGGCACCGCGTATCAAGAGCCCAACTCAAACGGTATTCCTGACTCCTCTTTTATTCGTCTAGACACGCCGGTGCGAATTCGACGTGAAGAGCCACTGCTTGTTGATGTTGATCCAATTGAAGAAACTAACGAGGACTCTAGTGGTGAGGAAAGACATAGATTACCCCTATCGAGCAATTCAGAAACCGAAGAAGACTCATCCGATGATTCCGATTACAATCCGACGGATTAAGTAATTTAAATGATGTAATCCTTTCATTTGTAATCAACTCATTTCTAATGAACGGGCGTGGGGATGAGCCTCCCAGCTAGGCTGGGTTCCAAACCCCTTAAACAAAAATTTGAAATATGTTGACTGTTGGGTTTCTGATTTTTTATGTTCAATTTTGGTTATATGTGAACAGGACATCGGAATAGGAGAGGTGTAAAACCACTGATTTTTTTGGTTTTTTTTTTCAGAGAATGGCCGACGAAAACTAATTATTTCGTCGGCCATAAGTTATTTAAAAAAAAATATTTTACGAACAATGGCCGACGAAAACAAATTATTTCGTCGGCCATAAGTTATTTAAAAATAATTATTTACGAACAATGGCCGACGAAAAATAACTATTTCGTCGGCCATAAGTTTTTAAAAAAATAATAATATTACGAACAATGGCCGACGAACATTAAATATTTCGTCGGCCATAAGTTTTTAACAGAAAACGACAAAACAATAGCCAACGAATACTAGGTTTGATTTCGTCGGCTATGATTAAAAAAAAAAACAAAAAAAGAGCAGTTTCCATTTTCTATCACTATCGACAAACCATTGCTTCATCCTTCAAATGCAAATGTGTCGTGAAATAAGAGATGACCGAAATATTGAAATACGGTTACGGTTGAAAAATGGGAAGATTCCGACAAAATCTGTGTGCCGAATGTTGCGGTTAGGCGGTTTTTACTCCCGTTTTCCTATGTGTAGCCTGTCGGTCGGTAAATATTTGGAGGGAAATTTTTATACGATTAATCGCGTCTCATCGATCTGAAACTATTCTCTGTTGAAGGTCAGGCCAAAAAACGTAATTTAGACAGGCCAATTTCCGTTTTAAAGCGTTTAGAGGTTTGACTTTGCGGTTTGACCGTCCCGATCGAGCCTTCAACGTTGTCAGATGTAGTTGGATTTTTTTTCATACATGTATTTAATCTTAACGGTGATATCTGACGGTTGGAATAGATTTTCCAAACTCTTACATTCAAAATCGGAACATATGCACTAATGTTCCTTAACTTGTTTACTAAGTGTTTAAGTGAATGTATAGTTTCAAATACCTACTATACGTAGACCCTTCAAATGCAAATGTGTCGTGAAATAAGATATGACCGAAATATTGAAATACGGCTACGGTTGAAAAATGGGAAGATTCCGACAAAATCTGTGTGCCGAATGTTGCGGTTTGCTGTTTTTTACTCCCGTTTTCCTATGGGAAGCCTGACGGTCGGTAAATATTTTGGGGGAAATTTTTATACGATTAGATGCGTCGCATCGATCTGAAACTATTCTCTGTTGAAGGTCAGGCCAAAAAACGTCATTTAGACGGGCCAATTTCCGTTTTAAAGCGTTTAGAGGTTTGACTTTGTAGTTTGACCAAAAGTATAGCCGACGAAGTTATATTTCGTCGGCTAAAGTCTGGTGATCCACGCCTTTCCATTATCCACCGTTGGATGGGGGAGATCGGACGGATGCTGAGGGACGAAGACTATAGCCGACGAATTATGTAATTTCGTCGGCTATGCCATAGCATGGCCGACGAAAAATGAATTATGTAATTTCGTCGGCTATGCCATAGTATGGCCGACGAAATAGCTTTATTTCGTCGCCTATACTATAGCATGGCCGACGAAATCGCTTTATTTCGTCGGCTATACTATCGGGTATAAGTAAAATGCAGCCGAACCCTAGCCTCCATTTGCCCGATTTTCCCTAAACAATCTTCCTCCTCGAATCCGGCCCTCCTTCATCCGTCGATCCTCCTCCCTATTCCGGCAGCCCGGCGCCTCCTCCTCCTCCTCCTTGGTTCGGCAGCCCGGCGACTCCTCCTCCTCCTCCTTGGTTCGATCCGCCGCCCCTCCTCCTCCTCCTCCCTGTTCCGGCCGCCCCTCCTCCTCCCTGTTCCGGCCGCCTCCCCCTCCTCCTCCTCCTCCCCGATTCGGTACCCGGCCTCCCTTTTTTTTTTTTTTTTTTGTTATTTAATTGTTAATAAATTAAATTATGGTTAATAAATTATATATAATTGTTAATTTAGATATAATTGTTAATTTAGGTATAATTTATGTATTTATATGTTAATTTGTGTATAATTTATGTATTTATGTTAATTTATGTATTTATGTTAATTTAGGTATAATTTATGTATTTATATTAATTTAGATATAATTTATGTATTTATGTTAATTTAGTTACAATTTATGTATTTATGTTAATTTAGGTAGAATTTATGTATTTATGTTAATTTAGGTATAATTTATGTATTTATGTTAATTTAGTTATAATTTAGGTTTTTATGTTAATGTATGTAATTTTTAGGTTTTTATGTTAATTTAGGTAATTTTTGTAAAATTTATTTTAATTGTATAATTTAGGTGTAATTGTATAATTTATATGTATAAATTGGTTATTATATAAATCGGTAAATATTAAAATATGTTAGTATTATTGGGTATTATATTAATTAGAATTTGTTATTTAATATAATATAATTTAATATTAATTAATGTATTAATGCGTCTGGCTTTAGATGGCCGATGCATTTAGGCAGTTGTTCGGAGGTCGTCGTTCTAGATCTAGAGGTTCTGGAAATACCGCCGGTTCCCCAGACTCCGAGAGGACGGCTAGCCAGCCAGCCGCGGAGGAGTGTGGATGCAGCCCAGCCGCGGCGGAGTGTGAGTGCTCGGCACCAGACCCTTCTCCAGGCGGGGCGGCCGTCGAGCACTTCGCTTCCGCATGTCGGTCCCTCTGTGGCGCCAAGGTTTAGTCGGCAGCTGTTTCACGAGGAGATAGCTGCCGACGTTCCTCAGGTTCGTATGCCTGAGGTTCATCGGGAGCCGATGCCGAGTCCGACTCAGTCTGCTGGTGACTCGACTGAGGGGCCTACTCTCCCAAACCAGCTCTTCCTCCCCTACAACATTCCTGCGATACCCGAGGTCGACTATCAGGGTCGGCCCCAGTGGCCTGATATGCCTCAGTTCGTGAGTGCTGCGGAGGCATACCAGCAGCAGCCATGGGAGAGCCCTGACCTCCTGATTTCGGCGAGGAGAAAAGGAAAGTCGACGGCAACCGAATCATCGGGTTCAGGTAACATTCGATTTTATTAATTAAATATTTTATTAAAATTAACGCACTAATATTTAATTTTATTAACCAATCGTCGTTTATGTGATAGGGACAGGCGCTAGCAGTTCAACCCAGAGGAATACCAGAGGTGTCATCAGTTTTGAGACGCTCAGGAGAACGGTTGAACGGAGCGGGAGGATCCAGATTGACGAAGCTCCTAATCAGGAGGTTGGGGCGAAAAAGAAACGCGACTACTCGGGTTGCGTGGGTGCACTCATTAGGGACAGAGTCCCTATGTTGTGGGCTCGGTGGGCTGATGTGCCCGAAGAAATCAAGATGGAGTTGAACAACGCCGCGTCGGTGAGTAAATAAAAAAATTTAATTTAGTTATCGTAATATTTAAAAAAATTCGGTATTTTTATAATTATAAAACTAATAAAATATTATCTTTCAGACATACTTTGTGGTTGCGGAACACAAGCGGGGTTGGGCGGACTCCCAACAGAGCTCGAGGTACGTTGGGAATGTCTTATTTGATAATTTGAAATATTTTATGATATTAATCATATTTCTAATGCACTTTTGTTTTTTTCGTAGGTTCAAAGAGTGGAAGAACGAGCTCCGTTCCCACTATAACGAGTACGGCAACCGTGGTCGTATGGGTACTCCCAGAGAGTTCATGTTCAGGGAGTACGAGTGGCGTTGGTTGAAGACCGTAGTCTTCGACAACCCGGCTATGATGGTAAATACTAAACTTCACTATAAATGTTTATTTTATTAAAATTTTAATTATTAGTTTAAATATTTTATAATTATTTCAGTTATATTTTTTGATGCATTTTTCTAATATTTTATTATTTGTTTGAAGGAACGGTCTCGGATAAACTCGGAGAACCGCCGCCGTAACACAATCCTCCATCACGGCGGTTCAAGGCCGTTTGTACAATATCAGGAGGAGGGGCTCAGAGATCATCCTGATTGCAACCCCTACGTGGAGACGTTCAAGATCGCTTATCCACAAGCGACAGAAGATCTCGTAAGTCGTTCATTATGATTTTAAAATTTAAATTATTAATTTTACTTAACTATCCATTTGTTAGAATATTAATTTTTTTTCCCCGTCCAATTAGGAGCGGGTGACCCAGGCCGAACAAGAGGTGCTCGAGCAAATAGTTCGGGAGACATAACCGGACATCCCAGAGGCAGATATGGAAGAAGCCGTGCGCCGGGTCGACCGCACCAATATCCAAACGGCGGCGAGGATGTTCAACGCAGCCTTCCCACAGCAGTCCAACGAGTACTACTGCCGGGGTTTGGGAGGTTCTGGACAAGGGCTCCTGAAGACCACTAAGGGAGGTCAAAAGAAGGGAGGCGGGGAGACCCAACATATGAGGGGGGAAGTGCAGCGATTGGCCGCAGAATTGGCGACCTCGTCCCAGACAGTAGAGGAGCTGCGCCGCAGACAACAGCAGTACCAGCAGTATCAGTTGGATATGGTCCGTTGGAATGCTGAGTGCGCCAGAATTCGGCAATACAACTACGACGGCCAGCAACAGTGGGTTTATGAGATGTTCGCGGCACAACAAGAAGGCCGTCCACCCCCGCTCCCGTTTCAGCAGTTAGTGGAACCTCCAATGCCTGAACCTCTCGAGTTCGGTCAGCAGGATGATGCGCCTGATGCTGTAGATGACATCCTAGACTTTAGTAGTTTAGGGGATAATTAGGGTTATATTTTATGTATATTGGAACGAATTTAATAAAAATGGTATTTAGACGTGTTTCTTGTTGGTGCAAATGCATGAATTGTTTTTGTGATTTGCAGCTTGCTTGGAATGGTAATTTAGAAAATAATTTAATTTTTTTTTTCCCAAATGCAAGAATAGCCGACGATTTTTGCATTATTTCGTCGGCTATAACTAATTAATACCTATTAAAATAGTAATATATTTCGAGGAAATAGCCGACGAAGTTTTATTAAATCGTCGGCTATAGTTAAAACAACATAGCCGACGAAATTTTATTAAATCGTCGGCTATAGTTAAAACACCATAGCCGACGAAATTTTATTAAATCATCGGCTATAGTTAAAATACCATAACCGACGAAATTTTATTAAATCGTCGGCTATAGTTAAAACACCATAGCAGACGAAATTTTTTTAAATCGTCGGCCATACTCAATGGATTTCGTCTGCCATACTCAAAAATAGCCGACGAAATTCGTCGGCTATTTCACCCACGTTTGCCCGACGAATTTTTGGACTCGTCGGCCATACTTAACTATAGCCGACGAAATTTTTTTTTTCGTCGGCCATTGGTATTACCGACGGCGTATTACCGACGACTTATGGCCGACGAAATTTTCGTCGGCAGAGGGTATAGCCGACGAAAAAATGGAATGGCCGACGAAAAAAATTTCGTCGGCTATTCGGCCGTATCTGGTAGTGATTGGGGTGATAACAATTTTTGTTGCTTGCATCGCCAACTTCTTCCTCATTGTCCTCCACTCGGTTAAGGATAGCCGCTTTTCTCTTCATGAAATACTTCTTTGTATTAGGGGTCATAGCCCCAAAGTTCATCGTCATGATCCTTGTGTCTTCCTCTTCTTTCCTCATACGGTAGTTATGCTTTTCGATCATTAGTTGCTCTTCTTCATGTGCCATGTGCCAATCGGAGAACTTTTTTTGATTAGCCGCAATAGTCTTCAAAGTTTCATCCCTAACCTCATTCGTAGGTGTCATGGGCTTCTTTCCCCTTCTTTTTGCTTCCTTGGCCGCCTTCACTCCTTGAGGTCTAGGCGGACTTGAGGTACCTCCAAGGTTGCTTTGTGTTGTCAGAATCTCCTCGTCTTCACTCAAGTTCACGCTAGGAGACACTTCACTAACGGGAGGAGTAGCTTCGAAGTTGGAATGGTAAGATGGTGAAGTGCTAGTTTCGACGACTCTAAAAGTGGGATGATCTTTGACCGCTTCCCAACACGCAAAGTCCCTAAACTCTTTTTTTTTTTATTCCCACATATTTTGTTTGAGCTTTCCTTATCTACAAAAAAAATTAACAAATTAATAAATCACAATATTATCAACAATGTTATCAAATAAATCAACACTAATATCAACACTAATATCGACAATAATATCAACAATAATATCATAATAATATCAAATAAAATGGACTACACATATTATATTTTGTATAATTAAATAAAATTGAGAGGACCAACATAAATAAAAGGATTACCTCATCTTGCAAATTTCCACCGGATTCCGGATTCCTTCTTGCGTATGCAAGCGCCCCTTTCCACGCCGACAAGTTTGGCCTCAACTTAGCAAAACGGGAGATAAGTCCGCTTTGAGTCCTAGGCTCCTCCCTTGCTTCACCTTGACCCATCACCCAATTTTGGTGGTAATCGGCATAGATTTTGGCCCACAAGTTATCGGACTTTTGTTTGGCGCCGGAGACGGGATCAACGCTATGTCGACAATAAGAGATGCACAATTGCACATCTTCAGAAACGAGCCAATTGGTGGACATCTTTTGCAAACCAAAAATAAATAAAAGGATTGTGAGAGAGAGATAGAGAAAGGAAGAGAGGGAGGATGATGATAATTTGTTGTGCACAAATTGGTGTGAAGAGATTGTTAAAAATGAAGCTTGTATTTATAGGGAAAAAGTTGAGAGTTCATTTTAATTTTTTTGGAATTTTTCGGATTTATCTTTTATTTTTTTAGGCTTGGAGTGAAATCTGCCGTTTTTTTTGTTTTTTTTTCAAAGTACCGTTGCATTTGAATTTGGGCCACATGATCAGCCTAGAATTTAAAAAATGGACGGCAGCAATCTGCTTTACCGTTGGAGACCAAGTTGAACGGCAGCAATTTCTCACCCACGTGCGTGGGGTTCGCCAGGGAGCAATTCCTCTCCCACTTGCTATTTTCGCATGCTGGAGAGAAATTTCTCTCAGTCAAATGTCGGTCTCTGCAGCCATCAACCACCGTTGCACACTCTCAATCTTGTAATAATTGCTATTTGGCTGGGACGCACCATATTTGGGGAGGAATTCCTCCAATAGCACCCCTCGCTGCAGATGCTCTTATTTCGGCGAGGAGAAAAGGAAAGTCGACAGACGAGTCATCCACTTCAGGTAACATTTGATTTTATTAATTAAATGTTTTATTAAAATTAACGCACTAATATTTAATTTTATTAACCAATCGTCGTTTTTGTGATAGGGACAGCCGCTAGCAGTTCACGGAGGAATACGAGAGGTGTCATATGTTTTGACACGCTCAGGAGAACTGTTGAGCGCAGCGGCAGGATTCAGATCAACGAACCTCCTAATCAGGAGGTTCCGGGGAAGAAAAAACGCGACTACTCGGGTTGCGTGGGGTCACTGATTAGGGACAGAGTCCCTATGTTGTGGACCCGGTGGGCTGATGTGCCCCAAGAGATCAAGAGGGAGGTGAACAACGCCGCGTCGGTGAGTAATTTAAAAAATTTAATTTATTTATCGTAATATTTAATAATTTTCGGTATTATTACAATTGTAAAACTAATAAAATATTATTTTTCAGACATTCTTCGAGATTGCCGAACACAGGCGGGATTGGGCGGACACCCAACAGAACTCGAGGTACGTTTGTTTTTATGATATTATAATTATCTTATAATTATTAATATTTTATGATATTAATAATATTTCTAATGCACTTTTGTTTTTTTCGTAGGTTCAAAGAGTGGAAGAACGAGCTGCGTTCCCACTATAACGAATATGACAACCTTGGTCGTATGGGTACTCCCAGGGAGTTCATGTTCCGGGAGTACGAGTGGCGTTGGTTGAAGACAGTAGACTTCAACAACCCAGTTATGCAGGTAAATACTAAACTTCAGTAAAAATGTTTATTTTGTTAAAATTTTAATTGTTAGTTTAATTATTTTATAATTATTACACTAATATTTTTTTATGCATTTTTCTAACATTTTATTATTTGTTTGAAGCAACGTTCTCGGATAAACTCTGAGAACCGCCCCCATCATGCTGGTTCACGGCCGTTTGCACAATATCAGGAGGAGGCGCTCAGAGATCATCCTGATAGCAACCCTTACGTGGAGACGTTCAAGATCGCTTATCCACAAGCGACAAAACAGCTCGTAACTCGTTCATTACAATTTTAAAATTTTAATTATTAGTTTTACTTAATTATATATTTGTTATAATAATTTTTTTTTTTTTCCGTCCACTTAGGAGAGGGTCAACCGGGCCGAAGAAGAGGTGTTCCAGCAAGTAGTTCGGGAGACACAACCGAACATTTCAGAGGCAGATCTGGAAGAAGCCATGCGCCATGTCGACCGGTCCAGTGTCCAAACGGCAGCGAGGATGTTCGACGCAGCCTTCCCAAACCGGTCAAACAACTACTACTGCCGGGGTTTGGGAAGTTCTGGACTAGGGCTTCTGAAGACCACTAAGGGAGGTCAAAAGAAGGGAGGCGGGGAGAGCCAACATATGAGGGGGGAAGTGCAGCGATTGGCCGCAGAATTGGCGACCTCGTCCCAGACAGTACAGGAGCTGCGCCGCAGCACACAGCAGTATCAGTTGGAGATGCGCCGCAGAACACAGCAGTAACATTTGGATATGGCCGGTTGGCATGTCGAATGTGAAAGAATTCGGCAACAAAACTACGACAACCAACAAGCCTGGTGGTATGAGATGTTCGCGGCACAAAACCAAGGCCTTCCACCCCCGGCCCCGTTTCAGCGGTTAGCGGAACCTCCAATGTCTCAACCTCCCGAGTTCGCTCAGCAGGATGACGAGCCTGATGGAGAGCAGGATGCTGGGGATGACCTGCTGGACTTCAGTAGTTTAGGTGATGATTAGGGTTTAGGGTTTATGTATATTAGAACGAATTTAATAAAAAGGGTATTTAGACGTGTTTCTTGTTGGTGCAAATGCATGGACTGTTTTTTGTGATTTGCAGGTTGCTTGGAATGGTAATTTAGAAAATAATTTAATTTTTTTTTCCCAAATGTAAGAAAAGCCGACGATTTTGGCATTATTTCGTCGGCTATAACTAATTAATGCCTATTAAATATTAATATATTTCGAGGAAATAGCCGACGAAAATTTATGAATTCGTCGGCTATACTTAATGAATTTCGTCGGCCATACTCGAAAATACCCGACGAAATTCGTCGGCAATTTCTTCCAGGTTTGGCCGACGAAAAATAGTTTCGTCGGTAAGGTCGTCGGCCATACTCTACTATAGCCGACGAATTCGTTTTTTTCGTCGGCCATTAGTATAGCCGACGGGGTTGTTCCGACGACGTATAGCCGACGAAAATTTCGTCGGCAGATGGTATAGCCGACGAAAAATAGCCATAGCCGACGAAATTTTTTTCGTCGGCTATTCATTCGGATCTGGTAGTGAAATGTACGCATTCCAGAAATAAAAAACATGAATATCTATGGAGGAATTATGCTACCTATCCGGCCAAGAGGAGTGGAGGTCCGGAAGAGTGGAGGGATCACTACCAGATCGGACAAAATAGCCGACGAAAAAAATTTCGTCGACTATGCCGAATTTTCGTCGGCTATTCCTTCTGCCGACGAAATTTTCGTCGGCTATACGTCGTCGGAAAAACGGCGTCGGTAATACCAATGGCCGACGAAAATAACGAAATCGTCGGCTATTCTCGGGTATGGCCGACGACAGTGCCGACGAAAATTAATTTTGTCGACCAAACCTGGGCAAAATATCCGCCGAAATTCGCCGGCTATGCTCGAGCATGGCCGACGATATCGTAAACTATAGCCGACGAAATTCATCGGCTATTTGTTCTGAAATATAGCCGACGATTTCATCTATTTCGTCGGTTATTTTGTCGAAATATATTAATATTTTAATAGGCATTAATTAGTTTTAGCCGACGAAATAATGTCATTTTCGTCGGCTATAGAAGTTATAGCCGACGAAAATTGGTAAAAATCGTCGGCTATAGTGCTTATAGCCGACGAAATAATGCCAATATCGTCGGCTATTCTTACATTTGGGGGAAAAAAAATTAAATTAATTTCTAAATTACCATTCCAAGCAACCTGCAAATCAAAAAGACAATCCATGCATTTGCACCAACAAGAAACACGTCTAAATGATTTATTATTTAATTTGTTCCAATATACATAAAATATAACCCTAATCATCACCTAAAGCACTAAAGTCCACCACGTCATCCCCAGCATCATGCTCTCCATCATGCTCGTCATCATCGGGAGGTTGAGGCATTGGAGGTTCAACTAACTGCTGAAACGGGGGCGGGGGTTCAAGGGCTTGTTGTTGTGCCGCGAACATATCACACCACCAGTTTTGTTGGGCGGCGTAGTTGTGTTGCCGAACTCTGTCGTATTCAGCATGCCAACTGGCCAGATCCAAATGATACTGCTGTGTTCTGCAGCGTAGCTCCTGTGATCTCTGGGACTCGGCCACCAATCTTGCGGCCAATCTCTGCACTTCCCCCCTCATCAGTTGGCTGTCCCCGCCTCCCTTCTTTTGACCCCCCTTAGTGGTCTTCAGGAGCCCTATTCCAGAACTTCCCAAACCCCGGCAGTAGTATTGGTTTGACCGGTCTGGGAAGGCTGCGTCGAACATCCTCGCTGTTGTTTGGACATTCGATCGGTCGACCTGGCGCAGGGCTTCTTCCAGATATGCCTCTGAAATGTTCGGTTGTGTCTCCCGTACTACTTGCTGGAACACCTCTTCTTCGGCCCGGTTCACCCTCTCCTAATTGAACGGGAAAAAAAAAAATTAATATTCTAACAAATATATAATTAAGTAAAATTAATAATTAAAATTTTAAAATCGTAATCAACGACTTACGAGCTGTTCTGTCGCTTGTGGATAAGCGATCTTGAACGTCTCCACGTACGGGTTGCTATCAGGATGATCTCTAAGCGCCTCCTCTTGATGTTGTGCAAACGGCCTAGAACCACCATGATGGGGGTTGTATTACGGCGGCGGTTCGCAGAGTTTACCCGAGACCGTTCCTTCAAACAAATAATAAAATATTAGAAAAATGCATCAAAAAATATTAGTGTAATAATTATAAAATAATTAAACTAATAATTAAAATTTTAACAAAATAAACATTTATAGTTAAGTTTAGTATTTACCTGCATAAGTGGGTTGTTGAAGTCTACTGTCTTCAACCAACGCCACTCGTACTCCCTGAACATGAACTCTCTGGGAGTACCCATACGACCACGGTTGTCGTATTGGTTAAAGTGGGAACGGAGCTCGTTCTTCCACTCTTTGAACCTACGGAAAAAACAAAAGTGCATTAGAAATATTATTAATATCATAAAATATTTCAAATTATAAGATAAGGAATTCCCAACGTACCTCAACGACTGCATCGCGTCCGCCCAATGCTGCTTATGTTCTGCAATCTCGAAGTATGTCTGAAAGATAATATTTTATTAGTTTTACAATTATAACAATACCAAAAATTATTAAATATTACGTAAAATAAATTAAATTTTTTAAATTACTCACCGACGCGGCGTTGTTCACCTCCCTCTTGATCTCTTCGGGCACATCAGCCCACCGCGTCCACAACATAGGGACTCTGTCCCTAATCAGTGCCCCCACGCAACCCGTGTAGTCGCGGCGTTTTTTCCCCTGAACCTCCTGATTAGGAGGTTCGTTGATCCGGATCCTCCAGCTGCTCTCAACAGTTCTCCTGAGCGTGTCAAAACATATGACACCTCTCGTATTCCTCGTTGAACTGCTAGCGGCTGTCCCTATCACATAAACGACGATTGGTTAATAAAATTAAATATTAGTGCGTTAATTTTAATAAAACATTTAATTAATAAAATCAAATGTTACCTGAACTGGATGACTCGTCTGTCGACTTTCCTTTTCTCCTCGCCGAAATCAGGAGGTCAGGGTTCTCAAATGGCTGCTGCTGGTATGCCTCCGCAGCACTCACGTACTGAGGCAGAGCAGGCCATATGGGCACACCTCGAAAGTCGACCTCGGGTATCGCAGGAATATTGTACGGGAGGTAGAGCTGATTTGGGAGAGTAGGCCCCTCAGTCGAGTCAGCAGCAAACGTCGTCGGACTCGTCATCGGCTCCCGATGAACCTCAGGCATACGGACCTGAGGAACGTCTGCAGCTATCTCGTCCTGAAATAGCTGCCTACTGAACCTCGGAGCATCTGGCCCGACAGGGGGACGTGAACTGCTCGACGGCCGCCCCGCCTGGAGAAGGGTCTGGTGCCGAGAACTCACACTCCTCCGTGGCTGGGATGAATCCACAGGCCTCCGCGGCTGGGATTAATCCACACTCCTCCGCGGCTGGGTGGTGGTCCTCTCAGGCTGGCTAAGGGTCCTGTCGGACTCTGCGGAACCTGCGGAACTTCCAGAACCCCTGGATCTGGAATGACGACCTCCGAAGAACTGTCTGAATGCATCGGCCATCTGCAGCTTGAGGCATTAATACATTAATTAATATTAAATTATATTACATTAAATAACAAATTCTAATTAATATAATAACCAATAATACTAACATATTTCAAAACATACTAACAAATTAATATTTAAATTTGTACTAATTTTAAATAATACTAACCATTAACCTAAATATAACTATTTATATACAAATATAACTATATTTCATTATTAACATATATATAAATACAAATAACCATTTGTATATTAACAAAAATATATAACAATTTATATAATTAAAATTAAATATATAACAAATATATAACAATTTATATAATTACAATTAAATATATAACAATTTCTATACCTAAATTGTAACAAATATATAACAATTTATATAATTAAAATTAAATATATAACAAATATATAACAATTTATATAATTAAAATAAAATATATAACAAATATATAACAGTTTGTTAAAATTAAATTTATTAACAAATATATAACAATTTATATAATTAAAATTAAATATATAACAATTTATAAAATTAAACTAAATTGAAAAAAAAAAAATAACCGGATCGGAGGAGGAGGCCGGAGGAGGAGGGGAAGGAGGTCGGGCGAGGAGGGGAAGGCGGAGGGGAAGGAGGAGGAGGAGGAGGCCGGCCGGAATAGCTTGAGGAAGGAGGAGAATCGGAGGAGGAACGGAGGATGAGGCCGGAATTGGAGGAGAGTTTAGGCGCCGATTTGAGGAGGAGGAGGAGCAGCGCGGCGGAAACGAAATCTTTGCGGCAGATTGGAGCAGCAGCAGGAGGAGGAGGAGGAAGAGAGGAAAAAGTCGGCTAGGGTTCGACAGTTTCTGATTTATACCCGAAAGAATAGCCGACGATTAAAAAAGATTTCGTCGGCTATTCTTAACTATAGCCGACGAAAACTTTAACATCGTCGGCTATACTTTGAATGTCGTCGGCTATACTTTAGGAGATCAGCAGCCGTCTGATCTGAGCCATCCAACGTCGGACAATGAAAAGGTGTGGATCACAAGAGTTTAGCCGACGAATTCAAATATTTCGTCGGCTATACTTTGGAAAATCAGCAGCCGTTGGATCTGAGTCATCCAACGGCGGACAATAAGCGGATCACAAGAGTTTAGCCGACGACATATAATTTTTGTCGGCTAAACTGTTGGTCAAACCACTAAGTCAAACCTCTAAACGCTTTAAAACGGAAATTAGTCTAGTTAGACGACGGTTTTTGGCCTGACCTTCAACAGATAATAGTTTCAAATCGATGAGACGCAACTAATCGTTTAAAAATTTTCCTCAAAATATTTACCAAACGTCAGGCTACCCATAGGAAAACGGAAGTAAAAAATAGTTCAAAACCGCAACATTCGGCACACATATTTTGTCGGAATCTTGTCATTTTTCAACCGTAGACGTATTTTATTATTTCGGTCATATCTTATTTGACAACATGTTTGCATTTGAAGGATGAAGCAATGGTTTGTCGATAGTGATAGAAAATGGAAGGTGGTTTTTTTTTGTTTTTTTTTTTAATCATAGCCGACGAAATCAAATATAGTACTCGTCGGCTATATAGACTTATAGCCGACGAAAATGTCAACTTCGTCGGCCATACTTCAAAAAAATTTCGTCGGCTAATGTTTCGGAGAAAGGCCGACGAAAATACAAATCGTCGGCTGAAATATGAATATAGCCGACGATTTTTTGAAAATACCAACCAAAAAAGGTTTCGTCGGCTATGGTTAAACTATAGCCGACGATTTTTTTTTTTTACCGACGAAAAATAAAATCGTCGGCTATTCCTTAGAATTACCGACGAAAATTTTAATTCGTCGGCTGTTTTTTTTTTTCGTCGGGAAAACCCTTTTTTCTGGTAGTGGATGGAGGCGGTGGAGCTCGGAACTTGGGAGTGAAGAGAGAGAGACGACCGGGGGCGACGACGGGGACAAGGGGCGGCGACGGGGAGCAATCAAAAGAGAGAGAGACGAAGAAGACTAAGCCCACTCATCGATGCAGCGATCTAAAGAGAGAGAGAGAGAGAGAGAGAGAGAGAGAGAGAGAGAGAGAGAGAGAGAGAGAGAGAGAGAGAGAGAGAGAGAGAGAGAGAGAGAGAGAGACGGAGAGGGACGCGGTGGCGGGGAGACGGTGGTCGGGGACATGGGGCGGCGACGGGGACGGGGAGTTGGTGGCGTCGTGGCGAATCACACGAAGAGGGCAGGAGGCGAGGAGGAGAAGGAGGACGGGGGTTTTTTTTTTTTTTAATATATATATTAAACAATCGGGCCGGGCCGAGCTTTCGGTCCCAAAAAAAACAGGGCCCCAGCTCGGACCGAATTTCCTATTTTCGGGTCGGGCTTTTTTCGGGCCGATCTTTAAAAAAGTTGGGCTCGGCTCGTTTCGAGCTTTTTTCGGGTTTTCGGGCCGAACTTTCGGTCCTTCTGATGCAGCTATTATCCAAGCACAATCTGTACCTGCAAAACAACTTCATACACATATTACCCTCTTGTGTCATCGTTAGTATAGGACAAGTAGGGATCGTTCAATCAGGGGAAATCAGGGCATTCAATCACATAAAGCATTACAAAATCATATGGGGGAGTTTGAGAATTTGTTTCTATATTCTACACGAAATTAAATCTAAATTATATATATACATATGATCGACATCTTTCACACAATACACATCACACAAAGACTCACATGCACATAACAAACCGATCAAACAACAATACGGCAGCAACTTTATTGAATCCGATTTCATGCAATTTAGTTCCAATTATAACTAGAGCCCTTCGTGGTTCATCTAATCATTCAAAACTCCTCAATTATTTAGAATTAGCTTCGTGCATAACCCTAAACATAGTGCTAATCAGTTTAAAGACACTTCGTGTAGAAATTAAACCAAGAAACACATAAGCACAATGAGTTGAATTGGAAACATGCAACAAGTATGGCGTCACCTCACCTTGCTTCAACATGCATATTTTCTGAATTACTTTATCCCTTAGAACCAATACAAGATAAATCAACTTCGTGTATAACTTACCTCATATTTGTGGTTCGGTAACATAAAGAATTAAACCCAAGATCAGCCTAGCTAAAGCTTCACTTAACCCTAAAACTTGTTGTGCATACGAATTCAGAAAATAAACCAAATAAAATCATCAAATCATGCAACAAAGTTACTGCCCTATTATCATACAATCAATTCGTCATACATATGTTCATCAATTAGACAAAAAGAAAACCAAAACACATAACAGAATTTCAGAAATCCAATGTAAAATTAATAAAACCAAATAACAAATCACAAATCCTTACAAACTTCATAGACAAAGTTAAGTAATTATACAGAAAATTACAAGCCATGAGAGATGAGTGAATCACACTTTAAAAGAAACCTTGTAGAGGAATCGGCAAAGAGGATTCGGTGGTGATGATATGCGATCGGTGGTGGTGATGAATGGTGGAATTCGGCTTGTAAAAGTGTATGGGATTTGTGGTGCTAATTGGACAGAGTTTCGGCTAGTAAAAAGTGGGAGAGATGAGATGATTTTCTGAATAAAATCCTAGCTATATATAGAGGCACAACAAGAAAGAGTTCGGCAGCAATGAGAGTCCAAAACCGAATTGGACTTGTAGTCCTTCTCTTGCTCGGCAAGGCTATGCATTTTTAATCTTCAATTCTGAACTTGGACTTCAATCAGCCTCATTTGAATAACATGGACATGTCCAATGAGTTTTTAGGTCCATAATATCTGATCCATGCTTCCAAAAATCCAATGGAGAGTTATCCTGATGCAACCAGAAAAGTTATAGTTTTTCCCGGCAGAATGACCTTACTCCAGTAAATCCGGCATAACTTCCTCCTCAGAGCTCTGATTGATACGATTCTAAGTCCTATAGAAACTAGATTCGTAGAGCTTTCCAACGGCGTATGGCACGTTCTCTGGTTCCAAGCGATGTGTCCCGCAGAAATTCCGGAAGTCAGGACAAAGTCCCAGGAAAATCCTGGTAGTCCCTGGATTGGTTTGCTCAAACTGCCAAGTTGCAGCCTTCATTTGGGTGACTTCTCAAACTCCGATTGATCTGAAATTTTGACACAATACACATTAGCTTGCCAAATATATGCATACCAAATTTCATCAAATTTGGAAAAGAATAGGTCAGTCAAAAACAGGCCTCAAAATCACGAAAACAACATATTTTGCACTTTTGCCTCAGATTTCTATACTTAGTCGTTTTTATGACAATTAAACACACTTTTTCCAAAACTCTACCAAATTGACACTAAACTAAATTATGACTCTATCTTAGGTAAATAAGGGTTAAACGAAGTATAAATGAGGGCATAAGCATATTAATATCGTCGCACATTGTGCTCCTATCACCTTCGGGCCCAAACGCCCAGCCCTAGATGGGCCGGCTTCAAAAATATGAAATTTGTGAACAGTGTATTAGCAAGAGCCGAAAGTATGTTAATGTCGACCCCAATGGGGTAATGTGAGGGAGCACCTAAATCTCACATATAGACTATACAACATACATTAGTGATTTAGTGCAGCAGCATTTGGATTTTTGATTTTTCAAGTCAGTACCATAGATCATATCTGTAATTTCACATCGATACTTGTAAATTTTTAATTCAATATGACAAACCTGTTTAACGTGCTGGTATCAGGCACAATATTTACTTATTTACCATGGAATCAACATGATAAATTAACCTGTTTGATTGACTGTTATCTTCTCAGCTTTCACTCTTAGTCTTTTACCATGCCAGTCTGGCTTGCATGATTACTTGTAAAGTTACCTTTCAATTTCGATTTGTTAGCATCGTTCATCGATCATATATGTAGTCTGTATTTTTGATCAAGAACACAGCTCAGTACCAGCGGGTTTTGATCAAATACGCTATAGCTAAGGGATTCATTTCGTTAATTAAACTTCGATTGGTTTTGATACAAATAACAAAAAATCACACATCATACTAAAACAATCGATTGGCACAAATTGTCACCCTCACAACTGCGCACAAGTCATGCCGGGCTTCCAAACCCTAAACCACCACCACCCTTGCTGTCCACTCTGTTGAAAGCCACCGTCAATCGGGGCCTCAAGAGAGCATCTAGTTCTCTATGGGGACAAAAACTTTGAAATGAAGGGTAAGGAGAAGTTCCACTTTGAAATAGATAAGTGCATAAGCACAGGCTCACATTAGATGCTCGTGTAAATAGCACTATCTTTGTGATTCATGCATCTCAAACATGTCTTCTATTTGTAGGAAAAAGATAAGTGCGCTGTTTTTAGCAACTAGTTGAGAATGGAAATCCATCCTATTCATTAGCCTCTTCCTTAAAATATTGAGCTTTGGCGCCCCATGTATTAAGACCTGCACTTTCAGAACGCTGCTTGGAGTTAAACTACATGATCGAGATATCTCTATATTTATGCTTACAGATTTTATTGTATTCTTTTTTGTCAAAAATTAAAGAAAGAAAGAAAGAAAATTCTCTCTCTCTCTCTCTCTCTCTCTCTCTCTCTCTCTCTCTCTCCTTAACTTCATATTCCTTGCTTAAGTAATTGATCAAAGAATGAATGCAAACGTGATAAATTTATCGATTCAAGTTCATTTTCTAAGCGTCGATGGATGAGAAAATCAACATTTGGTTTCCTCAGCTAAAATCCGTTAGAAATTACTATATGCGGCTTATTAAATTGAACATATATACTTGATTGTGTACGTTGAAAAAAAGTATATAAAACTGTTCAGAGTAACCATGCAATTTTGGTAGAAACAAGATTTACGATACACTATGATTAAGATTCAAACCAATGCCAATTGAACAGCTATACACAGTATTCTTATTTCTACTACACAATTATTTTTTGGGTTAATTACTCTGGTGCTTACATGGGAAACTATGCTTTTCTCAGACTTTTTTTTCTTCAAGTTGATATATAGTGATCTATATGGGCGGAATATTCACATATAATCTCTACGTACTTCATCTGTTTCGATCTATGGCTAGGCTAGGGCATACTCTCACTACAACAAATATGGCCATTAGTGACCACGTTTTAGTGACCAATTAAAAAGTGGTCACTGATAAGATAGAATTAGTGGTGAACATTAGTGGGTGGTCACTAAAAATGTATTAGTGACCATATTTCTACTTTATAGAAATTGTTAACATATGATTTTATTTCATTGCTGGGAGTTGATAACATATATAATCTTAACATGACAGAACTTTGATGCTATAGTGGGAGATACAACAACTGAAAATTCAGTCCGTCGCTTGTTTCTACTGCTGAGATTTTCTGTTATACCTCAGTAGCTACCTGCTTAGCCAGAATCCGGTGCTGTATTTAGGTACTGTACTATCCAGGGTATGGGATTCTTAACATGTTTATGGTCCTTTGGCTATCTTTTCTTAGCATTCCATTGCCCTTTATCATGTTAAGTAATCTTCTCCAATTCTTGAATTTGCCCTTCATATTGTATAAGTGAATGGTGGATAGTCGCTAAAATTTTTGTTTTTATTTTTTTACTACAGGTTGTATACATATACTTGGACTATATCGTTATGGCTATTGGTAGACAAAGTCCCAAATTTCCACATCAATTGCGGACAAAAGCAATGCCACAACACCAAATGCGATCATCTACTCAAAAGCTTTTAAAGCTAACCAAGTCAGTGAGGAAGCCTACAACAACAGCACAAGTACCAGCATCCTCATTACACTACTCAAGCGCAGGCGCCAGTTCAAGCGCAGGCGCCAGTTCAAGCGTAAGCTTACAACAACAGCACAATCACCAGCCTACTTCAAAACATGCATCTCAGCCTCCAAAACATCCCTCTCAACCTCCAACTCAATCCTCACTACTCAATCTAATGCTAAGATCATCAATAGCTCAGCAAAGGTCAACTTCTATTGAACAAGAATCAGCTTCAGCTATAAATGTAAAGTCTTCTCAAGCTGGTTCTCCATCCTCCGCAGACAAGGTCACTAACACTAGTTGTAAGCTGATGAATGTACATCACTTTATTTTGTGTGGATATATTATTTTGTTGGTATTATGATGTGTTGTAACTTCCTGGTTGTATTTGATAACTCATGTAGGTGCTGAAATTTGCAAGAAAGTGCGTGGTAAGACTCGATGTCTTGAGTATTCCAAGAAGAAGCGTGAAGGTGCCCCAATTGATATTGATATTCCAAAGCATGTCAAGAGAGCTATAGGAGCAAATTGTCAGAATTATATTACTGGTATGGGGTGCTTCGTTCGAAATAATGTTCCTCTACAAATTAAGAAGTGGTCTGACATCAAAAGAGAAGATGTAGCTTTGCTAATTAGCTATGTCCGTGTAAGTTCACATAAATGCTCTTCATATTAGTTCAATTGTTCAATTCATTCATGAAGTATTGGAGTTACTGATGATGTGGTATTATTGTGACATTAGGAGAAATTCAAATTGAGCCAGGAATCTCATGTGGATGAGGCGATTGAGACGCACATGATCAAGTATTATGGCACCTATCGCTATAATTTGTATCAGAAATTTAAGAAATATGAATCAGTAGAGGAAGCAATGGAGAATCCGCCTGAAGATGTTCAGGAGGATGATTGGATTTATTTGATTGAAAATCTGTGGACAGATGAAAAGTGGCTGGTTAGAATTCTTTCACATTTAATTTTTTGTTTTTATTTATACAGTTGTACTGGCTATAGATTTTGGAAATTTCTGATTTGATCTTATTTACATAGGAAACAAGTGAAAAAAACAAGAGGAACAGGGACAAGTTAAAGATAGCACACTGTGCAGGGACAAAAGCATTTAGCCGTATTAGAACTGAAAATGTGAGCTTGTATTTGTTTACATTCTATCAAGGCATAATTAATGACGAATGTGGTATATGACTTAGATGTTTTGGGTTGTGGTTAAACTATGATAGCGAAATCCTGAAACTGGAGAGGAATTTGGTCGTATTGATCTATTCAAGCTCACACGTTATAGTGAAAAGAAATCTGTCTGGGTTGGTGATACCGCAAAGAATGCTTATGTGAGTAGTCATAATTTATATTTTGATTATTGCATTATACATCTTACATTATACGTTGAATGACTTGATGTTTGCACTATTTTGTAGGAAGAGATGAAAAATCTGCAACAGGAGCCTCCAATGAATGAAAACTCTGGTGAGATAATGTCTGAAGATGAGATCTATGATCAAGTGCTAACCAAAATTGTTGGTCCACCACGATCAAGTTATATACGAGGGTTAGGAGCAGGCCCAAAGCCTAAAAGATCTAAAATTGCAACAAATGATGCCCAAGTGAAGGAGGCCAATCAAAGGGCTGATCAAGCGCACAGACAAGCAGTGCAACTCGCAGATGAGTTGGTGGCAGTGAAGTGTATTGCAGCTCAGCAAAATGAGAAGTTAGAGACAGTTGAAGCTGGTGCAGCTCAGCAAACAGAAGAGTTGGAGGCAATGAAGGCTAGGGTTACTCAACAAAATGAAGAGCTGGAGACATTAAAGGCAAGACAAAATAACACCGACACTCTTGTCCTCCAACTTTTGGCACAATTACACTCCTCAAAGTAAAGGTACGCAAACATAAGTTTGGTTGTGATTACATAAGATAAGAGTATGGTGTTTGTAGTAGGTTTTGTTTGCAATGGTAGAAGCCAAACTCTAGATTAGAGCAAAAAGCCATGCCTGCATTTTGGGATTGCTTGTCGGATGGTTAGAGGAACTTAACCATAAGTGTCCACACGATTAGGCAGAAAATTGCTGGCTGTGCCAGTCTGGTTGGGCTGGCAAAGCATGTTTTTAGGAAGTTGATGTGAATCAACTAGAGAGGTGCTAGAGAGAACAATGAATGCTTTTGAGGTCATGCCGATTCAGCTTTACCCCTGCGGCCGAAGTTCTGTACTGTCCCATTCATTGATTAGGAAGTAAAACTCGTTCAATGACTCAAAAGGGAATTGTATTAAACAAGCAAGTCATGGAGCAGAAGTACTAATCAAGTTAGTTTGAGCTGTGTGAATGTCTACCTCCGTGTAACCTTGTTTGGTCCTTAGTTATACTGCAGTATTTCCCTTCCTTGTTTTAAGATTAAGCCTCAAGTTAGCTTAATTACAAGATCTAAGCAAACAGACACAGGGCTGACTCTTTTTCGAGGATACCTGATCTATAACTGGGGTTACTATAGCCTCCTGTACAATTAATAATGATAGGAATCCTGAACAAATGGTCCTTCACCTATGTCTAGCTTCAAAAATGATAACCAGGAGTACATAGATTAGAAAATGCTTTAAGTTTTGCATCAATTTGCTGCTTACTTTCAGTTGTTTAGATATGTCTGTATCCAATAGTTGAAAGGTTGATGGTTTCCTTTTCCAAGTCAGTACATGGGAGATAGGCAGTTTCTATTTGTGTATACTGATCAATATATTTATACTAGTTTTGTGTGTATGTCAATTCCATGTAGGTATAATTTGCTGTTCCAAAAAAAACACAGTGAAATCAAGAATTATCGAGCATAAGAATAAGTGATAGGCAAGTGCAACTTCTCAAGCTCAAGGAGCATTTGCTGGCACCATGTTAGACAAAATGAGTTATGTTGTTCTGTATCTCCATATGAATTCGGAATTTGTATCTCATTTGCGAATTTCTTCATTTAGTTTTAATGATATCTCCTTGACGTACTACTCATTATACTATTCTCATGGTTACTTCTTTGGCTGCTCATTTTACTTGTTGCGCGAATATATACTAGTCTTGTTGGGTGACTGGTAGCAAAATCGAGTGAACAATAACGACATTAATGTTTGTGACCATGAGCTCGTGGTCACTAAAGATATGTTGAAGTATTAGTGACCATAAGCTTGTGGTCACTATAGACTTGGAGAATTAGTGGCCAAATAATTGTGGTCACTAATAGATATTAGGAATTAGTGGCCAACTTACATCATTGGTCACTAAAGAGAATTAGTGAGGCACTTTTAGTGACCACCTAAATTTGGTCACTAAACACATTCAATGACCAAATTTCCCACTTTTAGTGGCCAATGTTGTGGTCACTAATACCCATATTTGTTGTAGTGTCTTGTATCAGTTATATGAGGATATTTCTCAGCTGTTTTGAGATTTATTTGGGTTCTCAATTTATCATACTTGTCATGAAGCAAACTATATTGCTTTCATATTCTTAGGCCCTCAGGCTAACAAAATTTAGTGTCGCACTTCGTTTATTAATTAAGACAGATTTAGATCTTGTTCTGTAAAGTAAATCACCGATCTCTAAATTCAGAACCCATAAAACTTAATCCCAAAACAAAGTATGTCGATCACACACGTACTGCTGCAGGCTGAAAATAATCAACCAAAACAAAACTCGATGGAAGTTAAATCATTGATATCATATAATTTCAAAACGAGTAACCCTGGCCATATTTTTTCCATACCTCAAATATCATGGCAATCTTATTGTCTCGTGGTGATGATTAAACATATCAAGAGTCAGACTTGGTTGCATCATCATCATACACATAGCAACTCTGGGGATAACCCATGAGGTCATAACAACAAGCTTTTCTAAATCTCTTCCCATAAACTTTAAATAAACAAAGCTGATGTGCTTGCCTGGATAGCATTGCACTTGCGAAACAATTACCACTATACAGTAGTATAGTACGAGCTAATATATATATAGATATATTCTTATCAGCTTATCTCATTCTCAAAGGTGTTTCCATTTTATGGGGTACACTTTGCATTTCGAGCCTAACTTATTGGCGTATTGCAGGAGGTGGTAGACATAACATATCATCAAATGGAGGGCTTTCGTCCTTGAGAGACCAAATCATAAAAAAGAAAACATCACGTTGGACTACGTTTAGCCATTCACCTTCAATTCATTACATCATTTTATCGTAATCAAAGGAAATGAGGCCAATTATAAGTCTATTGAGACAAATGCTGACCTATTACACATTCCCACTCGATCGCCTACTAGATTCAAATCCAATTAAAGTGAGCTTTTAAGGAATTAATCAATTAAGCTCAGATATATATGATCGATATTCCTCATTCCTCATATGAATCTAGTAGTACTTGTCATGCTTATACTTTTTTAATGCAAATTATATAGTACTATAGACAATAAACAGTAAGAAACAAAAGACTGAGGACCAAGCAAAGTGGAAATGATCATCTACAGGGTTCATATATTTTATGTGCAGTATTTTTTTATAATCATTCCGATCTTTGATTGCAATCACTCACTCCTTTACTGACTTATCTCCAGTATTAAAATGAAGAAACAAAACCCACTGATGTCTCATCTGTCTGGCTGGTGATCAAAATTGACATTTATGCTATTTCTAATAACCGGCCTCTTTGTAAGTTTAGATATTTTAGGAAATAAAGAGGCTACTTGTCATTAAGATATGATAATTTGCTTACCTGAAGGAGTCATCAGAACCTAATTAGAGTAAGCTAATCAGTGATAGAAAAAGTTTCCACCGTCCCAAAACTATGGGGCCGTTATTCCATTCCTACAACTCATTTTTCTTCCCCCACCACCACTGCAAAATTCATATTACGAACAAGTAATATGAACAACTATTCGTTAAAGTTAATCCAACGTACAATTAGTTTACTAAACAGAAAACTTAATCAATGTTATCGTGCTACGTTCTTTATATTATCATAGGGCTCAGTTAATAACTTAATATGAATATCATAAAGAAAATATTAGATATTCAAGCAGAGAAGCCAATTCTGTAGATATCGGGGTCATGAGTGATGTATTACTTTCCCACGCGTCAACTTGCAGGGACTACAAGGCCCTGCCATACCAGTATCTAAAACCCTAATGCACTTGTAAAATGAATTGCTTTATGCTTGCAGTTTAAATTTAATCTTAGACTGTGGAATTCGTGTGTCGTGCTTTCCTCATCACCATGAATTTATATTTTTTTATATTCTTTAGATTTGTTATGAATGGTTAACAGTGATTTAATTAAGCGCAAACAATTCAATGATTTATATTACATAATCGATTTTTATGAACTAATAGTACTTGTTCGACAACGAGTTTTGAGTTGATTCTTTTTCGTTGTATTGTTTAACCGTGTTTGAGAAGTGATCTGCCCCCTCTCACCCCTGTACGTATTCTTAGGGTTTCATTTGAAAAACATCCCCTAGATTGACCAAGTTACCGCCCTCGTCCCCGGTATTTTTAATAGATTTAGCATAGAAATTGTTGAGCTCGGGTGGTCTTATCTGGCAGGCAATCATGCATGATCTCAGAGAGAGACTCTGGAAGTAAAATATCAATGTCTAAGACTTCCCGCACAAAAATCACAGCTACAAAATAACAATGAATCGAAACCAAAACAAAGAAGCTAGAATCAAGAAGTCACTGATCACGCTCTCAAACAGTAACTAAAAGAGAAAATAGCCAAGTGTACATATTTGATCATCTGCCGGTTTCAACTGGACCCATAGAATTGTACATCAAACAGTAATTAAGAATTGAGAGATAACATTGTATATGTTGCTGATGTACTGGTTTAACTTAATCCATAAAACTGTATTGACTATTTAGGGCAAGATCAAGAAATTAGCTTAGTAAAATCAAAGTGGCTTATCAAGTGGGATGTCCACAAACCCAGAAACGTGTGGTGTACACGTCAAACACCTGGTTTTGGTTCATCTTTCTGGCTACTCGATCGCTACTTATTCCACACTTCGACCTCCACTACAGTAGGCAATACTGGATTTTTCTTCTCTTGTTTTGTTTGCTAACATCACCAATTCACCGCCACGAATATCATTTAGTCATGTACGTATTCAAACTCTGAAGTTTCAGTTTCATCTAAATAGTTTTTAAAGTTCAAACTTCTAATCAGAAAAGTCAATTCTTCTGTTAGTGTGATGAGGTGGCAGCTAAAAATCCTCCCAAAAATATGAGAATTACCAAAATACCCTTATAACAATTTTTCCTTTTTATTTTCTTTAATATTTTCTTTATTTATTGTTTTCATTTTATTTTAAAGACAAGTGAACGTTTATACTCGCCAAAATCTCTTTCCAATTATTTCTTTATGTATTGATCGATGATTTAACTTAAAATAAAAATGATAAATTTATTTTAAATAATTAAATAAAATCAAAGGGAATATTATTCTATGAGTATTTTAGTCATTTTATAATTTTTTAAAGAGTTTTTATTAGAGGAATTGACAGAATAGACTTTTCAGGTTAAAAGTTGAAATTTTAAAAACTATTTAGATAAAACTAAAATTTGAGGAATTAAATAGACGACGGACCCGTTAGGAACTAAACAAATATTAGTCCTATTAATTATTTATGTTTGTTAATACCAAATATTAGTCCTATTATTTATGTTTGTTAATACCAATGGAGGGCAGATGATGTCGTACTCCACTAAAGTATATATTAATCCGCTTATTCTCGTGGTTTCTATTCTCAGTTCTCTTTAGCTTATTGTCTTTCTGTGTAGGTAATATTGAATCCCATGTAGGCTAAGATTTAGCTTATTGTCTTTCATATCTTGTCCTTTTTGTTAAAGAGAAGTATCTGATCGATCTGGAGGTTCTGTTACATAACTAGCTAGCTTAGTTTTCAACCAGGTTCTTCATAGGCCCCTGATTCGCAGCCATGCAGTTTCCTCATCTGGTAAATGGACAAAGCACGGGCACGAGAGAATCAATAAGAAACAACAGAAGAAAATTAACGTCGGTAATCACTGGCAAACTCATGAAGTTCGTACGTGTTGAGTGTCGACTCTAGGGTTTCAGAGAACAATTGAAAGCGTAATAAAAAGGTAACAATATATAGGAAGAAAAAAGTGTATTAGAAAACCACATCAACGAAGGGTGAGAAGTGGTAAATCATAAGTTCAAATTCTCATTAGTAACTAAATTTATATATAAGGATTAGTTTTAAGTTGTATATATATATATTACCTACGCTACACCACAAATTTTCATTTATAGCGTCCAAAAAACAATATAGTAAAATTTCATAGCATTTTAATAAACGCTATGTCAGGCCCGTTATAATAGATCGATTTGGGGTCTTCATAGCTAAGCATTTTCTCAAACACTATGAAAACTTCTAATAGCACTCATTAAGCACTGTGTATTCCCCATAATTACGTATTTTGTATTATAATTGATGATTAATATTTCTTTTGTAAGAAGTTTAATAAAGGACCAAAAAAAGATCACCTTATTCTTAAAGTTCAAAGATGTGCCGCTATGTGGAAAGGTCATAGAGGCTGCTGCTGCTGCTGCTGCTAAGATTCAATGCCTTTATGATATATCAAGTAATTAACTCCACTTGTGGTATAAACCAAAAGAAAAAACTCCACTTGCAATATAAAGCTCACAAATCAACCTTGCTGTATTAAGCAGCAAGGAAAGTGAATCTACAGATTGAGCATTTAGCATTAATAAGTTTCCCAGAATAAGATCTCATTCCATGTTCCCATTTTGAAGAAAAAGAAATGGGATCAATTACAGTGCATACAATTAAAGTACAGCTTCTTTCTATTCCCTTCTGCGCGCTTTCTCAAGTTTTGTACTCATATGCTTTCTCCTTTGTTTTCCATTGCCAAATTGGCTTCTGCCTTTTGTGGCCTCTCCTGAAGTCAAGGGGCACTAACATCATTTCCTCATCACATTGTTAATTGGATGAAGCAGAACTTCTAGTGATTTCCATCAACTTATTCCTTGTTATCCAACCAAACCAAGCCAAAGCTACTATTCTTTTTATGGACACAACAGAATAACAGATTTCTGGTTTCAGAATATTGCAACAGGCATGTAATTGCGTATGTAATCATGCTATAAAACGTTTTTTTTTAACTATGATTATGTACGAAATTAATGTTGATTTAAGTGGTTAACTCCCTACACCTTCAACAAATTTGTACTAAATGATGAACTAATTAAAACCCTACGTACAACCTAATTAACCTAAAGGTATACTATATGTTTGATGTTTTAGAAGCAAAATAGTTCTAAATGATGAACTAATTAAGTACAGAAGTGTTGACCTCAGAAACTTAAGTCGGGAATCTCTATCACGACCTCCGACATAAAGCTTCGATTCTAAGCAAGTTAACTGTTAACCCTTAACGCAGAAACTGTTAGATAATAAACCAACGCAATACTTGGAGCCGAAGGAATTTCTATTAGTTTTTAAGCTTGATTTCGATGATTAAGTGCTTTTATGTAATGACGACTCAGCTAGAGTAGTGATATACGATCATTTTGTAGTATCTCTGATATGATCATAAATTTGTGAAAGTTAGAGTCACAGATCAATCTCTTACTTGGACTATTGGAATCTATAATGGCTGAATGACATCACATCCAAAGTGCCTTATCACGAAATGAGCACGCACACAACACATGTACGGTGAAGATTAAACACCAGGAATATTATAATGACCTACAATCATGTAAATGGAAATCTGAGTTGTATATATATACTAGTACTGGACAACAAAGTATTTCCATCACTACAAGAAAGAAAGAAGAAAGCAGCAGCCAGCAGCAGAAAGCAGGAAGCAGGAAGCAGAGTCTGAAAGTTACAAAAGAGAGAGCGTGAGAGATCGAAGGTTTGTTTTCATGAAAATGGTGCAAGATCAGCAGGAAATCAGAAAGGGACCATGGACAGAACAAGAAGATTTTCAATTGGTGTGCTTTGTGGGCTTGTTTGGAGACCGACGTTGGGATTTCATAGCCAAAGTTTCAGGTTTGAAGGTGGCGGGAGACAAATAATAGGTATGGTTGTTTGGAGATGGAAAGCTTTTGCGAGGAGCTACCAATTTAACCAAATATATGCACTTTTGTGGTGTGTTTGTACCATTTTGTCTTTGTAGGTTTGAACAGAACCGGCAAGAGTTGCAGGTTAAGATGGGTTAATTACTTGCACCCTGGCCTCAAAAGAGGCAAGATGACCCCTCAAGAGGAGCGCCTTGTGCTTGAGCTTCACTCCAAATGGGGAAACAGGTTTGAAAAACAAACTCACATCATATTTACCAAAGTATCACACCATTTTTCTGAGAATTAATTAATTAGCTAATTGTCTGATCGGAGTTGATGAAAGTTTTAATTAATTAACCAGCTATTTATGGATCGTAGGATAATATCTCCAACATGCCACCCTAAGATAACACAAATTGTTAAGAAAATACTTTCTTAATTACTTCAATTCTTCATTATTATGTCAAACGCACGAAGTATATATATTGAGTTTTTTTATTTGTAATTTAACAACATAACATAAATATGAATATGAATATGAATATGAGATTTCAATTTCAATTCTTTATAATTGATTTGAAAGATAAGACGGTGATTTTCCTGCAGATGGTCAAGAATTGCTAGAAAGCTACCAGGGAGGACTGATAATGAGATTAAGAACTATTGGAGGACTCATATGAGGAAGAAGGCTCAAGAGAAGAAAAGGGCTGTGTCTCCATCATCATCATCTTCTAACTGTTCATCATCATCAAACATCACCACCAATGAAGGAGGGGCAAGCTTTTATGACACCGGTGGAGTCGAAATCGTGGGCTCATCAGCAGAGAAGATATATATCAACGGTGGAGATCAAGAGACAGAAGACGGAAATGACACTGCTGCTAAAAGGGACCAAAGGGAGTATTCGCTTGATGATATATGGAAAGACATCAATTTGCCAGAAGTGAACAGTATCGAGCCAGTTTATGATGGCAGCTATGGTGAGGAAACCTGCAAATTTTCATGCCCTTTAATGGCATCTGCTCCTCCTCCACTGTCATGGGACTCGCTGTTTAAAATGGACGAAGAGCATGAGAGTAAGAACATGTTTCTGCCTACTACCCCAAGTGACAATCAATTCCTATCCTGTTTCGAATATGGAAAGGCATCGTCTCTAACTGGCTGATTTAGGATTCTATTTATTAAGATTTGTTCATATGTGAAATAGTCTACTACTCCCAAGCAAGTTCTAACCTGTATAATAACAACATGGGTATGGAGGTGTCTTAGCTTCTCTGAGCCAGTGGTGGTCTGCATCATGAGCTGGAGATCACTAGCTAGTTTATGCATTATGTACTGTACGTAGTTCTTGTTTCCTCTTGTAATCTTGTTTGTTTTGAATTTTCAGTGAGGAAGAGAGAACTTCAAACTTTACCATGAGTACTTGATTGGTACCAATCTCCATTAGTACACCAGGGATCTGATGGAAGTATTGTATATATGTACGTATTTCAGTTAATTTTTGAATCAAGCTGCTGGTCGATCAGGTAGCGTATCATCAGTATTTCTCTTTTGCTCTTAGCTTTGTATGTATTCAACTTGATCAACAAACATCAACACTCTTTGTTGAATCTGTTCTAATCTTTTGTATAACCTTAAACCCCAATCCCAATGCAATGAGGGCCGGAAACTGACGATCAAAGAATAGATTCCTCCCACTACTAAGCCTGTTAATTAACTCACAGGTCCTTTTTAACTCTATGCCTAAAGGCAATAGCATCCAATTCCTCCAGAAATCAAACTGTGGGAGCAAGAATATTCTAATACAGACACTCGATCTGCTGCTTTCTACTTTCTGCTTTCGCCATTAATTAAAAACAGTCTAGAAAGCTTAATTGTCTGCAAGAATAATATCAAGGACAAGAACATGTAGATAAATTACTTGGTGATTGAGATCCTGAGATGGTTGCATGCGAACAAAGTGGCTTGGGGATGGAAGGATTACTTGGGGCAGTAAATTATGTCTGTTGAAAGCAAGTTAAAAAGAAGAGAGAGCACACATGTTAGCATGGACTGCATGGAAGAAGATATATACTCCTTTCGAGGAGTGTGGTCCATGTAAACTGGTTGTGAATGTTAATCCTTTGAGATTAAATTAGTAGCTGTTTTAATTAGTGGTTAGACGTCCAAATCCATATTTCATCAAGATTTGTTTATTTATTCGTAGTTGCATGTGGTCCAATATCCTATCCCCCAATAATATCATATTTTCATGCACAAAACCATTACAAAATTTCATTAATTTTCTGATGAAAACTCGTCGGAGAGCACTTAAACGTGCCGGGAGATATCCTTATGATTTTGCCGATCGATGTTGCTTTCAAACTACATAATAAATTATCCCACAATGGAGTTAGGATTCTTCATTTCCTGCTTTTTTTCCCATTTAGCAAAAAGTTTTATCTCGTTTTAAAAAATAATTTACTCATAATCACCAACTCAAAGATCACATAAAATTATTAATCACACACATCCGCGCGTTACCATTTTGTTTTTTTTCCTACAATGTTAATTGTTGTTCCGAGTTCATTATTCACATCGAGTTTAATTTGATGCTCAGTCACATTAGCATTAGTTTTAATTGGTAAATTCTAACTATTAATAACATCTAATTATCATGATACTACTAAAACGTCTAACATCCGGTACTTCGGATTCCTTTGAGAGAAAAATATGAAAACCCTAGCTCTGCTAGGTTTGGGAGTGCGCCGTCACCAGCGCCTCTGCACCATCCTCCTTCGGGGGGACACCGTTTCTGTTCCATCTTCGGCGCGAATTGAATCCAGTCTTATCTCGACTGCCCCAAAACCCAAAGAGTGGTTTAATCTTACAACAATTTCTTCTTCTCAAATTTTGAAAGGAGAGGAAGGTTGCTTGATTTTCAGGCTCTGGTCATCATGGCAAGCTACAACGATGAGGGTAGCATCGATGAGACCAGAGCGAGATCGAATCAAGGTTCTGGATCGGCCAGAGCTTGCCTGTCGATTTAGTCGATGCCGACCGGAGGTTAGTTGCTTGAATCTCAATCCTTTGGGGTATGTCGCTGAGGTCTATTCGATCGTCAGCGACATGCGACACCGACAGGTTATTGTCCGACTTGCACTAGCAGTGATGCAATGGATTGTTGGTGATGGTCCGATAGAAGGTCTGATGGTGTTAAGTATCAACCCAAATGGACAATGGGATGGTCTGATTGAAGGAGTGTTCAGGGGTGGGCTAGTCTACGGATTTCGGTTCCAATCCATCTCTGCAAGGTCAACACTGTTAGGCCCGGGTGAAGATGATATCGGCGACAAGCTTCGGTTGTTGCAGGCTGACGGCGGTGTAGGTGCGATTGGTGGTGTCGGCGAGTGCGCTTGGTTCATTTCGAGATTGCTTCCGACCATGGCTATGGGGTGGGTAGGTGAAATCGCCATGGACTTTTGGTGGTGGAAGGGATTCTTGATCTATATCTCTCAAATCGAAGATGGTGGTTTTTTGGCGGCACTGGATTGATGGCGGTGACTCTGAATATTATTTTTGGGATAGGGTTTAGTGCCGGTTTAATTTGAGCCTTTACTCAGGTGTGGATTTTGTTAGACTGGGTCTTTATGGCCTAGAGCATCTTGGCGGGACAGAAGGTTCAACCTTCTTCTCCTGCTAAATTGGATTGTTTTTGAATCTAGTCACAGTGTTTAGAGTATTTGGTTGTTATCCTTTAATCTTGCTTCTAAGTATTTTAAACACTGAATTTCACTGTGCTTTATCGAGATAAAATGTAGGTGTATTTTTGGCTCTTTGGCTTAGTATAAGTTGGTGAGTCATAAGAGATAGCTCTTATTGTCGGGCCTAAATGAGTGTGTTATCTTTATACTGCTTACTGAATAATAAATTTCTTCACTTCCAATTTAAAAAAAACATCCGGTACTTTCTATGTATAATGTTTATATAGTAAATTACACAGTAGCCCCGACCAAATTTACTAACATAAAAACTCACTTTTAACAATTTTTAAATAAAAAAGACATAAAATTGGCCTAAAACTGAGTGCACTCAAAACTTATTGATCGAATAATTGAGGGTGAAATGCCTAAAATGTCATTGATTTTGTCAAAATTACCATCATTTCACTAACTGACAAGTTTCTCTTTCCTTATTTTTAATTAGGCTAACATTTGTTTAGTTTTTATAGTTCTGGTCGGTCTTTTATTCAGTCCCTGAAGTTTTTGTTTCGTCTAAATAGTCCTTAAAGTTTCGACTTTTAATTTAAAAAGTCAATTCCGTCAATTTCTCGGTTAAAGACCTTCAAAAAATTGTAAAATGACCAAATACTCCAAGAAAAATATTCCGTTTGATTTTCATTAATTATTTAAAATAAATTTATCATTTTTATTTTAAGTTAAATTAATCTGATGTAGACATAAAGAAATAAATGGAAAGAGATTTTGGCAAGTAAAGACATTCACTTCTCCTTAAAATAAAATGAAAACAATAAAGAAAGAAACTATTGAAGAAAATAAAAAAGGAAAATTGGTACAAGGGTATTTTGGTAAATTTGATATTTTTTAGAGGTTTTTTAACTTTTACCTCATCATACTAACGGAGAAATTGACGGAATGAACTTTTCAGATTAAAAGTTGAAAGTTTAAGAACTATTTAGATGAAATTAAAACTTCAAGAACTGAATAGATGCATGACCGACCAAAAGTACAGGGACTAAACAAAAGTTCGTTTTTTTAATTATTTCCGGCAATTTCAAGTTTTCAGGCCAAACCATCAACACTTTAGAGAAGATTTTGAACTACAAAATTGTTTTTTTTATAAGAAACTTTAAATTTTTTAATGTCAACTACCACGAGCCACAGTAACTGCAAAGCAATAGCAGTTATCTTTAAGGTTAGCAACGACATCTAACTTCACAGTCGACACTAACAGCTAACTTCACGGTCGACAGTAGTAGTTAGATTCTCTATCGATAATAGCAGCATTTAAGTCGGTAGTAACAACGTAACTTTTAATTATGCAGTATTAGTAATTAAAGTTGAATGTAAATGTGAATATTAAGAACGATAAATAAGTAAATTTTTAATGACAAATGGCAGTTTGACAACATTTTGTCATGATTTGTAAACTTTAGTCTTAATTTGTATGAAAATTATTGTATGAAAAATATGCTGGGTAACTTATTTATTAATTAAATTGTTATCGAGTACTGTTGTGCAGTTTGTTAACGGTTATGGCCACCCAAACCCACCCATTTGGCTCATCCGATCCAAATTCACCAAAAGATATATCATTTACCCGCCTTGATTGGTCCGACGGTTGAACGCTGAACCCCCCACGCAAAATGCCTTCTCTATCCAACCACTATCTCTTGGCCTACAACTCTGCTCAGTCCATTGGATGGTAAGTCCACTCTACTCAAGCTTCTGTGTTGTTGAAATTGAAATGAACCTTTTTATTGCAGGGCAGTCTGTCTTTTTCTAAGCTTGAGCAGTGTGCTGTCCACCAAGTCTCTCAATGGAGCCTATGCTTCTGCTGGAAGCCTCATCTGTCAGTGTTTTCATATGATCTTTTGAAGTGTGGTAAATTTTGGACAAAGAAATTGGTTGATTTTAATTGTTGGGTGTCCATTTTTTGACTGCAGATTTGTGCCAGATGGCTGCGGTTTTGGAAGTTGTACACGGAGCTGTTGGTAAGGTTTCTGAGGCTGATTTGTATATGTAGTTGTAATTTGTTCATCAAAGATTATGACTTTCGAGTGTCATCGATATAAAGATTATGACTTTGTTGCTTATTTGCTGTGAATTTTGAGGTCTGGTGCCGAGTGGAGTCGTGATTCCTCTAATGCAATGGGCAGGGAGGATAAACTGTATGTATGTAATGCGTCAAACGCATGAGGTCTATCTTCTTTCTCTTTTCTCGTTGTTGCTTTAGTTTGATTTGAAGTATAATAACACGGACAATTTATTGTTTTAATTATGGAGATATGATCTTTGACTGAAATAGATTAATGATACAAAGAGATGGACTGAAATGCATATATGGCCACACAGTTTAATGACCCAATACGTTATATATCGCTATATACTCTTACTTATCAGCATCAAACAAAATTGGCGATGTTATTGCATTTAAGGAGTACCAGTTAGTTCTCGCTTAATCTGTTCTTCTGTTTTTGGTTTTCTTGCTGTGTTTCGTTCAATAATATTATCTTAGCGTCTCCAAAAGTAGGAGTAACTGCTAAATGCTAATAGATAAAGATCCTAATCTCAAAATTCCACTTATGGTCCACACTTAACCCTAATCTTGATTTCATCCAGAGGCATTGATATTGAAATCTATATAATGAAAGAGCAGAAAAGTACTGAAGAAAGATATAGGGTCTTCTATCTCTTTTCTCCCCTTGTTTTCAATACACAACTCCAAATATGCTCCCAACCTCCCCTATCTCTTCTCTAGTACAGAAACTGGCTACAAACTTGCACAGACCATGAAACTTATATTATATAATTAGGTTTGCAAAAGATAAACAGAATCAAACTTAGAAAGAAAAAAAAATGATATTGAAACTAACTCCTTGCATCTCCTCCGATTTAAATAAAGACAAAAAAAATAAACCATATTGAATCTTACAAACTTTCTCAACCTACGACACACTTAGCCAACTTCAAGTTCAAATCAGCCAGAAAAGAATCTTGTTGGGGAGAAATTAATCCTAAATTTTGAAGTTTTTCAGAAATGCTTAACCCATGTCACATTCTTCTGGGTGGTCTGCTTATCATGCCCAAGTTCATTGATGTCCATTCTTTTGATCTCCTTTTCAGGTCCAAGAATTTCCAGCAGTCCTGATAATTCTTGTTGCATGGAGCATAAGTGAGGTGATTCAGTTTAATTAATTTTCAATAAAACTGTATCGAGTAAACAGTGCAAGTCTGATAAAACTTGATTATGATAATTTATGCAGATTATTAGATATCCAACCTACGCTTTGAATTGCATTGGAAGTTGTCCGCCTTGGCTTACCTATCTCAGGTCATATTCCTAATTATGATGATAAGTTCAAATTTTGCACATTGAAACATTACAACACAGAATACACCCAATACATAATTTGATTATTTGCTATTATTATTCTCTAGGTACTCTGCATTCCTTGTCTTGTATCCTCCTGGGATGGGTGGTGAAAGTAAGTTCATATACTCTAACTAGTCTTGTTCTCTTTTCCTTTTTTTGTTAGAAGAATGTAATTTTTCTATTTGAGCTCGGGAGATACCTAGCTGCTCCCTTGACTTGATTTACTAAACGATAAGTGATTGTTATGCAGCCTGGATCATGTACCATGCACTTCCATTTATGAAGAAGTACTCCTCAAGCTATTATAAATTTCTGATGGTATGTTCTGACTTCTGAAAGTTTTCACTGGGAGATTGAATATATATATATATATATATATATATATGAATTTGCTTAGTTATTTTCAAAAGGTTTTAATGACGCGCTTATCATGGGAGAATGGGCCGAAAATGTTTTTATAATTGACAAGACTAAAAGTTTTACCGCAGATCAACTTTGGTTTAACATGATCCTGACCTTGGAGTGAGTAAGTTTGTTATAGGTCAGAAACTGCACACTGAGTGAACTTCAGCTTCTTGGTGAATCTTACCAATTTATTTGAAGTTCTCCATTTATCTATGTACTTGCATCATGTTGTTCATATATCATGAGTTCATTATACCTGTAAATGATAGAATTCAGAACATATCAACCATTTTCTTGGAAAGCTTAGGGTAACACCCCCAATTTGAAACATTGTGTATATAGGTTGGAAGTGAAGTATCCCAATCTTAATCTATATTCATCACCAACTCCATAGAATCATGATGGGCTTCAGTTACTATAATATCCTTTTATGCATCAGAACTTCCCATGAAGCAGAAACCTCAAAGTCATGTCGGTCTCTCCTTTCCTTTCCCTTCACCAACTAGAATCTCAGATTCCGAAGAGCTTTAGATAATATTGGACTTTTACTATTAAGAGAATCACGGTGTAAGATTGTTCTCAAGAGTTTTGTAAGTCTGTCGAATATGTAATACTATTTAATCTCGCATGATATCTTTCCTTCAATTTTATAATAATCTTCCAGGCGGTTGAATGAATGATATATCGCATGCACATACACAGACTGGCTCCTTCTGCTATTTTCTTATAAAATCCCTTGTTTTCAGTTTTTAATATCCCTGCTAAGTATTCGTTGGAAAATCTTCTGATCCAGGTTGTGCTTTTCTGCTACCCTGTCCTTTGTTTGAAAGTTTACTTGCATATGGTCAAGCAACGGCGATCAAAGCTGGGTAAACAAGACAACAAGAAGAAGAGGTGAAGGACCACTAAATCCACCAGTTTCTGGTGTATTCAGGAACACGTACTGCATATAGAGGGAGGCTTGCAATTGGCTTTATATCAGAATTCTTGCATGTGTTTATTGCTTGATTCAATGATTCACCGCTCTCTCTACTTTGGAGTCTAACTTTGTCTCTTTAATCTATTTTAGATGTCTGACCACCGTTATTCAATAATGGCTGAATGTTATTGTGTTATTGGTTTATGAACTTGATCTATATTATTGATGGTATTAGAAATTGGAACCAGATCCTCAAGTGTATAAGCTAGCAACTGAAACAGATTTGTTATGAGACAACAGCCTTTTAGTCCTTTGCAGCTCCTTTTCATGGAGTTTAAGGAAATTGGACATGTAGTTTGAGAAGCTAGCTAGATTTGCCATTTGTTTTCTAGATGCTTTATATCAGGTCTTACACTCACTACAGCTTTTAATTTACTGATCAAAGCAAAACTTGGTCATGATTTACATGTTATATGGTAAAGATTATACTGTAGTTTACTGGACTTCATTTTCTCCATCTCTAAACTATTCTTATCAGTTTCCAGCTTTGGATTCTCAACCTGGGTAGGGCCTGTGGCTATAAGCAAGATGACAACTCTTTCTGTAAGTTGGATATGAGTTTCTTGTCTATTCATTCTATTCAACATCATCTCTTATTTGGTTGCTTTACCATCCCATTTCTGGTGTATGGGAAACTCTTTGATTCATAACACTTGTCTGGTAGTAATAATATCTGTGGATACACACAGATTTGTACAGTAGAAGAATACCGTTGTCACCACCATTGTCATTTCCTCTCAATATTAGCTTCAAGACTTTAGTGTTCCCCCTTTTTCTCTGTACCAAATCCTTCGTCTCTTTCAAGCTGCGTTGTCCTCTTATTGTCACACTGTCCAGGCCTTCAATTACTGACACGGTAGAAGTAGGGATAGGACCAACTTGCTGTGTCTAAGCTGCAAATAGTGTCCTTTGGCTTGCAGGGTAGGGTGGCTGAAGAGTGATATTCATGTACTCAACCGTGAATGAAATTTATCAGAAACAATCTATACATTAGGTTCTAATATTTGAACGATGGAAATTTTAAAATATGACCAAAAAGTGTGCTAAAAAATGAACTTCCTACGGTAAATTTAAAGTTATGGATAAAAACTGCATATATATCAAGACTTTTCTAGTGAGGGATTCTTTTAAAAAAAATATATAAAAAAATAGGAAAACACCATTAGATTTTTTTTAAAATGACCTTAGATGTCTGAGATTAAGTTAAACAATTCAACACCTTATGACAAACCTGAGCCGTTTGAGACCATTAAAAATAAATCAATATTTTGAATGCCTTAGCGATCACCAAATTTTTTGAAAATTTGTATAAATAATCTACTCATATAACTCTACGAACTGAATTGTGGACATGTAGTTTGCTGATTGAAAAGTTCGTCAAAAAGTCTATTTCTTTTTAAACAAAAAAAGGAATTCCTCATTAGATGGGCCCTGATATATATACCAAAACCCCCGTTGCACTGACTAGGCCAACCCAGAAGCCACCTAGACCCCAAAACACCTATAACCTATGTTTAAGCACTAGAATAATGCCCGCGCTTTGCTGCGGTATTTGGTAATGCTTGTGTTTGTTAATGAAGCTTAATAGTTAGAGATAAATTGGAGATCAAAGATGAAAATAGATAACATCAGCTACATCAGACATACATATTACATGAAATTGGAGGCATTTGGTCCAAAATAGTAAGTGCTCCAATTGTGTTACACATACAAATTGCTCATATTTGCATGTTGACTGCTGTTAACCAAAAATGCAGTGATAGATGCACTTACATAACTCAAATAAGTACAACAAAAATTATATATACACTCACATTCCATTGTTTTTTTTTTTTTTCTGATTTTGGTTCTTACTTGTCGAAGATGATGTTGCTTCGTTCACTTGACTGTGACATTCAGGAAAAAAAAGGAATAATGAATAGAATGTGATTGTAAACACTCCATAAATAGAAGATGAGCCAAAATGCGTGTACCACAAAAAAGAATAATTATCTGTGAATCATGAGGGTCAAAGGTGGGACAGGTAGAGAAATTACCATGGTTTGACTTCTAAGAATGAATAAATTACATGTTAAGCTATTGTTTAAAGATAGAAATTGAACACTTAAGTTAGTAAATATATGAAAGCCAAATGTTTTTATCTTTCCAATTTCTTCTTTGATTTTGAGGTGAATAGTGTTTTTGAACTTGCATCCATTCTCCTTTTTCTTTCACAGGTCTTCTCTGGTGTTATTGTCACTGGATTTTGTTATGTTGATGAATTTGAAACTTGCTGATTTGAGAGGATGCGTTTCACTGTCAAGTCACCATTTTTGTATTTTTTCAACTCAAACATTTGGCTCTAACCGATAGTGTCCCAAATCTCTTTGGGTAGAGTTTGCTGTACTTCAATAGGCATTTTGTTCACTAATTCTACACAGGTGCAATCAAAGAGTTGCTCGGCTGGCCTTCCAATTAACGTAACAATTGCTTCATTAGTGACATCTTCAATGATTATGGATACATGGTAACTGTGTGAAAAATTCATAAGATACTTAAAAGTGAATGAAATAACATTTAGAGACAAAAATAATTGGGTTGGTGTGTAATGGTGGCAGAAGGGATGGATCATGTTGTGTTGATGATCATGTTGAAATAATAGTGATTTTAAATTATGTTTTTAACTGTAATAATAGAACATTGATGCTTTTTTGTATTTGGTTTGGTATAATTTTAACTTTTAATGTGTTTATTTTTCAAAAGATAAAAGTTACTAAGGGTTTATCAAATCTATGCATAAACCATATGCGGCTAGTGTTTAGTTTATGTGATTTTATTTCAAAGATGCAGGTAGAAAATTAAGATGGAGCTAGTTACTAATTGTGATAGACAAAAAGAAAATCAATATAAGAATGAGATGTCAAATTGAAAGTGAAGTAAGCCAAGACATCACTATCATGGTAAAGGTTTTTGTTGAGTGTCATGCTGGAAGCAAGCCAAGACATCACTATCATGCTTTTGCTTGAATATTTTAAAGCAATTTAGTGCTGGACAACCGTTGTACCACCAGCCATTATGGATGGCATATCTAGCAATTGATGTTTTGTAGTAGATTGCATCATCCTGCATTAGTGACATATTAAAAAGATGGATAACAATAGATGTTACATGATTAGAAGCAATTATTTAGTTTGTTAAGTTTCCATAAAATATTCTATTGTTTTATTCTTTACCTTGCAAGATTCTGGATTTAGTTCGTATACCTGGGACACTGTTTTAATATTTTGCTTGTTTGGCTGCTCTGATGCTTCCGGTTTGATTATGCTGACTCTATCTTCTATTGCAGAGAACCTGTGATAATTTTTCAAGTTGTGGTTAGTGTTTTCAAAGATAATTAATTGGTGTATGATGCATTCAATGGTGAGAAAGTTTACTCTGCTTTGTATTCTTGTTCCTCATCAATGTGGGGATTTATAACAATGCATGAATGATCTCCGCCTGATCCGATGATTTCATCTGTGAATGATAAGTCATCAGTAAAGTAGAAGTGTTGGTTGTAATTGTATACTTCATTATTTCTGATTGGTACTTACTCTTATACATTGTTACCATCAAGTTGGTGATGACAGCAAATACCGGTTGTGGCATCTCTTCGATAGTTTTGACATCAAAGTGTTTTGCAGGATCACCCCAAAGGGAGACTTTTAGCTCTTCTCTCCTGTATTTGATATAAAAAAAGTTATTTAATTTTTTTTCTTTCAGATTGTATTAAAACAACTAATATGCATATAAATATATATATATATATATATATATATATGTATATATATATATAGGTGGGGTTTGTTAATGTTACCTCAAGTTTGCCAGCCATATGTCGCGTACCCACTCCCATTTTTTTTTTTCCATTTGACATAAACTTGATATTCCAGTGTTACTTTTTTTATACAGCCATAAAAATCTTGCATATAACAAAAAGAGAGGATTGTTAGTGTCACAACATAATATACTATTATGTAATGTATAAATGCGAAATAATTTTGTAGAAGTTGTAGGCTTACCTGCAAGAACATGTTGGTTGTCAAGGTGGGCAATGAAATCATCAAATTGTAGAAGGTGAAATCCATATCTTGGGGGGGGAGGGGGAGGGGAATGTCTCATGGATTGGCACGAATGAGGTGAGTCTATTGAAGAGCAGCTGGACTTCGTGATTGACTAATTTAATTCCTGTATTACATATTCTGTTGTGAAACTTGTAAATGTCACAGATATTCCCTTCTTCCATTTTTTCAATCACAGATTCATAGTATTCCTCTTCAATGATACCCTCAATTTTGTCTCCCTGCATTTGATAGAAGACATTATGTAATGAATGAAAGATGAAGTAATTGATGGCAATGCAAGATGAAGTAATTTATGGCAAATGTTTAAAGATAAAGAAAATTTTAAACATAGATGATGTTACTTGTGATTCTTTTCTAGAAGAAGTACCGTTTCATCAATAAGAAGATAATGAAGACCATCATATGCATCACTCATATATGCTCTAGGTCTCCAGATCCTCCCCACACAGACACTGATTTTGTAATACATGGTGAACGGCTTAATATTGCGAATGAGCGTCGGATTTCTGTTGTCTGACGCCTGAAAATAACAAAACATATTAGTGAACAAATGGACTTTGCTAGGGTTCAATATTTTCTATTACATCTATTGTGGTGAATATATTAAGAATATACTCTATGAAGTTCCTAAATCGTACCATTTGCAAATGTTTTGAACTTTGAGAAGATGTTGGTAGTTCTCTGCAAATTTTCAACCTGCAAATAAGAGAATGTTATGGTTCAGACTTCTGTTTCACTTTAGGGTTGTAAATTTAGAGATTTAAAACAATTCCAATCCGCATAAACCCTCAAACTAAGTAGTAAAGAAGAAAGAAAAAGAAGAAAATGAAGTTTACATCCTGTGAAGATGTGAAAATTGAGCTCAAAGTTACCAGCATTCAGGATAAGGACGATAATGACGTTTTCAAAACAGGGGTGAAGGATTTATATTGGAAAATGAGCCTACTGTTTGGGATAAAGATATTCTTATAGGGGTTATGGTTGAGTGTGAGTTAGCACTGTTTGTGATAAGGATTCTCAAAGAGTCCAGAAGTTTGACTATCGGTAAGTTAAATATTAAATATGTTTATTGACTGTTTAGGATTTGGGTTCTCAAATGGTCCATCACATTCTGGAAAAATCATTTATTTGCCTAAATATACTATCTTGATGGTCCATATTGTATAGTCATTTAGACAATTAAATCAACTGTTATGTTGTCAAAACAATGATCACATATATATATATATATATATATATGTATATATATGATGTTAATTAACACATTTTGCTGATTGCATTGAACACTTTTTTTTTTCTCCTTCTCGTTCCTTTTTCCTCTGTTAAATAATATCAGTTTGTAAAACATACCTCATTTTCTTACAAAGATGGTCAGGTCATCAAAAAGAATAGTCACGATTAAATTTTAGGTTTGAATCACAAAATGAAAGAATCCTATAAACTTTTCCATCACCGAAATTCTCAATCATTGCCTCATTGGCATACAATGATTCAAAGGAAGTTTTGAAAAAAATTCAAAGAAGTACCTATATATATGTGTGGAGATTTATATAAAATTATTGAAATCTTAAAAATGTTTTTTTTTAGCTAGAAACATGTTGAGATAGCTCTGTGATAAGTCTAATGGGCTCCATAGCTCTTGTCAGGAGCCTGCATAAATGATATTTATTACCTATGAATTTATCATAATCAACCACATTATCTATGCATACAGATGAAGCTCAGTTTTCTGAAAATAAATCAAAATAGTACGTTATGAGAAAACTAAGCTTACAAAAAGAAACAACCAATATGCACAGACACACCTGAGCTGGAAAAGATGGGGGAAAAAATAACTGCTTCTTTTTTCTTTGTTTCCTACACATCATCAATTATAGCATGAGACACATGATATAAAACATAAAAAATCAAACACAAATGAAAATGGTAAACAACATGTATTAATTGAAAGACAAAATCATTACTGTAGAAAATGAAGCTGCTTTAATGAACTTCTATTTAATTTGTGAAATACTGATACACACTGGCACCTAAAATGTAATCAAACATATGACAATAAGCATAATCAATGATTCGCAAACCACTGAACTGAATGATTGACTAATAATTATCAAAGCAGAATCGATTTGACCATGTTGAATGAATTTTCTTCTATGCTGATCTCATGTGCCTAAGTTTTAGATAAAAAGTTTAGAAAAATTTAGTCATACATTTTGTAGAATATTTTTGAATACTATATTTTTTGTGTAAGTATTGGGGATATTATTATTGTTTATCATAATTTTCAGACGATCTCTTGAAGTAGCTCTTGATAATGTAACATAAAATTGTCCATGAGTAAAAACTGGTTCGGAAAGAAATACACCAACTTGATTGAGCGATTGACCTTGACTTTTATTTATAGTCATTGCATAGCATGGTCTAATAGGAAATTGACGTCGTTTGAACAAAAATGGCCACTTGTGTTCAGTTGCGGTTAGAGTTATTATTGGTATAAAAAATCGATGTCCAATATTATTTCCAGTCAATATTTTTGCTTCTATTAATCTATCAAACAGTTTTGTTATTATTAATCGTGTGCCATTACATAAGCCATTTGCTGGATTTATGTTTCTCAATAGCATGATCGGCATATTAACTTTCAAAGTTAACTCATGTGTTGGTAGACCATTGAATTCGAGTTGGTTTAAAAATTCAGTTGGATATAAAAAATTAATATTTTCGTCATTACTGGAGTCGGAAGAAATGGTATCAAAACTATAATATGTGGTTACCTCACCTGGTAGTATGTTTATTGCATAATTATTTATGTTTTGAACAGTTGAATTTCGTGCTGTAACAATTGTACGTTCTCTTAAATAATTGATATCGTTATAATAAATGTTGAAATCAGGGTAAGTGACGTTAAAAATTGCTTGTATAGGATCAGTGTATGAATTAATTAATAAATTGTTAGGAATTTCAATCCATGAGGTGTCTTTATCATCTGTATGATAACATGACTGTGTACGACCTTCACTAATTTCTAATATTCAATTTGCAAAATCTGAAATATCTTTTTTTTTCATTTTCAGTCAAACCTTTTCTTGACAATCGCATATTTTCTGTTAAGTTAAATATTTTGAATGATTGCCAAAGGTATGAATTGTTCAATGAAGCTTTGATAATGTCTTCTTTAGTTCTTCCAGGAACTACAGGCAAAATTTGTCTAAAATCTCCACCCAATAAAACTGGTTTTCCACCAAATGGGGTATGATTTTGAGTAATATCAAAATTTGAAAGAATGTCATGTAGAGATTTATATAGTGATTCAAAACAATATGTGTTACACATTGGAGCTTCATCTCAAAGGATTAGATCCGTTTTTTTAAGAAGTTTAGCAAGAAGAGTTCCTTTTTTTATTGGACATGTTGTACAATCGTCTACAATAAGGAGTATTTTAAATCGAGAATGTGCAGTCCGACCATTTGGGAGTAACAACGATGCTATACCAGACGAAGCTACTGCTAAAACAATTTTTCCTTCTGATCTCAATCTGTTTATTATTGTGTGCCATAGAAAAGTTTTTCCAGTTCCTCCACTTCCATGAACAAAAAACATTGATGTTGTCTTCTCTTCAATTGCTCTAATAACATGATCATATACATTTTTTTGGCAAACGTTTAACTGAGAAATAAAATTTTTATGATTATGTTTTAATAGCTGAACATCATAGTTAAACTCTTCTCTTAATAATTTTTTTTTGAGTTCTTTTATTTTATTTTCATCCGGTATTGGTAATTGATAATCTTGTAATGACTTGGATGACATGATAAGTATGGATTCCAATTCATATAAGAGATTGTTCTTCAATTCAGGTTCAGGTATATTTAAATCAAGGGTTTTTAATTCTATTCGAGTGTTGCGTATCATATCTTCACACATGTTTAGCCAATGAGTATCGAATAATTTTTGTGGATTTGCAACCTCCCTAAATATAAGAATTGTAGCAAATAGTTGACACATTTCAGAAGCTGTTGCAACCAAAGAAGACTCTGCTAACGCATCAGTCCATTCTTTGTCGTCACCTAGTAAACCTAAAGCTTGACATGCTTCTTTATAAGAAGGATATGTACTACCATTAATAGTTTTTACTAAATTGAAATCTTCACAACCTTTTTGAATATTTAATAACATCCGCAAGAAATACAATTCACCTTTCATAAGATGCACACAAGCTATTCTACCAATAGTTTTATATTGTTGTCTCAGTGTTCAAATTTTTTTGCTTTTGTCCCAAACAAACTTAGTTGGAAATTGAGCGTAACTTAATTCCCTAGCTTCTTGATGAGTTTCATTTTTCTCAAAATTCCAGTTTGCTCGAAACTAAACTGTAAGTGTTGTATAATCATTTGCTCTATATTTTAAAATGGATTGAAGAGAATCTGTTTCTTTAAAGATAACATTTTCTTCTGAAGGCAAATGAACTTCTAAACGTTGGATTGCAGGATATCTAGAATGAATTGAATATTTAAATAGTCTCCATATAGATTCATGAGGACTTAAATATCGACAATTGAGATAAGATTGAATTTCATCTTTTTTATTTTCATATAGTGCAACTCGAGCTCTGTCTGGACCTTTATTGATATATTTGAATAAATATTTAATTAACATAGATTGAGAGCATGATTCAACATTAATATGAGCATTGTATCATAACAGTAAATTGGAATTATAAGGTACAACAAATTCGTTTCCAATTGTAATTCCGTTTTTTATGACAAATCGTGTGTCATCATCACGACGTTTATATACAGGCGGCTTGATTCTTTCAAATGTAGTGTCAGTATTATATGGTTTCGGAAAAAATTTAGAACATTTCCCATCTCGCTTTCATGTCAATTTCTCCGCAAGGTCCATGGATCATAAATTGGCTAACAATATTAAAAAGTTTCGGATCAACGTTTTTATCCGGTAACTCTGCCGATATGATAGAATCTATGTCATTTGGGTTGTAACATTTGTAACATTTATTTAATCAAAATAACATGTGAGTATGAGGTAATCCTCTTTTTTGAAATTTAATTGTGTGCACATGTGCTTGAACCTCTCCACATGGTTCACCAGATTTAATATACGCGATCATATCTTCTAATTTTAATTGAAAAATTCAACAAATTATATCAGGCCTATCTTCATGTCTATATCTAGGATTGTTTGCGAAATATTTTAATATCTCAGGCCAATTAACGTTGCAAGTGAAAGTTATGAATAGATCTGGATTTCCGTAATATCTATAAATTGCCATTGCATCTTGATAGTTATTGATCATATCTCTAGGAATGCCAGTATAAGAACTTGGAAGATAAATTCTTTGTCCAATGTCACGACCTTCATTAGTTCCATCTAGATAAGCATTATAAAGTTCATCACGTTTTTCAGTTCTAAATTTTTCTTGATGATTTCTAATATACTCCAGCTCATTTTCTTCAACAGTTGCATAAGCGTCTACCAAATATTGTTAAAATAATCTTCCGCCTTTCAATAAAGTGTATGTATTTTTATCTCTGTCATGAATATAATATGCTACGAAACTTCGCATTGACATTCGTTTTCTTTTTCTCTCTTTACTTTTTGTCGTGGGTTCTAATAACAAATTAATTTTGTATTCGTCTTCACTGTATGGAAATAGTATTGGATATTGTAATGACATGTACTTTGGGTGAATTTTAGAAATCCGCTTCAAATGTCCATAATTGGATTGAATTATAATATCTTTATTTGAATTGAATTCTCCAATATCACCGACAATTAAACCACTTATTTGGTCACCAATTGGTCGTTCATATTGTTTACTATCAGTTGGTTGTCGACTAAGCATAGTTATGTGTAATGAAGGTAAAGAATTATCTTCAAATTAATGATTTAGTCAACTCATTCACTTCATCAAACATATTTATAAGTTCTTTAACAATTTCTGGTTTGATTTTTTTATCATGATTAGAAGGGTCAATAGCATTTATGCGATTTGAAATTTCATTTTGACTGTCATAAACGTATAATTGCGCGTACTTAGGTGGTTCATCTTTAGGCGGTAGAATAGAACCCATTAAGTGATATACTTGACCGCATATTTTGAAGACATATGGTCCACCCCCATTATTTATATCTTCATCAATTTTTGCGCCCATTGAAGTAAATGCAAGCATCGAATGATAAACTCTGATATTATTTCTAAAATTTGAATTTTCTTGACCATTATTTGGATCTAACAATTGTTGAAGAAATTTTGGTGTTGGATTTGATCGTTTAAGTTTAACTTGACCTTGTTGACAACAACCTGTGTATATAATATGTGCATTTTTCGAAACTCGTTTATTTGCCTCATTTAACCAAAAGTAAGCTTTGCAATGAACACATTCATACACATTGTCACCCACATCTTGGTATTTTATGATTGAACCTGCAGTTTATATTTTTCTAAGTCATATGTTTAATTCAGTAACCTGTTAAAAAAAATATAAATTTAACTCTTGGTGTGGAATTTGATGTTAAAGAAATTCTATTTTTTTTTAATTCACACTTGGCCTCTGTATGACCCGACTAATGAACGATATATCCCTAAAAATATTCCTAAAATACTAATTTGAACATGAAAAATAAAACTTAAAAGTCATGACGTGTAATAGAGTTAAAACAATTTCAAACCTTGTCTTCTATTTTGATATGATGCTTGCCCAGTGGTAAATAGATTCAGAATGGAATTGTCAGCTGTATTTTTATAATAAAGAACAATAGAATTAATGATTAGAGATACGATTTATTAAAATGTAACTAATTAAGTCCATACACAAATAATGAGGTAGATATCTGTTCTGTTTTCATTGTCATTATTCATAGAAGATTTCTTATTTCCCAATTGTTAAAAAAAAATCTTCTTTTAGAACAAATTTGTTGAGCACTTGCTTCATCACTCCTTGTATCTTGATCAGACTGTTGTAGCTCATGCGGGCTTGTAATTCTACTGACGTCCTTTTGCATTTCAAATCTGTCAACTTTCTCTTCCTTGCAGTCATTTGTGTTTTAGGTGCCATATCTGTAAAGTACAACATAATTGAATAATGATATATATATATATATATATATATATATATATATATATTATTGAATCCTATTGAAGACAATTATTCTCCTCTATTGAAAGGTCTTGGTCACACACAATGGAAATTCTTGGAACAAATCCGTATTCTTTAATAAACATTACTGACATCATATGTAAATATGAATTACTGCTAGCACAACGATTCACTTTTCTGAGTTGCAACATATACACTCCCAGCCCCTCCAATTGATACCACAGCAGCAACAGAAAAGAGACCTAAGTAACAATTACCACTAGCAATAAACTAAATCCAATTAAAGTAGAATGAAGTTCCTTTACGGACACCCACATCATCACAAAGTGGAGAAAGCGGATAACAGAAAAGAGGAAGAAAGAAATGTCGGCTTAACTCTGGAGCCCTTTATATCAAGACCAAGAGTAGCATTGTCAAAACAGAGAAAAATAATCTAAAGCCCTTTATATCAAGCCCTTTCATTCTAGACGTAAATGAAATCATATATGAATTTGGTACACATTGAAAGAAAGCTAATTTGGCTGAATGAATATTCATTGATATGAAAACCCCATACATATACAGGAAGCTATCGTCAATCAAGGAATCCTACTCCTACAATTATGCTATAATTTATGATCCAATTCTACAATTAAGGGATCCATCAGGCAAACAGAACCCAGAAATTTCACTCCTTAAAATCCAAATTACGGAACCCAGAAACGAAACCTAAAAGTGAAGGTATTCAAATTCAATTGTGTGACCAAAACCATAAATTCGCGAAAGGATGAAACCTTTTCATGGTCATCCAGAAACAAGACCAAAATCAACCCCAATTGGAAGCAAAAATCCCAAGTTCGTCAAAACCCAACACACCTAGATCCAGAAATCGCACAAAAGAAGCAAAAAGCAATTTTATTGGAACCAGAACAGAACAAAATAAGCAACAAATCTGAAAATTCGAGTCGTAGAGGAGAGAGAACGAAAGAGAAAGCAAACAGAACGAAAGAGAAGAGGAAGCGAAGAGAACATAAGAGGGAAAAAAAAATTAAGGGTATTCTCGTCAAACCGCAAAATACAGGGATAAAATGGTAATTTCAAGCGAGCTTAACTACAGTACGGTAAACAGTACACCGACCAACTCATCTTTAGTATATTATAAATTTCTCTCTAAGGTCCGCCGCTTAGCGCCTAAGCAGGTTATTAAGCTCTTGTGGAAATTGATCTTCTTGAAAACCTAGCCTACATGCTACAGTACAGTGGATGATAGTGGCTCTGCACTTGGACAATTTGCACAAGTAGATTAACACCTTTTGTGTCGAATGAAGTAAGAAAACAGAGTATCTATAGCTTTATCGTCTTTAAGGCTAGGTTTAATCAACCAAGCTCTTGCAAGAGACGGGAAGGCCTCTAGCCTGATTATAACCAGCATTAAGGTTCGTGTAACAGTAGAGTTTTGGTGCAAATTCAAAGTGAGGCCACATCTAATGAACAGACGAGAACAAGAAAATATCCATGGTTGGTGTTGTTCTAGGGAATATGGAATTTTTTAGACAGTGAGGTTTGTAAATGATTGTATTTGAAATGAAGGCCGACAACCCGAAAATGTGTTGGTGCACCGTGCTCCCTACATCAAAGGAACCACATTTCTCATATGTATTTCCGATCCTCGCAAATCTTTCGAGATGGTAACAAAGTGGTTGACATCTTAGCAAATCATGGTACCGCTTTAATTGAATTAGTTTGGTGGGATGTGATTCCTCATTTTCTTGTTTCAGCTTGCAATAGTGATTATATGGATCTATCTCAATTTCGTGTTCGTTAGTTAGTTTTCTTTATTGTCTGATTTATTTTCTTTGGGAAGTTTAGGCTTCGTCCCCCTCCTATTATTTCTTTTTCTTTTATTTTCTTTAATAATATAGGTAGTAAGGAGGTTCACGTTTTTCTTATCACTCTTTCAGTCGAAAAAAAAGCCGTGTGTAACACTATTAATTGGATTTGTAATAGAATAGGATGAAGGATATCTAATCTTAAGGGGGTGTATTCAATTAAGATTTTATAGGATTTTTTTGTATTTCAAAAGTCCATAGGTATTCAATTCAGATTTTAAAAAGTTTTTACAAATCTGTTGGTATTCAATCCGGATTTAAAATTATCCATCAAATTCATGTGGTATTCAAAATTTTGTAGGATTTTTTAGTGCTTACTATAAATACCAAAACCCTAAAGAAATCTTGCCAGACCACAAGAGATTTTGACATATTCTATTTCTTCACTTCGAATATGAAAGGTCAACAGCAAAAGGAGAAGACGAACTGACCTTGACGGATTGCGACCTCAACCTCCTATCTCTGATAACCAATTGGTACTTGCTCTTTCTTATTATATCTTCCTTTCAGAGATTTGAATAATTGATTTGATCTGGTTCGACAAGGCTTTAGGCATGCAAGAAGCAAGAGCAATAGTTCTTTGGAGTTGTGATGAGCATATTTGGTTATGTTTGTTTGAATTTGTATGACTTCTTATGAGTTATGTTTTTGCTATGTTATGTTATGTTTATTTAGCTCTCTGCCAGATTTTTCAGTCCACTTTAGAGGACTATATCTCTCTCCTTAAAAGACTATAAATTGTGAAATTTTGTGAGATTGTAGCTGTATGTGTCTATTATTTACCTGTGAAACAGTTTTGCATTTAGAATCCTAAATCTTCCGGAATATGAGTATGACTGATAGAGGGTCAGAAATATCAGCTCTCTGCCAGATTTTTCAGTCCAGTTTAGAAGACTATATCTCTCTCCTTAAAATACCATAAATTATGAAATTTTGTGAGATTGTAGTTGTATATGTATATTATTTACTTGTGAAACAGTTTTGCATTTAGAATCTTAATCTTCCGGAATATGAGTATGAATGATAGAGGGTTAGAAATATCAGCTCTCTGCCAGATTTTTCAGTCCAGTTTAGAGGATTATATCTCTCTCCTTAAAAGACTATAAATTGTGAAATTTTGTGAGATTGTAGCTGCATGTGTCTATTATTTATTTGTGAAACAGTTTTACATTTGAAATCCTAAATCTTCTGGAATATGAGTTTATCTTCCTACACTGGCAGAGAAGTTAGGGCCAAAACTTAATATACATGACTATTTTATATTTTTCACTTTTTTTTAAGTACTTTACTTATCATCAAGTATACAGAATATTGATACTGTCTTACTCATAGTAAAAGGTGCAGATCTACAAATTCACAAAATTAATGTTAGTGTAAATATTAAAGTTCTGGGTGCTCAAGAGGTGGAGTACCTATATTACCAGTTTATATTGTTTCACACTATTTGTCACACCCCGAAATTTTGGATAATAAAAATCCAATTTCGATAGTGTGAAAATCCACAAAAACTCCATACTTAAAAGTTATTAAACAAATAACTAAGTACAACAACAGAGTTTAAGTGTGTGGCTCAAACACTCAAAAATGTTACATCAACAAAACATGAATGTTACAATAGAGTCTCACGCTGTCACTCACTAACCCAAAAATAAAAACAAGCTAGACCAAAGTCCACACTTACTAGCCGTGCGACTCAGATGCCAGTCCCTGGCTGCTGGTCCTCACATGCAGGTCTAACCCCTACACCAACAATTGGTGTACCGGGTTGTAAACAACGAACCCGGTAAGCTTCCAAAGCTCGTGTGAGTAAAACGGACAAAATTCAAGATAATAAAATTAAAGTACACAAAATACATGGTAAGATTCAGACTTTTCTACTTAAAAGCATAGTTCAGGAAAATACAAATCTTACACAATTAAAATTGTGACTCCTGCATAAAACTTAGTTCAGGAAGTCACGCACAAACAACCACACAAATATGAACAAATGAAAACATATAAGAAATCCCTCAATCCCAAATGAAGCCAAGATGTTACCATCTTAAACTCAAGAAAACAACACGCAATCAACCAAGGAATAACACATAGGGCAATGACCTCAGTCATTCTCATCCGACTCTCACCAAGACAGACAGACCAGAGCTCTAACTGATAATAAATGCCACAAGGATCCCAATTCAACCACTATTGGCAAGATCATTTCCACCACACATGTAAGATCCCAATTCGACCACTAATGGCAAGATCTTACATTGGCCGTTGGTTTTCAAACCAACCCAACCATACAACACACATGTAAGATACCAATTCGACCCCGTTGGGCAATCTCTTACATTCACACAATACACATGTAAGATACTAATTCGACCGCACTGGGCAATATCTTACATTCACCGTTATTTTCCAAACCAACACATACACTCACATAACACACAATTATGACAATTTCATAACAAGATAAATTCACCCAAAGCTCACTCACGATATATATTTCACGTAAATATATATATATATATATATATATATATATATATACGTAGACATTCACTCAGGAATAGTCCACTAATACCAACTATAGTCATTGATCGTAAAACACTTTAAAAATTATTTTTATATTAAATTCATTTTACTTACCAATGAACCGTAGTCGATCAAGTTCATTCACTTTAAAACAAATATTATTTCCATAAAACAGTTTTGCATATAACGATCCATTACTATAAATAAACTCGTATAAAATGCGATCAACGTGAGGATTACTCACCTTAATTCACTAAAAAGGTAAATCTCTGCTTAGCGTCGGGCATCGGAGGAAACGAGTCGATTCGGATCGAAACGGTGTTCGGATCGGATTGCTACAGTGCCGGTCAACTGTCGGTCAACGATCAACGTTGGTCAACGGTCAACGTTGACTGGGTTGACCGGGTCGGGTCTGGGTCGGGCCGGGTCAACGCGGGTCGGGTCGAATCTGGTCAACGCGGGTCTGGTTGGATTCAAGTCAGCACGTGTCGGACACACCTGGGGAGCCGGATACGGCTGAGCTCCGCCGCTGCTCTGTTGCGAATCGGACCTCGAGACCGGCGTAGAAATGTTCAGGAAGAAGAGCTGAGCAAGAAGATGGCTTCCTCGAGCCCCGGCGTCGCCTGGATCGGGAGTCGCTCCGCTGTGAACAGTGGCAGCGGCTTGCGGGCCTCGCCACGCAGAGCACCGGCGACGGTTTCAGCCAATCCTTGGCTCAAACGGAAGAGGAGCAAGAGACAAGCAGTTTGAGGGGTGGCGCGCGAGCTGTGGTAGCCGGACGGCGGAGATCGGAAGAGGAGAAAACCGGCGTCGGGGAGAGAGAAAATAAACAGTAAAAATCTGACTTTTTTGGAAAAATGACCGAATTGGAAACTTTTGACTTCTACCGAGATAACTTACTATTTATAGTAAGTTCTGATTTTAGAAATATCTTCAACACGTCGTAACTTTTTTATACGACGTCCGTTTCACGTGTGCCACGTGTCTACAAACTCGTATCGTCGAGCCCTACGACTTTCGTGAAGGAAACTTTTCAAAAATCGCGATGGGTCAGAAAGTTAACTTTAAATCCCTCGAAAATAAACGTTTTTCGGATTTTAATACTCGGAATTCCTTCCAAAATTATCGAGAGATTTACAAGAAATTGATTTATAAAATCGGGGTAACTACACATGTTGACAGTAGCCGCAGAGGGGCTACAGCAGGCCCACAGACCCGCAGCAGGTGCACCAGGGCCCGGCCCGAGGTCCAGGACCAAACCACCAGCACCCGGCCTCGGGGTCCAGCAGTCTATCCGGCTGCCAGGGACCCTGGGACCGGGGGCGCCTACCTGCCAAAGAGGTCACCAGAACTGCCTTTTGAAGGGAACCAGTCCCACATCGAAGGGTGAGGCCAGCCCTCACCCCCAGCCACCTATATAAGGGCCCCAACTACCCTCATTAATAGGTAACTTATCTCTCTCACCGCTTACATACGTGCTCAAGTTATATATTCCAACTACACTGACTTAGGCATCGGAGAGGAGAAGACCGGCCCGCCCGGTATTCCCCTTAGTAAGCAGGTTTGCAGGAGATCAAGTTGGATTCATCTGTATCTACCAGGCCCCAGGGTTTGTGCAGAAACAATTGGCGCCGTCTGTGGGAAGCGATTTTTGATCCACGAGAAAAGCTAGCATTGCTCTACCAGGGAGTAGAGCCCGATCGGACCTTTGAAAGATAGTTAAATACGCAGTCCAGAAGCCATGGAAGGAAGGAAGATAAAAACTGGCACCGGACGGTTGAATGAGCGAATTCAGATCCCCGACCGGGCCCAAAACACAGGGGCTGAGGTCGGTGCGAGGTTTGTCCTTTCTCCCGACCGAGACGGAAGATCAGAGCGAATTCAGATCCCCGACCGGGCCCAAAACACAGGGGCTGAGGTCGGTGCGAGGTTCGTCCTTTCTCCCGACCGAGACGGAAGATCAGAGCGAATTCAGATCCCCGACCGGGCCCGTAATATAAAGGCTGAGGTCGGTGCGAGGTTCGCCCCTTCTCCAGACCAAGACATAAGTCACGATCGCCAAGATTCAGAGAACCCCGACCGGTATGGTGCGGGAGAGGAAATAAAGAAGATGAAGGCAGAAGTCGAGCGGTTGCGAGCAGAGGGCGGCCGAGACCGGCTAAGGGCAGATGCCCGGTGCCAGGAATTGGAAGCAGTAACCGCCTTGTTAGCGGCCCTGGGAAAAGGAGGCCAGCCGGGCACTCCTCGGGCGGCGTCACGGCCCGCAAGCAAGGTTAGCGAGTTCCCGCACCTCGAAGTGGGACAGCCCACAGGAAGAAGAAGGACCGTGTATGTGCCCACGCCTCTCTTTTCGGAAGCTTTGAAAAACTCCGGTCCGGTCGAGCTACCGTACCGCACGAGCCAGGCGTCAAGCGAGCAGGACAGTTCTACCGCAAGGACGCTCGAAACGCTCTCCGCCTCAGTGTTGGACATGAAGGACCGTGTAGGCGCCAGTGAGAAGAAAGCAGGGCGACCGCGGGACAGTGCACGATTCAATGAGCGTATTGGACCTTTTCCGCGCCGGGTTAGGGAATCAGGAAGGTCTGGTAGCCTAAGGCCCCTAAAACTGGCGTACTCGGGAACGAGCTGCCCGTATCAACACCTGGACAGTTTCAAGTCGCAGACGGGCGCAAGGGGCTATTCTGATGCCACGTGCTGCAACGTGTTCCAAGAGACACTCTCGGGGGAGGCATTGAGTTGGTTCTACGAACTACCAATGAACTTAGTCGAAACTTTTGAGCAGTTGGCTGATAAGTTTGTCGGCCGGTTCGTCCTCAGGGCCAGGGCAGTCCAAACGTCAGCGATCCTTTTTGATTGCATGCAGACTGACCACGAACCTCTACGCGCCTTCGTTAACCGGTGGCAAATCGCCACGGCCGGGGTCAGAAACCTGGACAAGAAGATCGCGGGGATGGCCTTCAAGCAGGGGTTAAGACCCGGAGAACTTTCGTACAGCTTGCGAGTACAGGAGCCGCTGGGATACGATGAACTGATGACCGTGGCCGTCAGGCATGCTAAGGCGGACCACGAGACATATGGGGATAAGGCACCCAAGCGAAGACCGGATGACCTACTGTGGCCACCTCCTCGTGAGAGCAAGACCGGGCGGCTAGATAGCAACCGTGCGCCTATAACCACCAGGAAAGCAGAGGTACGGGAGGAGTGGCAACCCCGACGAAGCAGTGACAACAGTTCCCGGCCGGGGAGAAGACCACCACTTGTGCGACCGGCACAGCCAGCGGCGGCTGCGCCAGTAGAACGACCACCGCGGGCCCTAGCCATTATGCCGGCAGAAAAGCCCGAAGAGCCAGCCCGTAGGACCGGCGATCCAAGACCCCAGAGAGCGGTTGTAGGCGGTCGAGCCCGCCCGGGAGAACCAAGAGAGAACCGGCCGGGAGCTCGGTAAGTAGGAACCATAAGCACCCGACCTCCCGGAGGGATCGAGGTGCACGGAAGCATAAACATGATACATGGCGGGGGCCATATAGATCAGCTCACCCGGAGCTCGAAGAAGCGGTGCTTAAGATCGATCCGGGGGAAAGAGGTGTATGCCTTTGGAGGAGGAAGCGGCCAAGCCGCCAAAACCGGATGGAAGTCGGTTACTTTCTACGAGGAGGAAGAGCCGGAGGAGGAAGAGCCGGAGGATCTGATCCAACCGCACAACGACCCCTTCCTCATCACGGTCCAAATAGACCATTGGATAACCAGCCGTATGCTGATCGATACCGGAGCCTCTGTCAATGTGATGTTCCGAGACGCATACAAAGGGCTGCAGAGAGGGAAGAATAAGTTATCCCAGGATAACGAACCACTTATAAGCTTCTCCGGTGAGGTGGTCCAGCCTTTGAGATCGGATTACCTGCCATTGATCTTCGGCGAGGGAGACAAGACAAAGAAGAAACACCTTGAATTCATCGTTGTGGACTGCCTGTCGTCGTACAATGGCATAATCGGTAGGCCAGGGTTATGGAAACTGAAGACATTTATAGCCGGCCATATGCTGATGTTGAAGATGCCTTCACCAGCCGGTGTCATTACCCTGCGCGGGGACCAAAGGATCGCCCGTAAATATTATGCGGAGGCCCTGACCCACGGGAGGAAACAGACCGAGGTCTTCACGGCCACTCAGCATGCGCCAGTGCCGGATCTATGTATCGACCCCCGCGATGACTCTGATTCAGTCAAGAAAAAGCTAGAGCCACCTTCAGCCGTGGAAGAAACCGAAGCGATCTGCATTTCGGAAGACCACCCGGAGCGAAATGTGGTGATAGGGACGCAGCTCGATCCGGTTGTCAGGCAAGAGCTCATCGCCTTCCTCCGGGACAACAGTTCGGTCTTCGCATGGTCCTACGAGGACATGCCAGGCATATCCCCGGAGATAGCCGTCCATAAGCTAAATTCATTGCCCAACGTTCTCCCGGTGAGGCAAAAGAGGAGGTCCTTCAGCCCGGCAAAGTATGAGGCAATCAGAGAAGAGATACAAAAATTAAAGGGCATAGGTTTCATCCGGGAAGTCCAGTACCCTCGCTGGCTCGCTAACGTGGTCATGGTGCCGAAGAAGGGAACCGGCCAGTGGCGTATGTGCGTGGATTTCACTAACCTAAACCGGGCGTGCCCAAAGGACAGCTTCCCGCTCCCCCGGATTGATCAGCTTATAGATTCCACGTCCGGCTTTAAGCTGCTAAGCTTCATGGACACCTACGCCGGGTACAATCAAATTAGGATGCACCCGGATGATGAGGAACACACATCATTCACGACCGACTGAGGTACCTACTGTTATAAGAGGATGCCGTACGGTCTAAAGAATGCCGGAGCCACCTACCAGCGGATGGTGAACCGAATGCTGGAGCAAGAAATGGGTAAAACCGTAGAGGTTTACGTAGATGACATGCTGGTCAAGAGCTTGACTGCAGGGGCCCACGTCCGGGATTTGGCCGTAGTCATCGGCAAGATGCTCAAATTCGGAATGCGCTTGAACCCGAAGAAGTGTATTTTCGGGATTTCAGAGGGCCTGTTCCTAGGCCACATCATCAGCCAGCGAGGGATAGAAGCCAACCCGCTGAAGGTCCAGGCAATTCTAGATATGGAAATGCCAGGGGAGAGAAACCAGGTCCAGATGCTGACCGGCCGGTTAGCCGCCCTTGCCAGATTCATCTCCCGCCTAACCGATAAGTGCGCCCCGTTCTTCAAACTGCTCAAGGCACAACAGACCAGGAAAATCCACTGGGCGGCGGAGCATGAAGCGGCATTCCAATCTATCAAGACATATCTGTCTGCAGTGCCTCTCCTATCCAAACCAGTGCCGGGCGAGATGCTATACCTCTATATAGCCGCATCCGAAACAGCCGTCTCCGCGGCTCTCGTCAGGAAGGAGGGCACGCTCGAGCTTCCCGTATATTATGCGGGAAAGGGACTTACTGGAGCCGAGGGCCGGTACCCCGACATAGAGAGATTGGCTCTGGCCCTGATTGTTAGTGCCAGGAAGCTCCGACATTATTTCCAGGCTCATTCCATCACCTTATATACCAATCACCCTCTACGGCAGATCCTGCAAAAACCAGACACCAGCGGTAGGCTCGTGCGGTGGGCAGTTGAACTGGGAGAATTCGACATCACTTATGCCCCGCGAACGGCCATCAAGGGACAGGCAGCTGCGGACTTCATATGTGAGCTCACCCCAATGGTGGCAGAAGCGCACCCCACCCAGTACGAGGACACCGAGGCAGTATGGACCGTAAAGATCGAACCAGGCCTCCCCAACGGCTGGAAGCTTTACGTCGACGGCTCCATAACGAGCAAGCGGAGCGGAGCCGGTGTCATGATAACCTCGCCCGATGGCCAATTGTACGAGTATGTCTTACGGTTCCTTTTCAGCACCTCAAATAACGCTGCCGAGTATAAGGCCCTCATAGCCGGTTTGCAACTGGCCAAGGAGCTGGGAATCCCGTCCATGGACATATACAGCGACTCCAGCTTAGTGGTGAACCAGATGAACGGGTTGTTTGAGGTCAAGGAACCCCAGCTATCCTCCTACCCGGCTTTGGCCAAAACCCTGATTGAGCCGTTCCAAGGCGCCACGATCCAACACATTCCCCGAGAGGCAAATAGGCATGCGGACGCCCTCACAAGGTTGGCAACCGGAAACTACCCTCCAGAGTACCGGAGAGCTAAAATTGAAACTCTCCAGAAGCCGAGTATAAGCAAGACCATCTCCGAGATATTTGCGGTGGAAGAAGCGCCACCAAGCTGGATGGATCCAATAGTCAAGTATTTGACTGACAAAACCAGCCCCCAGGATGCGGTGGAGGCCAGGAGGCTACACCTCCGGTGCGCCCGGTGCGGTCTCCTCAATGGCCAGTTATACCGAAGAGGGCACAGCTTCCCCCAGCTGAGGTGTGTGACAAAGGAGGCAGGAGAGGCTATCATGCGAGAGATCCACGAAGGAGTGTGCAGTAATCACTCTGGCGCAAGGTTATTATCCCACAAGTCGCTCCGAGCGGGGTACTTCTGGCCAGATATGGCATTAACATCAAGAAAAATTACAGGCGGCTGTCACAAATGCCACATGTACGCCTCTGCACCCCATGCCCCGGCAATCGCATTGTCAATCATGTTAGCACCATGGCCGTTCGCGCAGTGGGGATTAGACATCATTGGCCCTTTTCCGATAGCTGTGGGACAATACAAGTACGCCATCGTAGCAGTGGACTATCAGACTAAGTGGGTCGAGGCAGAACCTCTGATAAAGATCACCGAGGAGCGAGTGAGAAAATTTCTATGGAAGAACATCTACTGCCGGTTCGGGGTACCGCAGACTATTGTCACGGATAATGGAACACAGTTCAATAATGCCGATCTTATCCAGTACACGGCTTCCATGGGGACCCGGATGTTGTTTGCCTCAGTGGCACACCCGCAGACCAACGGCTAGGTAGAAGCGATCAACAAGATTATCAAAACTCTTCTCAAGAAGAAGCTGAATGCCAAGAAGGGATGTTGGGCCGAGGAACTCCCCGCGGTACTATGGGCCATCCGGACGACAACAGCAGAGGCAACATGAGAGACCCCGTTCTGCATGGCATTTGGGAGCGAAGCGGTACTCCCTGTGGAGACCAGCATACCCAGCGGCAGGGTCGAGAATGACCCCAGTAATCGATTACTGACCCCCAGTAACCAGGTTACTGACCCTCAGTAATCAGATTACTGACCCCCAGTAATCCAGACATGAAGTTGCAAAACTTTAATCACCAAACATCCACATTATCCCAAAAATTGAAATTTAATCACCAAACATCCACTTTAATCACCAAACATCCAAATTTGGGGAAACTCGAATCTATGAAATTGAAATTGCGGAAGCATAGAATCTCAGAAGCACACAGCCACAAGAACATGACCATGGCTACGTATTACTGACCCCCAGTAATAGTTTTACTGATTAGGGTAAATGTTAAAGAGGAATAGCTAAAACATGTGCCGACTCCGTTTCCTACCCTCACCTCCCCTCCCATGCATAGCCTTGCATTTTCAATCGCGTCTTCAATTCCAACCATTATAATCAACTATAATCAAACCTAGCTTCTCTTCCTCTTAATCGCGAAACCCTAGATCGCCCATCGAACACCTAATTCCGGATGGGCTGGGCTGGGCTTTCATTCCCCGATCGAATTGAACGTCATATCCAACAACCACGTTCAATTCCCGACTCGCGAATTTGCTGGGCTGAGGGCTGTGTCGTCGGCGCTCGGCTGGGCTCGACATCAACGATGTGGGACTGTTGGGTCGACGCGGCGGAGGTCCAATTTGGGTTGAGCACAGGCAGTGGCTTCGATCTGGGCTCGATGTGGGGAGGTCACGGGTGCAGAAATCGGGTGCAGGTGTTGTTCCGAGATCGGGAGGGGCTGCTGCGGCGGTGGAGGCCGAGTTGGTGGAGCAGATGAAGTTGGAGGTTGTGGTTTCCGGCGGTGAGGTGGCGGTGGAGGAGAGGAGGAGGAGGGTGAGGGTAGTGAGGATCGGAGAGTGATTGAGAAAAGTGAAACCCTAGCTTGAGATATATATATATATATATATATATATATATATATAGTTTTAATATAGGGTAATTATGTATTTTTGCCAAGATTCATTGGAATGGGCAATAAACATTGGAATAGTCAATTTTTAACTCATTTTTGTGCAAATGGTCATTATCCCTAATTTATTTATTTATTGTTATGATAATAATCTATAGACTTTATAAGTCCACATAATCATAGACAAATAAATCCAATAGAATCTGCTCAACTCTATATAGAATTAAAACATTTCATGAAATTAACAAACTCCATGGATTATAAAAAGTCAGTCAGAATCTTTTAAAAAATCTGTATTGAATACACCCCCCTTAGTTTCCACTTTGCTGATGAGGATTACATGAATATTAGAGTTGAAAGACACTAAATTACCATATGCAAAAAATTGGCTAGACGTACCAAAACATAATTACACTAATTAAGCAAAGTGCAGCACATATCACTAAGCAAAGTAAATTTTGGAGTATAGACAATTGCACTGTTGATCTTCCTTGGAAAGCCATCAACCTCATTACTTATAAGCCTCTTCGTTTCTAGTTTTGCAGCATAGGCATGCAATTGCTTATTAAGTAACACCAATGCCCCTCCGAAGGTATATAGTAGTGCATCCCTGTGATTTGGAAGTCTTTAGTCCGAGACTCCTTAACGCCATAGTCCTTCAGATTGTAGTTACCAACATTACTATATCAGTCATTGATTGATTGTATAACAAAGACGATGTAGTGGTACTCGTTGCTGCCTGGCTCAACCACATAAATTAACGAACATTTGGCCTTTAATCAAAAGCTTAAGTGAGGTCACCTTTGGTCATGGGGCAAAGAGGGTTTTTTTTTTTTTACAAAGAGGTTCCGAGCGAGGGTGCATGTAGTGCTAATTTTCTCAGATCTATTAAACCAAGATTACCTTGGGGCCGGGTTTGTCTGTTGTGTTAAAGTATGGGGGGCGTATGCTAGCTATGCGTGATAAAAAAAAGTGCTCATGTGGTGAAAAAATGCATCAGTGAATCAGAATGCATCTGATACCTTTAGTTAGCTGGAAATAATATTTGAACAATGATAATACCATCTTGTAAATTCCCTATGATTATGAAGTACTCGATCTGTGTACAAAAGTGTGTAAACTTGCTAAGAGCATGGAACAACCACACAAACAGTCTGCTAATTTGCTGGAGAGCAGTCTGGTAATGATAGCGATGAGGAGTTCTCAGAAGGCAGCAAGGCGTCAATTTGTAACAGATTGAACCTTTTGCATTGGAATCAATGGAAGCGCCAAGGTTGTTGTATGACTGCTGTTACTGTTATTAAGCTTCAGGCTTTCTGCCTAGAGCAACAATGTTCTTGCAAAGTTTTCCTTTGAGACTAGCTTTGTAGTTTGGTTCGAGGAGTGCCTAAAAGGACTTGCTAATAACTGTATATCAGATTGTATGTCTGTACTTGGAGATGGATGAATGAATCTTCCATTTGATCCAAAAAAGAAAAAGAGAACAATGATGGTTAACTGTGGAGTGATCGAATCCTTGGTTATGTTCATCTCTTTCTTGGTTCATATCTGCACCATTGTACTAATAGCAGTCACAGTTTCTCAATCATGTTGTTCCATAACATGTCTCTAATGTTCATAGCCTTCAATTAGTTGTGTTGCTTTATGTTTTAGAGGTGTAAATGTGACCCGATGTGCACCCAGTTATAGTTCTATCCTGGCCCTCTACGGACTGAGAGTGTCTATTTTTAACTTTTGAAGTCCCACATCGAGGAAGAGCAAGGCTATCCAACAGAAAAGCCTATAAAAGGAGAGCTAGGGCCTCCTAGAGTGCCATCTTTGCGCTTGGGGCAATGACGCAGCTAATGAGGTTCTAACCGAGGCGCGTCTATTGCTGGTTGAAAACTATTTCCAAACCCCCTCCTGGGCCTGGGTTCAGCCTTGTGCCCTCGAGAATTTCTGGAAGGGCTCCCTTCGAGGTAAAGCCCTACAATTCTTAGGTGAAAATTTGCTTAGTAGAAAATTTTCATATAAAATTTAATTTAATTTGTAGGGTATTTACAAGACTTAAACGATGACAAAGAGGTTCTAAGTGAGAGGGTGCATGTAGTAGATTGAGTGCTAATTTTCCCAGATTTCTTTTTTTATCAAAGATTACTTTGTGGCCGAGTTTGTTTGAAGGTTCTAAGTGAGAGGGTGCATGTAGTAGATTGAGTGCTAATTTTCCCAGATTTCTTTTTTTATCAAAGATTACTTTGTGGCCGAGTTTGTTTGATGTGTTTAGTTAAAGTACGGGGGGCGTATGATAAAAAGTGCTCGTGGTGAAAAAAGGCATCAGATAAAGATATCTATCTTGTGAAATCCCTCTGATTATTATGTACTCACTGTGTACAAACAGTATGTAACTTCTGAATTTAGTTATCTCTTTGGGGTAAAAGAATAAATGCATCAGCTAATTTGCTGGAGAGCAGTCTGGTAATGCCAGCACCATGGCATGGCTTAAGTGCCCTGGTTCAAGTAAATGGCATGAGCTATCCTGAATTTGAGGCAGCTCATGCCATTTACTTAGAGATGATATGTATTGTTCCAACATTGTTTGATGTGGGTTGGTGCTCTGCGGAAAGGCAATTTCATTCATTTAGTTGTTGAATCCACAAATAGAGCTGCACTGTGAGTATAACTATCTCTGCACTTGGGGGATATATCGATGAACTAAGAATAGAAATGAAGATCTCAAATACACTTATCTGTCCATCTCTTTTACAAATATATGAATAAAAGCTTTCACCTTCTATGAGATTTCAATATCAATCATGAATTCAACTGATAACCTTCTGACTTTTCAGCTTTCTGAGATAGAGTTTGGTCACTTTTCAGATAGCCTGTGCTTCAGTATTAGGGTATTGATCTTGTTTTTGTTTATTTACCTCTTTATCTACTCAGATACTATGCTACTGTTGAGATTTTTGGTAATTTGTTTGTTTGTTTCTTTGTTAAGAACATTGAATGCGCTCTCAAAGGTTTATGTTATCATAATGTGTGCTTTTAGAATACCCGGCGGCTTGTTTTTCAATCTTTTATTTGATAAACAAGAGAAAACATATCTATTTCACGTAACATTTACTCATGCTATTATGACATGTATATTTGAGATACTTTAAAGAGGATTAAATTATTTTGCTTTTCTATCTACATAAAAATTGTTTAGATGTTAATGCAGTTTTGTGAGGGCGCTGCTGCATAGGTGATCCTCAAATGTGAATGGTTTGAAGTTACAACCGAACTTAACTTCACATGTAAGAGCAACTTCTTAATTTGCATAACTACTGCACCAAAAACTGATCATGTTGAGCCTACCGAGGGCAACATTGGATTGGCATTCAATTCCACAAGCAGGCTTCAAGCTTAAGCTAAGCATGCCATCTCTAGTGAGTCTGAAAAGAAGAGCTGTGCTGTGAGATTTCCAGCTCAAGTGATCATACAGATCCTGGCAGATGCTTTAAGGTAGTTCTATTCAAGGTTGAGGTCCTGAGGAGCTATTAAGAGAAACACCTAAATACACTTCAACATTTGCATGAAATTTCTATTCCACTGCGTTAAATGACTTAAATCTGTAGTAAATACATCTAGAGCATCAAATTGCTAAATCAGTGCGTTTGCATAACATTGCTATGTGGTTAAATCTATGGTATATACTTCTAGAGCCTGGAATTGCTTTTTTCCCTTTAGGGAAACAAGCCAGCACCAAATCCTTGGTTCTGACATCTCTTCGACATGTGCATGCATACTACTTTTCCAGATATGTATCAAACGCAATGAATTTCCTTAAGATCTGGATGTTGGCTGAAGTTATTCTAGCAAGTCTATATATTATTTTACTACTACTGCTACATCAGATTAATTGATTTCAAATGTGAAGAAGTTTATGAGCGAGCATAATTGTGTATCCTTGCAAATTAGTGAAAACTCCTAGCAGTACTATAAACGTTCATTTAGAAACTAAAGCATTCATAGTAGAATCTTGGCATCTAATTTGGGAGCTCGTCAGCATGAAGTCTACTTTTGTTCTAATAGCAAAGTCAGTTCACATAGTAATAAATGTGAGTCTGCCCCAAAAATAGTATGCTCTACTTTCTCAGTCCCTATCAGAAACATCAAAATAGCCCTTTTCACTGCCTCTATATATCATTCACTATCAAATCTGTATCAAAAATTTTACTGTCTTGCAGTTTTGATCACCCTCCTACCAATGTTCTCCAAGTAAGAGTTATAGAAGTTACAATTTAATATAAACCAGCCGAGAACAGTTTGTCATTCTGGATACAGATGGGTTATTCACTTGAATCTTGGCTCAGCTAACTCATACAGGTTTGCAATTGAACATCACTTTTCATAGGTCTGTAATTAATTAAACAGAAAAGAAGGGAGTACAACGACTTTTCTCTGGTCAAGAATAGAAAGACTGAATAGTCCTAGCTAGAGGAGGATATGGTTATCCAAGGATATCGATATACAGACGAAGTTAAGTAACTTCTTAAGTCGAGAATCTAAAAGGCATGTGCATTAGCTAGTGGGCTCTCGCTTGCCAGGAATGTTCAGCTGCTTTAAAAAACTGGAGAATCACAGAAGGACTATTCCAAAGCAGAAAAACTTAAAATATTTATTCTACTCCATAAATGAAAGAGGCAACTAAAGAAGGCCTGTGGGATATGTGCTGCTCTTGTAAATATATGAACAATCTTGTCCACCTTCAGTTCCACTACTATCATCAAGGGACAATGGACTCCTCCCTCATGACTGTTGTAGATCATGGCCGTAAAGAATGATATGCAGCAAAATGGATGATATACGATAACACAGGCAAATTTTGTTACAAAGCTGACATTCGTACCGATGAATTACATATAAGAAATCCAAAGCTATACAAACTTCCTCCATTGTTCCTTCATTTGGTTGGTATTTGCAGACCGATAAGATGGGTTAAACCTATGAACTTACTCTCTCGTCATAGATCATAGATTCTCTATGAAGCATTGATGCTTGAACCAAAGGAAAATGTTATATGTAATATATGTATACATGCTATCTTCTGATTATAACATGAGCAGCAAGCATGCTTCTCGATCACTTCTCAATGTCACCTGCACACACAATATACATTCTTTTTTCCAGTTGTTATTGAAGATGGGAGCCTTGAATTCTCTATTGGTTATGAGGCTAAGATAGTGTAGAACACCCACTACTAGAAAAAAGGGTTTTCCCGACGAAAAAAAAAAAAACGGCTGACGAATTAAAATTTTCGTCGGTAATTCTAAGGAATAGCCGACGATTTTATTTTTCGTCGGTAAAAAAAAAAATCGTCGGCCATAGTTTAACCATAGCCGACGAAACCGTTTTTTCGTTGGTATTTTCAAAAAAGCGTCAACTATATTTATATTTCAGTCGACGATTTGTATTTTCGTCGGCCTTTCTCCCAAACATTAGCCGACGAAAATTTTTGGAAGTATGGCCGACGAAGTTGACATTTTCGTCGGCTATAAGTCTATATAGCCGACGAGTACTAGGTTTGATTTCGTCGGCTATGATAAAAAAAAAAAAAACAAAAAAAAAACAAGCTTCCATTTTCTATCACTATCGACAAACCATTGCTTCATCCTTCAAATGCAAATATGTCGTCAAATAAGATATGACCGAAATAATGAAATACGTGTACAGTTGAAAAATGACAAGATTCCAACAAAATCTGTGTGCCGAATGTTGCGGTTAACTGTTTTTTTACTTCCATTTTCCTATGGGTAGCCTGACGTTTGGTAAATATTTTGAGGAAAATTTTTAAACGATTAGTTGCGTCTCATCGATTTGAAACTATTATATGTTGAAGGTCAGGTCAAAAAACGTCATTTAGACAAGCCAATTACCATTTCTAAGCGTTTAAAGGGTTGACTCACCCGGTTTACCGTCCCGATCGAGCCTTTAACGTTGTCAGATGTAGTTGGATTTTTTTTCATACATGTATTTAATCTTAACGGTGATATCTGATGGTTTGAATAGATTTATAAACTTTTAGATTCAAAATCAGAACATATGCACAAATGTTCCTTAACTTGTTTACTAAGTGTTTAAGTGAATGTATAATTTCAAATAGTTACTATACGTACACTCTTCAAATGCAAATATGTCGTCAAATAAGATATAACCGAAATAATGAAATACGTCTACGGTTGAAAAATGAGAAGATTCCGACAAAATCTGTGTGCCGAATGTTGCGGTTAACTGTTTTTTACTTCCGTTTTCCTATGGGTAGCCTGACGTTCGGTAAATATTTTGAGGAAAACTTTTAAACGATTAGTTGCGTCTCATCGATTTGAAACTATTATCTGTTGAAGGTCAGGCAAAAAAACGTCATTTAGACAGGCCAATTACCATTTCTAAGCGTTTAAAGGGTTGACTCACCCGGTTGACCGTCCCGATCGAGCCTTTAACGTTGTCAGATGTAGTTGGATTTTTTTTCATACATGTATTTAATCTTAACAGTAATATCTGACGGTTGGAATAGATTTTATAAACTTTTAGATTCAAAATCAGAACATATGCACTAATGTTCCTTAACTTGTTTACCAAGTGTTTAAGTGAATGTATAGTTTCAAATAGTTACTATACGTGCACTCTTCAAATGCAAATATGTCATCAAATAAGATATGACCGAAATAATGAAATACGTGTACGGTTGAAAAATGACAAGATTCCGACAAAATCTGTGTGCCGAATGTTGCGGTTAACTGTTTTTTACTTCCGTTTTCCTATGGGTAGCCTGACGTTCGGTAAATATTTTGAGGAAAATTTTTAAATGATTAGTTTGCGTCTCATCGATTTGAAACTATTATCTGTTGAAGGTCAGACAAAAAAATTTCATTTAGACAGGCCAATTACCATTTCTAAGCGTTTAAAAGGTTGACTCACCCGGTTGACCGTCCTGATCGAGCCTTTAACGTTGTCAGATGTAGTTGGATTTTTTTTCATACATATATTTAATCTTAACGGTGATATCTGACGGTTGGAATAGATTTTATAAACTTTTAGATTCAAAATCAGAACATATGAACTAATGTTCCTTAACTTGTTTACTAAGTGTTTAAGTGAATGTATAGTTTCAAATAGTTACTATACGTACACTCTTCAAATGCAAATATATCGTCAAATAAGATATGACCGAAATAATGAAATACGTCTACGGTTGAAAAATGACAAGATTCCGACAAAATCTGTGTGCCGAATGTTGCGGTTAACTGTTTTTTACTTCCGTTTTCCTATGGGTAGCCTGACGTTCGGTAAATATTTTGAGGAAAATTTTTAAACGATTAGTTGCGTCTCATCGATTTGAAACTATTATCTGTTGAAGGTCAGGCCAAAAAACGTCATTTAGACAGGCCAATTACCATTTCTAAGCGTTTAAAGGGTTGACTCACCCGGTTGACCGTCCCGATCGAGCCTTTAACGTTGTCAGATGTAGTTGGATTTTTTTTCATACATGTATTTAATCTTAACAGTGATACCTGACGGTTGGAATAGATTTTATAAACTTTTAGATTCAAAATCAGATCATATGCACTAATGTTCTTTAACTTGTTTACCAAGTGTTTAAGTGAATGTATAGTTTCAAATAGTTACTATACGTACACTCTTCAAATGCAAATATGTCGTCAAATAAGATATGACCGAAATAATGAAATACGTCTACGGTTGAAAAATGACAAGATTCCGACAAAATCTGTGTGCCGAATGTTGCGGTTAACTGTTTTTTACTTCCGTTTTCCTATGGGTAGCCTGACGTTCGGTAAATACTTTGAGGAAAATTTTTAAACGATTAGTTTGCGTCTCATCGATTTGAAACTATTATCTGTTGAAGGTCAGGCAAAAAAACGTCATTTAGACAGGCCAATTACCATTTCTAAGCGTTTAAAGGGTTGACTTACCCGGTTGACCGTCCCGATCGAGCCTTTAACGTTGTCAGATGTAGTTGAATTTTTTTTCATACATGTATTTAATCTTAACAGTGATATCTGATGGTTGGAATAGATTTTATAAACTTTTAGATTCAAAATCAGAACACATGCACTAATGTTCCTTAACTTGTTTACTAAGTGTTTAAGTGAATGTATAGTTTCAAATAGTTACTATACGTACACTCTTCAAATGCAAATATGTCGTCAAATAAGATATGACCGAAATAATGAAATACGTCTACGGTTGAAAAATGACAAGATTCCGACAAAATCTGTGTGCCGAATGTTGCGGTTAACTGTTTTTTACTTCCGTTTTCCTATGGGTAGCCTGACGTTCGGTAAATATTTTGAGGAAAATTTTTAAACGATTAGTTTGCGTCTCATCGATTTGAAACTATTATCTGTTGAAGGTCAGGCCAAAAAACGTCATTTAGACAGGCCAATTACCATTTCTAAGCGTTTAAAGGGTTGACTTACCCGGTTGACCGTCCCGATCGAGCCTTTAACGTTGTCAGATGTAGTTGAATTTTTTTTCATACATGTATTTAATCTTAACAGTGATATCTGACGGTTGGAATAGATTTTATAAACTTTTAGATTCAAAATCAGAACATATGCACTAATGTTCCTTAACTTGTTTACTAAGTGTTTAAGTGAATGTATAGTTTCAAATAGTTACTATACGTACACTCTTCAAATGCAAATATGTCGTCAAATAAGATATGACCGAAATAATGAAATACGTCTACGGTTGAAAAATGACAAGATTCCGACAAAATCTGTGTGCCGAATGTTGCGGTTAACTGTTTTTTACTTCCGTTTTCCTATGGGTAGCATGACGTTCGGTAAATATTTTGAGTAAAATTTTTAAACGATTAGTTGCATCTTATCCATTTGAAACTATTATCTGTTGAAGGTCAGGCCAGAAACCGTCGTCTAACTAGACTAATTTCCGTTTTAAAGCGTTTAGAGGTTTGACTTCGTTGTTTGACCAAAAGTTTAGCCGACGAAAATTCTATGTCGTCGGCTAAACTCTTGCGATCCGCTTATTGTCCGCCGTTGGATGGCTCAGATCCAACGGCTGCTGATTTTCCAAAGTATAGCCGACGAAATATTTGAATTCGTCGGCTAAACTCTTGCGATCCGCGCCTTTTCATTGTCCACCGTTGGATAGCTCAGATCAGACGGCTGCTGATCTCCTAAAGTATAGCCGACGACATTCAAAGTATAGCAGACGATGTTACAGTTTTCGTCGGCTATAGTGAAGAATAGCCGACGAAATCTTTTTTAATCGTCGGCTACTCTTTCGGGTATAAATCAGAAATTGTCGAACCCTAGCCGATTTTTTCCAGAAACCCTCCTCCTCCTGCTGCTGCTGCTCCAAACCGGCCCTCTCCCGTTCGTTTCCGCCGCGCTGCTCCTCCTCCTCCTCAAATCGGCGCTACTCCTCTCCTCCAATTCCGGCCTCCTCCGATCCTCCTCCGATTCTCCTCCTTCCTCAAGCAATTCCGGTCGGCCTCCTCCTTCTCCTCCTTCTCCTCCGCCTTCCCCTTCTCGTCCGACCTCCTTCCCCTCCTCCTCCGGCCTCCTCCTCCGATGCGGTTAATTTTTTTTTTTTCAATTTACTTTAATTTTATAAATTGTTATATATTTAATTTTAATTATATAAATTGTTATATATTTGTTAATAAATTTAATTTTAACAAATTGTTATATATTTGTTATATATTTTATTTTAATTATATAAATTGTTATATAATAAATTGTTATATATTTAATTTTAATTATATAAATTGTTATATATTTGTTATATATTTGTTAATAAATTTAATTGTTATATATTTATTATAATTTAGGTATAGAAATTGTTATATATTTAATTTTAATTATATAAATTGTTATATAATAAATTGTTATATATTTGTTATATATTTAATTTTAATTATAAAAATTGTTATATATTTTTGTTAATATATAAATGGTTATTTGTATTTATATATATGTTAATAATGAAATATAGTTATATTTGTATATAAATAGTTATATTTAGGTTAACGGTTAGTATTATTTGAAATTAGTACAAATTTAAATATTAATTTGTTAGTATGTTTTGAAATATGTTAGTATTATTGGTTATTATATTAATTAGAATTTGTTAGTTAATGTAATATAATTTAATATTAATTAATGTATTAATGCCTCAAGTTGCAGATGGCCGATGCATTCAGACAGTTCTTCGGAGGCCGTCGTTCCAGATCTAGGGGTTCTGGAAGTTCCGCCGAGTCCGACAGGACTCTTAGCCAGCCTGAGAGGACCACCACCCAGCCGCGGAGGAGTGTAGATTCATCCCAGCCGCGGAGGAGTGTGAGTTCTCGGCACCAGACCCTTCTCCAGGCGGGGCGGCCGTCGAGCTGTTCACGTCCCCCTGTCGGGGCAGATGCTCCGAGGTTCAGTAGGCAGCTATTTCAGGACGAGATAGCTGCAGACGTTCCTCAGGTCCGTATGCCTGAAATTCATCGGGAGCCGATGACGAGTCCGACGGCGTCTGCTGCTGACTCGACTGAGGGGCCGACTCTCCCAAATCAGCTCTACCTCCCGTACAACATTCCTGCGATACCCGAGGTCGACTTTCGAGGTGTGCCCATATGGCCTGATATGCCTCAGTACGTGAGTGCTACGGAGGCATACCAGCAGCAGCCATTTAAGAACCCTGACCTCCTGATTTCGGCGAGGAGAAAAGGAAAGTCGACAGACGAGTCATCCAGTTCAGGTAACATTTGATTTTATTAATTAAATGTTTTATTAAAATTAACGCACTAATATTTAATTTTATTAATCAATCGTCGTTTATGTGATAGGGACAGCCGCTAGCAGTTCAACGAGGAATACGAGAGGTGTCATATGTTTTGACACGCTCAGGAGAACTGTTGAGAGCAGCGGGAGGATCCGGATCAACGTACCTCCTAATCAGGAGGTTCAGGGGAAAAAACGCCGCGACTACACGGGTTGCGTGGGGGCACTGATTAGGGACAGAGTCCCTATGTTGTGGATGCAGTGGGCTGATGTGCCAGAAGAGATCAAGAGGGAGGTGAACAACGCTACGTCGGTGAGTAATTTAAAAAATTTAATTTATTTTACGTAATATTTAATAATTTTCGGTATTGTTATAATTGTAAAACTAATAAAATATTATCTTTCAGACATACTTCGAGATTGCAGAACATAAGCAGCATTGGGCGGACGCGATGCAGTCGTTGAGGTACATTGGGAATTCCTTATCTTATTATTCGAAATATTTTATGATATTAATAATATTTCTAATGCACTTTTATTTTTTCCGTAGGTTCAAAGAGTGGAAGAACGAGCTTCGTTCCCACTTTAACCAATACGACAACCGTGGTCGTATGGGTACTCCCAGAGAGTTCATGTTCAGGGAGTACGAGTGGCGTTGGTTGAAGACAGTAGACTCTAACAACCCACTTATGCAGGTAAATACTAAACTTAACTATAAATGTTTATTTTGTTAAAATTTTAATTATTAGTTTTATTATTTTATAATTATTACACTAAAATTTTTTGATGCATTTTTCTAATATTTTATTATTTGTTTGAAGCAACGGTCTCGGGTAAACTCTGCGAACCGCCGCCGTAACACAACCCCCCATCATGGTGGTTCTAGGCCGTTTGCATAATATCAGGAGGAGGCGCTTAGAGATCATCCTGATAGCAACCCGTACGTGGAGACGTTCAAAATCGCTTATCCACAAGCGACAGAACAGCTCGTAAGTCGTTGATTACGATTTAAAAATTTTAATTATTAATTTTACTTAATTATATATTTGTTAGAATACTAATTTTTTTTTTTCCAGTTCAATTAGGAGAGGGTGAACCGGGCCGAAGAAGAGGTGTTCCAGCAAGTAGTTCGGGAGACACAACCGAACATCTCAGAGGCAGATCTGGAAGAAGCCCTGCGCCAGGTCGACCGATCAAATGTCCAAACGGCAGCGAGGATGTTCGACGCAGCCTTCCCACACCGGTCAAACCAATACTACTGCCGGGGTTTGGGAAGTTCTGGAATAGGGCTCCTGAAGACCACTAAGGGAGGTCAAATGAAGGGAGGCGGGGACAACCAACAGATGAGGGGGGGGAAGTGTAGAGATTGACCGCAAGATTGGAGGCCGAGTCCCAGAGATCACAGGAGCTACGCCGCAGAACACAGCAGTATCATTTGGATCTGGCCAGTTGGCATGCTGAATGCGACAGAGTTCGGCAACACAACTACGCCGCCCAACAAAACTGGTGGTGTGATATGTTCGCGGCACAACAACACGCCCTTGAACCCCCGCCCCCGTTTCAGCCGTTAGTTGAACCTCCAATGCCTCAACCTCCCGATGATGACGAGCAGGATGCTGGGGATGACGTGGTGGACTTTAGTGCTTTAGGTGATGATTAGGGTTATATTTTATGTATATTGGAACAAATTAAATAATAAATCATTTAGACGTGTTTCTTGTTGGTGCAAATGCATGGACTGTCTTTGTGATTTGCAGGTTGCTTGGAATGGTAATTTAGAAATTAATTTAATTTTTTTTCCCCAAATGTAAGAATAGCCGACGATATTGGCATTATTTCGTCGGCTATAAGTGCTATAGCCGACGATTTTTACCAATTTTCGTCGGATATAACCGTTATAGCCGACGAAAATTACATTATTTCGTCGGCTATAACTAATAAATGCCTATTAAAATATTAATATATTCCGACGAAATAACCGATGAAATAGATGGAATCGTCGGCTATATTTCAGAACAAATAGCCGACGAAATTTCAGAACAAATAGCCGACGAATTTCGTCGGCTATAGTTTACGATATCGTCGGCCATGCTCGAAAATATCCAACGAATTTCGTCGGATATTTTGCCCAGATTTGGTCGACGAAATTAATATTCGTCGGTAAAGTCATCGGCCATACTTGAATATAGCCGACGATTTCGTTATTTTCGTCGGCCATTGGTATTACCGACGAAGTTTTTCCGACTAATTATAGCCGACGAAAATTTCGTCGGCAGAAGGAATAGCCGACGAAAATTCGGCATAGTCGACGAAATTTTTTTCGTCGGCTATTCCCTCGGATCTGGTAGTGACCATTAATCTCATTATCGATTGTGTTAATAAGTGGAGTCAATAGAAATAGTTTAAAGTCCCACATCGGCTTTGTACAGAAGTATGGAAGCCAATGAAAGTATAAAAACAGAAGGACGAGACTGTTTTAAGCATACCTTTCTCGGCCTTTTGGCTAAGATCAAGTGTAGTATCTGTTCTTATCAGTTTAATATCTGATATGTGGACCAATGGTTCACACGATATTAAATTAATTTTTTGAAGGGGTGTCCCATCACGGTAGCTTGCTACCGGGGATCACGCGTGTCATCCTAGCGTTGCACTACTGCTAGGTTTGGCACACCCTACCAATCTGAGTCTAATTTTTTCTGGTCATAAATTATTTGTTCTGCAAATTGGGGTACTATGATCTTCTTCATGTTGTGTCTATTGCTATGGGAGAATGCCCTAGCTGAGAATGTTTTGTGATTTGTCTGTTGCTAAGCCTCATGACTTCTGTTCAGTGGGCTGCAATTTTATAGATTCATCTAAAAGTACTGTCCTGAACTTTGCTCAATAGGTATTAAATATTGGAACCACATTCAGGTTATGATTCTCTGTTTATACATGGTTTTTTAACCACAGCTTTCCGTAGCAGAAGATGATTGATTATTGGCATGGCAGGGAATATCTCCATACATGGTATGGTCTACAAATGTGTATAGAAAAAGAAAAAAAAAATTGATCCCTCTAGCCATCAAGTATTACTTCTGATGCTCAAACAGACATTTAGAGACGTAGTTAATGAGGTTCTAACCAAGACACGTCTATTGTTGGTGGAAAACTATTTGAAAAACCCCCCCTTGGGATTGGGTTCAGCCTTGTGCCCTCAAAAATTTCTAGAAGGGGTAAAGCCCCACAATTCAAGACCAGAAATCTTTATCTCAAATGACACTATAATTTCAGTATATATGATCTGTGTACGCAAAGGATGGATGCCAAACAAGTAGGAGAGTTCATAGCTAGCTCGGAAATAAGTGGCATGTACAGTCTCTTATTTTCCCCTCGACTGTTAGAACATGTGATTGAGCTCCATTCGTTTTTCAGGGACGGAAGATAGTGTATTGATACCTGGGCTGTAGCCCAGAGATTTTTTTTTGGTTTAATCCTAACTACATAGCTTAATTAATTATCCTTAACTTGGCATGCCTATTGATACTTAGTCCGGGTTAAATTCATAAGCCTCCTCTTAAGTAAAGAAAATTAAAAAGAAGAATTTTACTTGGTGAAGATTCTTTTTAGTAATTTACGTATTAAACTCAAACGATTAATATTAATTTATAGATTTTCCTCTTTTGTCTTCATGATATGCTTTTGTTCTTATTAGAGAGTTTTTTTTTCCAGAAATTTCTAGTCGATTAGTTGATTTCATGCAAAATTTTATTTATGAATTATATATTTAGAAAGTTTTATCAAAGGAAAGTGTGGCTTTCAATCAAATAATAAAAAAAAAAAAACCATGTAGCCCAGTCTACTTCAAAATCCTGGCTCCGTCTCTGGTTTTTCTGCAATCCTATTGAAATTTCAGCGTAATATGTTTTGGAGGAGTACTGCATTCAGCGTTTATAGAGTACATATAGCTAGCTGGGAAATATCTACTAGTCTTCTTGTTTGCAGAGGATGCCAAGCACGTAGGACAGGTTCTAGAAACCCTGCAAGTTATCACCTTGGTGAGTGTAGAAGGATTAGAAGTACAGAACTTTCTTTTAGTTAGGACTCCGCTAAGAACGTTTTACAGATAGGACTTAAGAACGTTTTGCGTTCCCGCAGCCCCCACAATCGAAGTTTAAATTTTTTAGTGTTTAAGTAATTAATCTAAAATAATAAAATAAAATATTGACTTCTACCTCTACTTCCAGAATCTCTAATTTTCATGTTTATTAATCACTTTCGAATGGAAGTGGTCACAGAATTGGAGATGTCAATTTTCCACTTCCCTCTCCACTCCTAAGTAGTATGTACCAAGTTTAGCAAAACATAATAACAATAATTTTAGCTGCAATGCCAATTAACAAATATAAAAAAGGTCTGTTTTGAGGTGTAGGAAGATGACTTACATGATACATTTATACTCGTGGTTCTGTGTGTACACCAGGCAATTGATCCAAAAACCAAAATTCTTTTGATTAAAGTTCTGAAGATTGGTCCTGATGATAATATCTATGGCTGCGTTGCGACAGGCAAAGAAGTATGTGTTGCATACTTGCATTACCCTAGTCTATTTTGTTGATTGCAACTGAATCGTTAATTTATCTTCAGTCAGTATTAATATTCTGATCTTAATTGGATGTATGATCTATTGTATCTGCTAATTGAACGGCTCTCCAGCCTATGGCGTGATTTATCCCTAATTTGAGCATATGGTAAAGATATATGGAAAAGCTTTGTCGCGGTTAATCCTGGTAATAGCAAGCTATCAATGAAGCAACCTACGGCTTGCGATGTAAGGTTGGTGCTGTCTACACTGATTGAGAGTTGTCTAAAGGTTTAATGAGATTGAGACCATAGTAGATGTGGGTGGTTACTTTAAGTTTGTTGGTTAAGGCTTGTCGTTGGATTATTCGGGAGATCAATTTTGTTCGTTGATGTTGTATCTGTTGCTAAGGAGTGTGACCGATGGAGAATGTTAATCAGTATATATGCTGTCCTCGATCTTAATTAGAAATCGAGCTACCTTCTCTTGTATAAGTTCTATAATTTATCCATCATTAACTTTCAATCTGTGATTCTCTATGGTAAGAATACTAAGGCTGTGAATAATGTTAACATAAATGCCTAAGCTACAACCTGTATGTGCTGCTAATGCGGTTTAGAAAATATGGTTCCTCTATGGATCTAAGCATTATTTGTGTATTGATTATTCTTGTGCATTACAGTGAGTTCTTCTTGACTATGGATATGAGGAATGCATCCGTATACTGCAAATATGTAAGGAAGCAATTCCTCAGGACAAAAGGCATGGTGATAATTCTGGAAGATGTGGTTGAAGAAGATGCATAATGCATGGGATCAAAGACAAGCTAACTGATGTGAGATTTGATGCTAGACATGGTGATAATGGCCCATCCTAGCTAACAATGCAAACCAAGGACCTTGAAGGAATGGGGTTATTTTCTTGGGAAGCTCAGAAGCTGGCTTTACGCGACACATACAGTCACACCTATTAATGCTGTCCAATCTGTTATATATCCAGGCTTTTTCTTATGGGATTTAAAGCCCTCAATTTTGTGTTTTACTGTATTCTTCGAGTTATACTTGCTGGTTTCTGTTTGTAGTTTTAGTGTGTAAAATAATACAACTTATGCTGAGCTTTTTCAATCCCAATTGTGAAACAAGTAAATACTGTGACGTTTTTCTGGTAGTTGCTTCTTCCTCAAAGAGGCTAAACTATGGCCTTGATTGACCCATGACCATCACTGACTCACTGAGAAACTTTCCGAGGGTTCTCGTGTTCAGATATCAGTATCTATGTAAATATAGAGATTGTGTCCAGAATGCAATCAAGGAAAAGTAGCCTTGTACTGGGAGCTATCAACAAACTTAAGGATGTATCTCGCATAAAGTTATACCAATCACATCAGTTGATCTTGGATCAAAATAATCTTTTCGTATATGCATGTGTTTATATGTAACAATTAAGCTGCACATAATTACATGTAGATGTAGCTGATGTGTAATTACTGCATCAACAGCCAACACCAACTCTTACCTCCCTGAAATGGGAGAGTGTATTCTGTGGAGAACTGAGAGCAGGAGCAATAGTTTAGGGGTCAATGCATCCTACATTGGAACAGAGAGCGAAACAGTCAAGTGCGAGTGGTATAAACTGGAGCATCTCTGGCTGCAGCAGAATTTCACGGAGCCATGCGTTGAGCACATAGCGAATTACTCTTTCGCCTTTTTCTAAAGAATACTGTGAGCGCGGCCTATTTTTGGACGGGTGCGCCTCTGTGGGTGTCCCTCTGATTAGTCTAATTTTTAACCGGGTTAACTACTGTAGCATTCTTATAATGTCTTGATTTTCCTTGCTCCTTGATTATTTTTTATTCATTAAAACGTGAAGAGAGATGTATTAGTTAGTTATTGTTCTCAATTGGTGTGTCAAATCAAAGTTTGAAGCTGGTTGGCTATGTTTGTTTCCTGTTGAGAGAGCTGCTGCACTTGGGGCTTTATCGATCAACTTGTGAATAGAAATGAAGATCTCAAGCAAACTACTCCTTTTTCTATCTCGTATACAAATATATGAATCAAAGCTTTAACCTTCTATAAGATTTCAATACCAATCATTAATACAACTGATAAACTTCTGACTTTTCAGCTTTCTGAGGTATAGTTTGGTTGAAGTGTTGGAAATCATCTTTATTTGCTTTTGTTTGGATGGTTGGTCGTTTTGGAAGAGTGATGAACATTTGAATCCGCTTTCAAAAGTTTATGTTATCATAATGTGCGCTTTTAGAATACTCCGCAGCTTAGTTTTTCAACCTTTTATTTAATCAGATTGAGAAAACATATCTATTTCACGTAGCATTTACTCATGGAGTTACGAAACTATATTTGCGATATTTTTTAGAGACTTGATTTTAAATTATGTTGCTTTTCTATCTATAGATATATTGTTTAGATGGTAATGCAGTTCTGTGCTCCAAATTAAGTTTAGATATGTAAGGGCATTGCTGCATAGGTCATCCTCAAATGTGAATGGTTTGAAGTTACAACCAAACTTAACTTCACATGTAAGATCAAGTTCTTGATTTGCAGAATTACTGCACCTAAAACTGATCTTGTTGAGGCAACTGATGACAAAATTGGATTGATATTCGTTTCGCAAGCAGGCTACAAGCTTAAGCTAAGCATGCCATCTCTAGTGAGTCTGAAAAGAAGAGCTGTGCTGGGAGCTTTCGAGCTCAAGTAATACACATCCTGGCAAATGCTTTAAGGGAGTTCTATTCAAGGTTGAGGAGCTATTAAGTGACACACCTAATACTCATACAGTTCAACCTTTGATTTACATTCCACTGTGTTTGCATGAAATTGCTCAGTGGTTTAATGACTTGTATCTATAGTGAATAATTTTGGGCATGAAATTGTCTAAATCACTGTGTTTGCATGAATTTTCTAAGTGGTTAAATCTATGGTATATACTTCTAGAGCCTAAAATTTCTATTCCATTGCGTTTGAGCCATTGTCCATCGACGCAACTATGACTGATAAATATCTGGAGAAGAAGTATGAATGCACATGTCCAACAGTCCAAGAGATGTCAGAACAAAGGAATATATTGGTGCTGGTTTGTTTCCTTAAAATCTGGATGTCAACTTGTTGGTCATTCAAGCAAGTCTATAAATTATTTTATTACTACTGCTACATCTGATTAACTGATTTCAATGTGAAGAAGTTATCTGCTCGCTCTTAATTGTGTGTTCTTGTTGCAAATTGCGGTGAAAACTCCTGCCAGTACTGTAAACATTCATTTAGAAACTAGAGCATATTGATCTTTTATTACTTGGCATCTAATTTGGGAGCTTGTCAGATTGACGGCTACTTCAATGCTAATAGCAAAGTCAGTTTAGTATATGTGAGTCAGCTAAAAAAATAGTAGCTGGTACGGTACATTATGTTTCAGAAACCTCAAGATATGCTTCACTTTCTCAGTCCCTATAGGAAACCTCAAAATAGCGTTCCCTTTTAACTGTCTCTATTTATCATTCACGTAGCCTCCTATCAAATCTGTATAAAAATCTAACTGTCTTGAAGTTTTGATCTCCCTCATTACTATTCTGTCCAAGTAAGAGTTCTAGATGCTAAACCAGACAAGACTAGTTTGTCATTCTGGAAACAGATGGGACATTCATTTGAGTCTTGGCTCAGCTAACTCATACAGGTTTGCATTGGACATCACTTTTCATAGGGGTCTGTAATTAAATACAAAAGAATGGAGTACGTACGACTTTTTTCTGGTCAACAATAGAAAGACCAAATAGTCCTAGCTACAGGAGGATAGGGTTATCCAAGGATCAATATGCAGAAGAAGTTATGAACCTCTGTACCGAAATGCGTGTGCATTAGCTAGCAGGCTTTCGCTTGCACAGGAATGTGCAGTTGCTTTAAAAAGATGGAGCACCACAACAGGACTATTTCAAAGCACAAAAACTTAAAAAAATCTGCATAAATTATTAATTCTACCCTATAATAAAGAAGAAAGAAGTCAAAGAGCTAATGTAGGCCTGTGGGGTGTGTGCTGCTCTTGTAAATATATGAACAAGGCAGCTAAATTTGTCCAGCTTCAATTCCATGTAAGGGACAATGAACTCTGCCCTCATGACTGTTGTAGATCATGGCTGTAAAGATCAATGTGCAGAAAAATGGAAGATATACGATAACAGATCGAGGCAGAGCTTGTTGCAAAGCTGACATTCTTACCAATAAGATATAAAATATCCACAGCTACAAACACTTTCTCCTTTGCTCCTTCCTTTGGTTGGTATTTGCAGACCACTAAGATGGGTTAAAGCTATGAACTCTCTCTTGACACAGTAGAAGGGTGGAAGGGTTGATCAACGTCGAACCCTCAATAGATGGAGAGCACAATCAACGTTGTACTCTATAGGATAGGTCTGGAATCCACCAAAAACAAGAGACAAACTCTTAGGGTTTTGATAAAAAAAAATTAACTGTTGTCTGCAATCCCAAAGGGATGCTTAAATACTGAAAAGAAACCCTAGGGCAACTAACAAGGAAACCTAAAGCCCAAGGAATTAAAACAAAACAAGTCCAAAACAAATTAGAAAACTTAAAACTTGAAAACATATTAAACTGCTGTTTTGAGGCCCTAAACGAACTCGAAAGCCCGAAAAGTCCCACACATCGTGGCAAAGCAACGAGTTTGATTCCTGGCGTCGTTCTCTTTCCGGAATGGTATCACAATCGTCATTCGGACGCCGAATGCCAAAACTGTAGTAAACCGGGTTTCTTCAATGTTGGCGGACGACGTCTGGCGGATGTTGTCTGGCGGATCTGCTCTGGAGGATGATTTCTGGCAGATGAACTCTTGGCGGATGTAGTCTGGCGGATGAACCACCCTTGGCGGACGGACGTCTCTGGCGAACGGGTTTTGACTTGCAACGGTCAATCTGATCTTCAATGTTGGCTGTCATCCATCCTACATCATCTCTTCATAGATAGACTATGAAGCATTGATGCTTGATACAAAGGAAAGAGTGTTATTTATTTATATATGCTATCTTCTCATTATAACATGAGGAGTAAGCTTGCTTCTGGATCACTTCTCAATGTTGCACACACACACACACATATCTTCTTCTTTCCAGATATAATTATAAAATATGATATGGATGAGAATATTTCTTAGTATTGATATTGACAGAATGTCTGCAATATATACAAGAAGGAGAAGTCAATTGCTCCTTGATTCTAGCTAATTACAAAAGGAAAGAGATATACATGATCTGTTGCAATCACGTAGAGATAGCTAGTTGCAACTAATTAGGATAGAATCACTTAGATGTCTCAATACTCCCCCTCAAGTTAGAGTGTATGTTGATTACACCTAACTTGCTCAACAACTCAGCAAACTGTTTAGGAAGCAATGGTTTAGTAAACATGTCTGCAGGTTGCTCTAATGTTCGAATGTGTGCAGTTTTAATAAGACCTCTTTGTATCTTTTCACGAACAACATGACAATCAATCTCAATGTGTTTTGTTCGTTCATGAAAAACTGGATTTGAAGCTATATGTAGGGCAGCCTGATTATCACAGAAAAGAAGGGCTGGTTGTGTTCCTTTCACATTTAAATCATTCAAGATGTTCTGCAACCATGTGACCTCACAACAAGTAGAGGCCATTGATCTATATTCAGCTTCTGCACTGGACCTTGAAACTGTTCCTTGCTTCTTTGTTTTCCAAGATATGAGTGAATTACCAAGGAAAATACAGTAACCAGTTACTGACCTTCTTGTATCTTTGCATCTTGCCCAATCTGCATCACAATAGGCTCTCAATTGTAATCTACCAGTAGAAGGCAGTAGTAAGCCTTGTCCTGGTGTTTGTTTTAGGTATCGTAACACCTTATGTGCCGCCTCTAGGTGTGGTTCTCTTGGCTTCTCCATGAACTGACTAAGAATATGGACAGCATATACAATATCTGGTCTGGTTATAGTTAGATATATCAATCTTCCTACCAATCTTCTGTACTGTGATGGATCAGGTATCAACTTCCCTTCTCCTTGTGTTAAGGCAGTATTGTATTCCACAGGATAGGTGGTAGGTTTTGCACCAAGAAATCCAGAATCTTCAAGTATCTCCAATGCATACTTTCGTTGGCTTAAAACAATTCCTTGCTTAGAGCGTGCAACTTCTATGCCTAGGAAGTATTTTAACACTCCTATGTCCCTCAGCTTAAAACTGTCAGATAAATATTTCTTCACCCTAGTGATGTCATCGAGATGATTACCAGCTAGAATTATGTCATCAACATATACCAATAATACTGTGAAATGACCTTTGTAATTTCTGACAAATAGAGAGTAATCTGACCAGGATTGTTGGAAGTCAGCTTTCTTAAGAGCATCTGATAATTTGATAAACCACTGTCTAGAGGCTTGTTTAAGTCCATACAATGACTTGTGTAGCTTGCAGACTCGTGTCTCCCCCTTTCCTCCGAATCCAGGAGGAAGTTGCATATAAACATCTTCATATAAGTCACCATGTAAGAATGCGTTGCTAATATCAAGTTGGTGAAGATGCCAACCTTGTAAGGATGATAAGCTAAGAAGGATTCGAACAGTGGTGAGTTTGGCAACAGGGGCAAATGTCTCACGATAATCAATGCCTTCAACTTGACTGAAGCCTTTAGCAACAAGGCGAGCTTTGTATCTTTCAACACTTCCATCAGGATTGTACTTGATCTTGTACACCCACTTGCAGCCGATAGGGTGTTTGTTTGCCGGTAATGGTACAAGGCTCCAGGTATGATTAGCTTGCAGGGCACTGATTTCAGATTTCATAGCTTCTCGCCATTGAGGATCAGATATTGCCTGTGAATAAGATGTAGGCTCCCTTTGCATGGTTAGAGCAGTGGTAAAAGCTCGATGTGTAGCAGAAAGTCTATCATAAGACAACACATGCGATAAAGAGTGAGCCGTACCTGAAACCTCGTTCGGTGATGATGACAGAACGATACGTGAAGGGAGGGCCGCCTCGATGTGGAAGTCTTGCAATAAACTCGACGTGCGTGTGGGTCTAGTAGAACGACGAGGATGAGGAGGACTAGTGTTTGGAATGGACTCGGGAAGATCAGTGAGAGTTGAAGATGGAGAGAGAGAAATATTTTCAGAAATTGGGGCAGCTGAATGTTGTGAATTGGTGGGAGGTAGAGGATTATGAGGAGGTACGATATTAATGGGTGGGGGATTTGATTGAGAGATGGGAAGATTGGGATGTGGTGCACTACTAGAGGAAGTCTCAGTAGAAAGAGATGATGAGGTGTCAAGGATATGTGGTGGAGGTGAAGTGACTGGCACAGGAAGGTACGTTGCTGATTTTGTGGCATGATTGTCATGTATTGAATGGCCAAGATCAACGAGATTTGGTCCTTGAGATGATGGATGATTTGAATTAATGAAATGATAAGGAAAATCAGTTTCAAAAAATACGATATCCCGAGAAATAAATGTTTTCTTCTTTTTCAAGTCATAAACCCGATAGCCCTTTTTACCATTTGGATATCCCAAGAAAATGCACTCAGTTGATCGAGGGTCGAATTTACTAGGCTTATATGGATGTGTGGAAGCAAAACATCGACAACCAAAAACTCGAAGGTGAGCAAAAACAGGTTCTTTGGAGAAAATTCGAAAGAAAGGTGTTTGCCCATCTAAAAGTGGAGTCGGTGTTCTGTTAATGAGGTAACTGGCTGTTAAAATGGCTTCACCCCAAAAACTTTTTGGAAGATTAGCTTGAAAAAGAAGTGAACGTGCCACATTTAAAAGATGTCGGTGTTTCCTTTCGGCAACACCATTTTGCTGGGGACTGTTGACACATGACGTTTGGTGTTCAATCCCCTTTGACGCATAAAATTCACGCATGGCAAACTCAAGACCATTATCACTTCTAAGTATTTTGACACGTTTAGCAAACTGATTTTCGACCAAGTTAATAAAACCAACAAGAAGTGAACGAGTTTCAGATTTGTATTTCATGAGGTAGACCCATGTGCCCCGAGAGTAATCATCAGCAATTGTTAAGAAATATTGTGCACCAGTGAGTGAAGGGACATGGTAACCACCCCAGATATCAACATGAATTAACTCAAAAGAATCTGTGGTGAAAGTAGTACTTAAAGAAAATGGTTGTCTAGTGTGCTTAGCCAATGGACAAACCAAGCAATTATTTGGGGCACAATTGTTTTTGGAAAAAGGAAATAATGAAAATACTCGTTGTGATGGGTGACCTAAGCGTTGATGCCAGAGGTCTGATGTTGGCACTTGAGTCATATTGCAGGTTGCTTCCTTGTGATGATCAAGGCAGTATAGTCCTTCCCTCTCACTTCCCGTCCCAATCATCTTCCCCGATCGTAGGTCCTGCACAAAGCAAATTCGTCTTATGAATATGGTGATGTAAAATGAATCACGCGCCAATTTGCTGACAGATATCAAATTCAGGTAAAATGAAGGGACGCATAACACATTCTCAAGTCGAAACTGTGAGGAAAAGACAACAGTTCCAATATGTGTAACATGAGCAGAGGAACCAGATGGTAGTCTGACGGCATGATGTAGAGCAGGTCGTAATGAAGTAAGCAACTTTACATTACAAACAATATGATCAGTTGCACCACTGTCTATAATCCATGTGTTGGCTAGGGAAGCAGCCTTACCAGATAGTTCTTCATAATTTGGGATGTTACCAGCTTGGTTTGAAGCTTGGTAGTTCTCCAGAATTTCTGTCAAACGAGCACATTCTGCTTGGGAAAAAGGAAAGGAGGCAGATCCTCCACAAGTTGCCAAGGTATGATTAGCTCGACTAGTGCCTTCTCCGTATTGTGCCAGAATGTCTCTCAAGCGATCACGTTCTGCTTGGGAAAAAGGAAAGGAGGCAGATCCTCCACAAGCTGCCAAGATATGATTAGCTTGACTAGTGCCTTCTCCGGATTGTGCCGCTTTTCTCTTCCTGCAATCTTCATAAACATGACCTTTGAAATTGCAATATGAGCAATGTAAATGTTGCCGGCAAGTTTCAGCAACATGGCCTTTCCAACCACAAATTGTACAGCGGAGATGAGCCTTGCAATTTTCAGTTGAGTGGTTGGTCTTGCCACATTTTGCACATCTTTGTTTGCCATTGTTGGTGTTCGGATCGCGCCCTGACCTGTGCGTGTAGCCCGCAAAGGGCTCATGAAAGAGCTCAGACTCATACTGTGTTGTAAGGGGCTCAAGGGATTTCACACTACCGCGCTGCTGCTGCGCATAGAATGCACCCGACTCGGAAGGGTGCATCACCGCTTTGCTCGCTGAAACTGCAGCCTGCTTCTCGTGTCTAAGTGCCATAAAATAGGCTTTGTTCAATGAAGGCAAAGGATCCATGCCTATGATGTTGCTTCGGGTTGTGGCGAACTCATCAGTTAAACCCATCAGAAATTTCATGATCTTCTGTGTTTCTATATAAGACTTCAATTCTTCTCCTGCATCACACACACAAGCAGGGAAATGGCAGAGTGCTTCCTTTTCATCCCAAAGGCTCTTGAGTTGGGTGAAAAAGAATGTTACCGAAGAGGAACCCTGCGTGCAATCATGTATTGCATTTTCAATATTGAAAAGTTGAACCGTATTAGTTTGTCCAAACCTCTCTTGTAGCTCAAGCCATACTGTTCTGGCATCCTTGCAGTGAGAAAAACTCCTGGAAATCTCCTTTGACATCGATGCAAGAAGCCATGTTTTGACTAGGATGTTGCAGCGGTTCCATTGATTTAATTCATTTGGATTCTTCACTGGTTTGGTTAGGGTTCCATTGACAAACCCAATTTTGTTTTTGATTTGGAGTGCCATGTCCATGCTTTCGATCCAGGTACTGAAGTTGTCTTCTACTAATATTTGTGGAACAAGAATTGCTCCTGGTTGATCCGAATGATGGATGTATAAAGGGTGATTGGAGTTTTCCCATGCCAGAGCCTTCAATGATGAATTTGCATCGGCTTTGTGGTCTTCCATTGTCATGTTGTCGACAAGGTTTGAATTTGAGGGTTAGAGGTGGTGATAGGATGGCTCTGATACCCTATAAAATATGATATGGATGAGAATATTTCTTAGTATTGATATTGACAGAATGTCTGCAATATATACAAGAAGGAGAAGTCAATTGCTCCTTGATTCTAGCTAATTACAAAAGGAAAGAGATATACATGATCTGTTGCAATCACGTAGAGATAGCTAGTTGCAACTAATTAGGATAGAATCACTTAGATGTCTCAATAATAATTGAAGATGCGAGCCCTGAGTTCTCAATTGGTTATGAGGCTAAGATGGTGGAGAACACCATTAATCTTAATGTGCATCGATTGTGTTAATAAGAGTAGAGTCAATAGTAATAGTTTAGAGTCCCACATCGACTATGTATAGAAGTATGGGAGCCAATGAAAGTATAAAAACAGAAGCGCGAGAGAGTATAAGACATACTTTTCTCGGCCTTTTGACTAAAATCAAGTGTAGTGTTTGTTTTTATCAGTTTAATATCTGATATGTAGACTAATGGTTTGCATGATATTAAATTAATTTTTTGAAAGGGTGGCCCATCATGGTAGCTTGTTGTCGGGGTTCACTCGTGTCATTCTAGTGTTGCACTGTTAGGTTTGGCGCAGCCTACTAAGAGGAGTCAAATTTTTTCTGATCTTTGTATCTATTCTGCAAATTGGGGGACTATAACCTTCATGTTGTGTGTACTATGGGAGAATGGCCTAGCTGATTTGTGTCTTGTTGCCAAGCCTCATGACTTGTGTGTTCAGTGGGCTGCAATTGTATAGTACTGTACTGAATTTTGCTCAGTTGTCATTGATTAAATATAAGAACCACTTTTAGTAGTTGATGATTTTTTTGTATACATGGTTTTTTAACCAACCACAGATCTCCGTAGCAGAAGATGATTAATTATTGGCACGGCCGGGAAGATCTCCATACATGTTAAAGAAAAAAAATTGATCCCTCTAGACATCAAGAATTACTCCTGATGCTCAAACAGATATTTAGAGACGCAGTTAATGATGTTTGATATTTAGAGACGCAGTTAATGATGCTCAAACAGACATTTAGAGACGCAGTTAATGAGGTTCTAACCAAGATGCGTCTATTTTGCTGCTGGTTGAAAACTATTTCAAAACCGCCTCTTGGGCTTGAATTCAGCCTTGTGCCCTCAAAAAATTCAGGAAGGGGTAAAGCCCTACAATTCAAGACTTGAAATCTTTATCTCAAAGTACACTAAAATTTCAGTATATATAATCTGTGTACGTAAAGGATGGATGCCAAGGAAGTAGGAGAATTCATAGTTAGCTGGGAAATAGGTGGCATGTATAGTCTCTTATTTTCCCCTCGACTGTTAGAACATGTGATTGAGCGTATTGGTGAGTGTAGTACTCCTATTGAAAATTCAGCGTATATGCATTGTAGGAGTACTCTATTTAGCGTTTATAGAGTATAGCTAGCTAGGAAATATCCACTAGTCTTCTTGGTTGCAGAGGATGGCAAGCACGTAGAACAGGTTCTAGCAACCCAGCAAAGTTATCATCTTGGTGAGTGTAGAAGGATTGGAAGTACAAAACGTTCTTTTAGTTAGGACTCCTGCTAAGAACGTTTTACAAATAGGACTTCAGAAGCTTTATTAAAGTATGATTCATATGTTGAAAATCTAAATCTCCAACTCGATCACCACATCGGAGAATGAGTAGAGTAGACAAGAGTTAAATTTTCATAGTTTGCCACATTATATGGTGGTTTAATCGAAGACCATTAAACCAAGTTAAAATCTAACGGTTAAAAAGTGAAAATTTGTGTAAAAAAAAAAAAAGATGTCCCTTGACCTGGACCCTTAGAATGATGAAGTAGTAGGTAATTTCTGGAATAGAATGTGTTTCAAAAATAAAATAGACCATATAAAAGAATACATTATGCGGAACAAATATATGAGATGTCTAAAAGGGTTATTATTTTCCAACCCATGAAAATTGGACAAGCCTTCAACAACCATGAAAATCGCTGCACGCAACATATACTGACTGGAAATAGCTTAAAAACAATATTTGCTTGATATTGCCTCGGAGAATCTAACTAATTCTCCAGATAGTAAACGTTGTGTTCATGATTTGTTACTTGTACCACATAAACACAGTGCCAGAACGATTTGAAGTAAGTTGCATCTCTTACATGTTTTCATGAGTCGCATCCTTTGCAAATTTATACCAACATTCATCAAGTTTTTATGGGCACTGGCCTATTAGCGATCAAATTTATATTCCAGGCCGTTTCTCTGGTAATGTTCTGGGTGCATGTCCTATAAAGTTATACGTGCCTGATCGATTGGGTCGAGCCATGTCTTCAAAGGGTGGGGACCTTTTTACCTAATTGCTAAAACGATCTTGTTGACAGTAGCCGCAGAGAGGCTACAACAGGCCCACAGACCCGCAGCAAGTGCACCAGGGCCCGGCCCAAGGCCCGGGACCGGCTCACCAGCACCCGGCCTTGGGGTCTAGCACTCTATCCTGCCACCAGGGACCCTGGGACCGGGGGTGCCTGCCTGCCAAAGAGGGCACCAAAATGTACAAACAGAAGGGAACCAGTCCCACATCGAAGGGTGAGGCCAGCCCTCACCCCCAACCACCTATATAAGGGCCCCAACTACCCTCTTTAATAGGTAACTTATCTCTCTCCCCGCTTACATACGTGCTGAAGTTATATATATCCCAACTATACTAACTTAGGCATCGGAGAGGAGAAGACCGGCCCGCCCGGTATTCCCCTTAGTAAGCAGGATTGCAGGAGATCAAGTTGGATTCATCTGTATCTACCAGGCCCCTGGGTTTAGGCAGAAACAATTGGCGCCGTCTGTGGGAAGCTTGAACAAAAAGTCGTGTAAGCAACACCGTTGGAAGAGAATTCAGAAATGAGTCAAGAGAAAGGTACCACCGAGGAGGGACGTGTTGCATTAGTGCAGACGCTCACCTCCACCCCGGCCGTCACGCGGGAGCCGCGCAGCGACCGGGACAACGGTTAGGAAGGAGGGAGCTGTGGGGGACCATCCGGTATGCCGGGGCCCCACCACGACAGCTCAAGCGGGAAAGACCCGGCAAGGGGTGAAGACAGTCCAGAACGCCGGGGCTTCTCCTTGACGTTCTCAGATGATCCGAGCGATCGATCTGAGAGCCCGGACCGGGACCCCACGTACAGCCCCGGCCATAGCAGTATGGCGGGAGAGATACGGGCAATGGCCGCAGAGGTCAATCGTCTAAGAGAGGAGAGCGACATGGACAGAGCTAAATCCAACGCCCGGTACGAAGAGATGGAAGCAGTGAATGCTGCCCTAGTAGCCGCCCTGGAGAGGGGACAGCAGCGTAGTGACGCTATGGCCGAGGCGCAGGCGGCACTCCCACCGGACCAACCTCAACACACCGAGGCAGGGCAATCTTCGAGCGGTCGGCCCGGTGATCCCGTGCGAGAAAAGTCGCCCGCAGGCACAGGCTCGCCGAAGAGCACGTCAGCCTCCCTCCAGCTCCGCGCTTCGTCTGTGGATGAGGTTGAGACTCCGACCGCACGGGCGCTGCAGATGTTAGCCAACACCGTGTCGGACTTAAAGGCCCAAACGGAGGCCAACGAGAGAAGAGCCGCGCGACCGATGGAGGGCGCCCGGTTTAATGAGTGTATGGGCCCTTTCTCACACCGGGTCATAGAGTCGGGGAGATCTGGCAACCAGAAGTCCCTCAAACTCACCTATTCAGGGTCCGGTTGCCCGTATCGGCACCTGGACAGTTTCCGGTCCCAAACCTGCGCCAAGGGATACTCCGATGCAGTCTGCTGCAACATCTTCCAGGAGACTCTGTCTGGAGAAGCGCTCAGCTGGTTCTACGAGCTTCCTGCGAACTCGATCGAGGCGTTCGTAGGCTGCTTCATTCTCCGAGTCGAGGGAGCCCGGACGTCGACCATCCTCTTCAACTGCATACAAGCCCCCGGAGAGGAGCTGAGAACCTTTGTCAACTGCTGGCAGACGGCTACGGCCGGGGTTCGGAACCTGGATAAAGGCATCGCCGAGATGGCGTTTAAGCAGGGGCTCCGAGCGGGTAAGTTTTCCTACGCCGTCCGGGTAGAACTCCCGCAGGGGTATGACGAGTTGATGGCTATGGTCATCCGGCATGCTCAGGCCGATCATGAGACCTATGGGCACCACCTACTGAAGAGGAAGCGGGATGAGCAGCAGGAAGACCATCCCCGGGAAGAGAACCCTCCGCCCGGCCAGGAAGCCAAGCCCAGTTAGCGGACCGAGAACCACACCGCTCGACCCAGCCGGAACGCCAACAACAGAAACTGGCCACAGCGGCAGCAGAGGCCCTATTCTGATAAACCCCAGAACGAGCACAAGCCGGCGCCGTACCGCCAAGAGCGCCCCCTGGCAATCATGCCAGCACCACCGGCCGGTCAAGAAGTCTTCACCGCTCTCACCACTTCCTACGAGGATATTTTACTTGAGAACGGGAGCGTCATTCCCCCACCGCCCAAGAGAAAGTACCCGAAGGGGAAACTTACAACGGCACAGACGGGCAAGTACTGCTCTTATCATGATGAGGCTACTCATCGAACAAATCAGTGCTGCGCTCTCAAGACAGCGGTGCAGGGTTTGATCGATAACGGCCAGCTCCAACGGTACGTAGGGGAAAGAAGAACAGACCCCGACCGGGAACGTGACCAGGCCTGGTAAACCCGCTAACTCCGAGCAGTTAGTTTGACATATCTCCGGTTAAACCGTTGTAAAAACAAGTATATGCAAACTACTTTTGAGAAAATTTCACCGGCTCCGCCAGTTCAAGTATATTCATAATCAAGCAAGTATACAAGCAGTAACCGTTCCGGAAAGATTACAAGGAGAAGAGCAAGGAAAATCCAAAGGAGCCACGATTCCGCCTTCAGCAGGCAATCCGCCAGCCTCTCCTGCGGTACCCTCGTCGTTGACCTCAGTTCCGGCGTCGACTCTGGCTCGGGGAGACTCGGCACCATTGGTAAAAGAATCCAAGTCCGAGCGAATCGCTTCTTCCGGCTGCCCCTCCACCGCCTCCTGATGGATGCCCGACTGCTCATGGATATCTCCTTCAGCAGCAATCGACATCAGAGAAGTGTCTAACCATCCCTTCCCCGCCCATTCCGTGTACGCATCCGAGATGCCCTCTTCCCTGGCCTTCACCAGAAACTCCAGGAACTGATCGCTCTCGCGGTATTTAAGAAAGACCCGCTCGTAGAGTTTCGGGTCATCTTCCCCGGTCGCAGCAGCAGTGGCGGCACGCAGAGCGGCAGCTCCCACTTGGAGCTCGTCCACCTTGGCTTCCAGCTCGGCCCTCTCCTTCTCCAGGCTCCGGTTCTGCTCCTCCAGCTTCTTGGCCCTCTCCTCCGATCTGGCCTTCTCCCGATCCGAGCGGGACTTCTCCACCTCCAGGCGTTGTCGGGCCTCCGATAAAGCAGTTATCTGTCTCTTCAGCTCCGACAGTTCCTCGCTCGCGTCCGGTTGGTACAGACTGTACAGCAGCTGCACAACAACAGAAAGTTAATCGGGCAGTAAGACACACCACCTACAAGAAGTGTAAGTGGCACCAGTTAGTGCTTACCCGGAGGACGGATTCCTTGCATTTTGGGCGGTTCCCGCCCGTCAGGGCTCCAGCAACCCCAGGTCTGTCCAGACCAAGGCCGGCCAAGTCCGCCGCCACTTGCCGGACGAGTGCACTGTCCGAGCTTCCCCTCGGTGCCTCCGCAAGCGCAGGACTACTCTGCCGAGCAGCAGCAGCAGCCTTCTCCCCGGCGGAGTTAGGTTGAGCACCGCTGGTTGCCCTGAACCGTTTGGCCAGGTTCTCCCGTGCCGACCCGCCGGTAAGCGTCACCAGCGCGGAGGAAGGAATGTCCCCGCCTTTCCGTTTCTCTCCCCGACCTTCCGGAGAAGAAGATCGTGCGCCTACCCGGGCGACACGAGCCACGTGCGGCACAGACACCGGCCGGTTGGGGATCCTGTTCACTCCACCGAGAATCCTCACTGGCCCCCCGGTAGTCTTGCCCTTTCCAGGCACCGCAAGGGCCGCAGCATGATGAGTCTTCACCCGCCTCAGGAGGTAGGCGCCGTCGTCAACATCCATGGCCCTCGGCTCCGGATGAGTCGTGAGCCGGCCGGACTCCTCGTCCACCGACGTCAGCGAGACGGTCTCGCCTTTCTCCTTCAGCTTGTTAAGGAGGTCTTTCCCGTCCATTGAGAGAGTGGTTTCGGGCTTGATGACCGCCCGGGAAGATGCACCTGCAAGGAAAGCGAACAGTTAGCATTTTGCCAGGGCTAGCACAAAGTATCACCGCTAAAGGGCTTCCTACGCACCGGGACCCCGCCCGAGTTGGCAGTATTCCAGCACTTCTCGCCGGATAAAGTTGAAAGAACTCCGTTCCAGATCGTCCCAACATCCGAGTATGGTCGAGATCCTCTCATGCTCCAGATCGGATAGCTCGAACGACTGGTCGCCAATGGGTTGGAAGGCGCCAGGAACCCGGTACATTTTACTCCTCGCCTGCCACCTCCCGCCCACCATCACCACCTTCTTCCTCCAACTGTTGTCTACCCATGTAGGCATATTGGTGACGATCGGTTGATGGTTCCGGGCGTTAAAGGACAGGCAAACCCGGGACCCTTGTTTCCTGGAGTAGGACAACCTATACAAGGATCGGAATTCGTTTACCGTTGGCATACTCATTCCGGACAGATCATATAGGCAGCCGAGGCTCAATAATCGCCTCCAATGAAGCCCAGGAAGCTGCGCTGGCGACACTTGCAGCGCACTGAGCATATACTGCACGAAATTTGGCAGCGGGAGCGAGAGTCCATGCCGGAACTGGTCCTGATGCACGACAACCCAACCTGCCTCCGGGTTGCAGGCTGACTCTCCAGGATTCAGGGGCCGCAGCAGAACCTCATCCGGGATACCCCACGTTTCCCGGAACGCTGCAATCTCTCTAGGGGTCATGCTACCCTCCGGTTCATCACACACCACAACATCCTTCCCTCTGCCAATGGTGTAGCTCACGGCCGGAGCACCCGCAAGGCGCACTCCGTGAGGTATTTCAGTCTCCGAGGATTCAGCCCCGGAAGACGAAGAGAAAGACGGAGACGAAGCCCTGCTCCCGGAGCAGTCAGCGACTTCGGTCTCCGGGGATTCCGAACCGAGCCAGTCCTCCAGCCTCTCCCCATCATCCACGAGGGGACCCCTGGCAGCCGATTCGGAAGCCCGGTCAGAACTTGAAGAAGACATCTTAACCTAGGGGAAGAAAACAAAACCCTAGCGCTCATTAGCAACAGGCTACAACAGCGCCTTCTACGGCCTCTCCCCAAGTTTGCCGCAGAGCAGTTCAGTCAGCAACAGAGATCCCTCCCCCCCGCCGCAAAACAACAAAACCAAAACAAGAACAACACCGGGGCAAAGAAATCAACAAACTTACCGATTAATATGCTCAACCGAGGACAGTCCGCCCTGCGAAAGCAGCGAGCAATGGTAGGAAGAGAGTATGGAGCGCTCGAGAAAACGGATCTCGTGGGGCAAAAAGGGCTCAGAGTTTTCGCCGGATTTCTCTCTTTCTCTTAGTTTCTCCAAAGCAAGAAGCAACAGCAGAAAGAAGAGCAGAAGAGGCCTTTTTATAGAGGGGACCGGTGCCCTAGGCAATTGAAATCCCTCCAAAAACAAGTAATCAGAGCAACTCAAACGCCTGCGAATCCAGGCCCTTCATCTCAAGACCGCCCCCCGCTGGCACGTGTCCCATCATTGGTAAACTGCCCATGCCATCATAACTGACGGGACTGATGGACTTCCTCCTTAAATGCATGTCAGCCACTTGTCCCACACGCTGGCGACAGGAAGGTAGGAGCGGGAACCGAGGCATCAGGCCCTCCCACACTTCCCCAGGTTCCACGGTTGCACGCCATCTTCGCTGCATATCTCGAAGACCTCTCACCGGTGGTGATCATTCAACCGCTTCGAGAGCATCTATCCGGGTATGAGCAACATGGGACTCGTCTCGATATGGCATGACGCCCGGTCGAGGTCCGCCCGGCACCATGGCAGTTCGCGGTTATGATCATTCAACCGGCTGCATGGCTTCTTCGCTGTATATCTCGAAGACCTCTAACCGGTGGTGATCATCCAACCGCTTCGAGAGCATCCATCCGGGTACGAGCCATCCGCCCGGCACCATGGCAGTTCGCGGTTATGATCATTCAACCGGCTGCATGGCTTCTTCGCTGTATATCTCGAAGACCTCTCACCGGTGGTGATCATCCAACCGCTTCGAGAGCATCCATCCGGGTACGAGCCATCCGCCCGGCACCAGGGCAGTTTACGGTTATGATCATTCAACCGGCTGCATGGCTTCTTCGCTGTATATCTTGAAGACCTCTCACCGGTGGTGATCATCCAACCTCTTCGAGAGCATCCATACGGGTACGAGCCATCCACCCGGCACCATGGCAGTTTACGGTTATGATCATTCAACCGGCTGCATGGCTTCCTTCATTGTATATCTTGAAGACCTCTCACCGGTTGTGATTTTCCAACCGCTTCGAGAGCATCTATCCGGGTATGAGCCCTCCTTCTAGCACCATCTTCGTTGCATATCACTGGGGGACTCGTCTCGATATGGCATGTCGCCCGGTCGAGATCCGCCCGGTCCGTAGCAGTTCACGGTTAGGTATCATTCAACCGGCTGCACGCCATCCTACTGGAGACCTCGTCTCGATATGGCATATCGCCCGGTCGAGGTCCACCCAGCTACATCTCACTTGGGGGACTCGTCTCGATATGGCAGAACGCCCGGTCGAGATCCGCCCACTGGTTACGACGCATCCAACCGGCTCGAGAGCATATTCCGGGAACAGGATCCACCCGGCCCCATGGCATTTCACTGGAGGACTCGTCTCGATATGGCAGGACGCCCGGTCGAGTCCCGCCCAGTACCATGGCTTGACCCCGGTCATGAGAACATTCGACCGGCATGGGCTTTATACACCCGGGTGAGTTTACATCTAACACATGTACTCTTGTCCAGCAGGATAAAAACCCTGCATCGCATTGAACCGCGATCAACGTGGGGCTGCACGGCGAGCCTTGTCACCTCAATGCCACCCCCCTTACCTCAACGCTTATTCAACACAAGCTGAGAAGAACTAGCAAGTGTTCACCGGTGCTTTAAACAGCCCGCAACACCGGGGTAATCTCCCCGCAGCCTAGCAATATGGGACTCGTCTCGATATGGCAGAACGCCCGGTCGAGGTCCCATACTCCTGGACTCGTCTCGATATGGCAGAACGTCCGGTCGAGGTCCAGTACTTAAGTTCACCTGGGACTTGTCTCGATATGGCAGAACGCCCGGTCGAGGTCCCATGAACTCCACTCCGTTCCGCTTTGGCAGATCGCCCGGTAGAGGCTCAGTGAACTCCGCTCCGTTTCGATTTGGCAGATCGCCCAGTTGTGACCCAGTGAAGCTCCGCTTCGTACCGATAGGGCAGAGTGCCCGGCCGGAATTCCATGCACATCTCTTGCATGGCGGATTTCAACGCCCCATTATCATCACATGCACAAATCTCTTGCATGGCGGATTTCAACGCCCCATTATCATTCCATGCACACATCTATTGCATGGCATCATGGCATCATCTCATACACTCTCCGGGTTCCACCCCACTCCATGCTCATAGTACCACAACACCTGAGCACAGTACTACTTATATTACAAACGTACTTATAAACTATTGCTTCCCATCGGTAACAGGTACTCACCTCGGTCACGCCCAATCTTTAACGCGGACTTGGGGGACTGGGCACCGATAGGTCGGTAACCCTGCGGGTCTGCGGGACAAGAGCAAGACAGATTTAAGTCCCCATTCAAGATTGCACTTGACCGGGAACTTGGGGGACTTGTTGACAGTAGCCGCAGAGAGGCTACAGCAGGCCCACAGACCCGCAGCAAGTGCACCAGGGCCCGGCCCAAGGCCCGGCACCGGCTCACCACCACCCGGCCTCGGGGTCCAGCACTCTATCCTGCCACCAGGGACCCTGGGACCGGGGGCGCCTGCCTGCCAAAGAGGGCACCAGAATGTACAAACAGAAGGGAACCAGTCCCACATCGAAGGGTGAGGCCAGCCCTCACCCCCAACCACCTATATAAGGGCCCCAACTACCCTCTTTAATATGTAACTTATCTCTCTCCCCGCTTACATACGTGCTCAAGTTATATATATCCCAACTATACTAACTTAGGCATCGGAGAGGAGAAGACCGGCCCGCCCGGTATTCCCCTTAGTAAGCAGGATTGCAGGAGATCAAGTTGGATTCATCTGTATCTACCAGGCTCCCGGATTTAGGCAGAAACAGAACTATTTAAGGGTCCTCCATCATAGATCAAAACTGGCGCTTTGTTCCTTAAGTTTATGAGAGAATTTGCAAGTGGATGTTCTGAAATGCTGGTATGTTTTCAACTAAGTACTATGCTGTCGGACTACGACCGAGGAAGTTAGTGATTGGCAGTACTAGTATGAACAACATCGAAGACTTATCCAGATATACTTCACGTTCATAAAACAAAGCAGCTGTGTTCATCACCTACGGAGAATAACAAAAAATGAAAATGATACTCATTTTGATCAATTATAACAAACAAAATGTTATAAGAACATTATAACATATGACGTCACACAAATGTTTTCAATTCTTCCATTTGAATTGTATCTAGTAACCAAAATGAAATCATCTTCTATACGGTGGACTCGGCCCAAATCATGAAGAAAGCTCAATAATCATTAAATGGCCTGCCCTTCAATAAAATTTGGGTGATTTAAAACAAAAAATCAAATTTGGGTCATTGTATTACTTGCGTGGAGTGTAATTGCGTACCTTGACGCAAGGCATATGGTTTATTGGTTTGACTTCTGCATTTTCCAAATTCCAGCTCATATATGAGTCATGAATTATATATACTCAGTCTACGTCAGAATGCCGACTCCGGGAAACGACCGCTCCGGAAAGCTATTTCATTCGAGTCGTAATTGAATTGTGAACAGACAGCAGAAAGCTTTAGCGGTTCCTTTTCTCTTTGCGGTCACACACCAAGTCGCACAATAATAATGTTGATGGAGCTAACCTAGCTAGGCATGAATAACACACAATCAAGCACAATTAGCAACCATTTGTAAGATTATATGGACTTATCAATGTCAACTTAATAAACAATAATTTGTTACTTTTCATTCAGAACAAGCAATCGGACTTGGCAATGATGTCTCAATTAAGATTCCTAGTTTTATTGAGGTGAATTTAATTAATTGGCCATACCTCATTACATTAGATATGTGTGAATCTGTATATGAATTAGGAATGTTATTCCTATTGCTAATACATATAGAAAAATCTTTATGGGAATGTACCTATACTAATTAGTCTATATAGAGATATGCTTGGTCCCTGCTCTAGCAATCAACACCATATAGAGAATACATTGCTCTGCCCATAAGAGAACTCTCTTTAAGGATAGCTCAGAGGAGAACCAACCAAGTTCGTCAACTCGTCAACTCACCATGATAACTCTCTTTATGGCAGCTCTAGGTATGTCGGTGTTCTTAAGCTTGAGTACAACTTTTATGTATACTTAGTTTAACTTACATTATGGTATCAAAGTCTCTTGTTCTCGCTTAAGAATTGACATGACTTTATCAAATGCTTTTTGTTTTCATAACAAAAAAAAAAAAAAAAAAAGGGGGTTTTCAGCCGAGCACCATGGGGAAGAGAATTCAAGTAGTTGGTACGCGTTATCTTAATTAAACTTAGCCCAAAGATGATGACCCGAAGGCCTTCATTTAAATAGCAGAGTGGAGCAAAAGTTTATCATTAACGGCTAGCCCCAAATTTTTCTGGGTATATTGCTCTAGATGATGAGATTCTCGATTAAGCCTTCAAGCAAGAAAATTTCCACCTAAATTTCTATACATCTTGTTGAACTCTTAATGGGGAACCTCTGCATCTTCTATTTGTCTTCAGATTATCATTGACCAAACTTCATGAGAATCCTCAAACCCAGGTGTTTCAATAATTTATCCAGTTTACGATTTCATGCAAAGGTAATAATTCAATAGCCATGTTGAGAGTTGAGACCTATATATATATATATATGTGTGATTGTTTGTTGGACATTGATTATAATGTATTTTTGATTGGTTTTTATTTATTTATGTTTTCTTATCATTATTGATGTTATTTTGTTGTGGTCAGTCAGTCTCCCTTTTGTCTAAAGCACAATACAATATAAAACATAAAACTCAATCAAATCAGTTCAACGTCCTGACCCAGTTCCAGTTTAAGCATTTTACAAATAGTACTGTATATAACAGTCCCATGTAAAGTGTTTTTATTGGAACTTAGTATTGGATTAACACATTGTGATGTTGGTTTCAGAAGCTTGAATCCTTGCTCCATATAGGAGGTTTAAATGATTATGGTTTCTGAGATTGATATCAGCATATAATAAGGTTTGAAACTCACCTTCATATGGTAACCTGAACTATCTTTTTGCCACTCTAGGTGTGGATATGTTCTAGATACCAACCGTTGAGTTTTCAAATTTTAGGTATATGATTAAGTTGTAAAAGTGTCTAAAGTCTTTCTGCCACTCTAGGTAAAACATGACACATTCATCATTCATATGGACACTTCATTCATTGCCCCTCCAGTTATCTAAATAAACCTTCTGAAATTTTCAGCTATGAGTATGCTTTTTAATTTCAACCAAATTGAAACTCTTAATGGATCAAATTTCAAGAGGTGGAAGCAAGACCTGGAATTGTGTTTAGGATACAGTGACTACGAGCATATTCTGCATGAAGATCCTCCGGCTGAATTAACTACCACCAGTACTAGGGAAACAAATGATAAGTATACTCAGTGGCACAAACACAATAGAATGACTTTAGTTATCATGAAAAGGTCCATGTCAGAAGCTGTCAAAGGTGGTATACCAGAAGTCAAACTAGCGAAGGAGTATTTTAAGAACATTGAGGAGAAGTTTCTAGTGTCTGATAAGGCCGAAACTGGGGCATTAATGAATGCTCTTACTAGTATGAAGTTTGACAGAGTTGGAAGTATCAGAGAATACATCTTGAAGGCTATAGAAACTACAGCGAAATTGAAGGGTCTCGGGGTTACCGTTGATGACTCTTTTCTAGTTCACCTAATTTTAAACTCTCTGCCCTCACAATATTCCCAACTAGAATGCAGCTACAACACACAGAAGGAAAAAATGGAGTTTGAATGAATTAATTTCGATGTGTGTGCAAGAAGAGGACATAATTAAGAAGAGAAAAAGAGTAGCTATTAATCTGGTCAGCAAGCCACAGTTTAAGAAAAAGGCCTATAAGCCTACCTATTCAACACCCTCTACCTCAAAAACTACAACTCGAGCTTCTCAAGGATCTAACAACCCCAAGAATCAAAAATCAAGTTTTGTAACGTGCTTCTTCTGCCTAAAGCCTGGACATGTTAAAAAGGATTGTTGAGCCTGGATGAGCAAAAAGGATAAGAAATCTGATTTACTCGATAAAACTATTTTTCATTTAGAGTAAAAAACTGGCAATGTGTCTAGTAGCTCTTAGTGGTTTGATACTGCCTCTCCAATCCATGTTATTACTTCCATGTAGGGTTTTCTAAGAAAGAGGGTTCCAAATAAGAATGAAGGTAGGATTAGCTCAGGGAATGGAAATAGAGTAGTTGTCAAGGCCATAAAAGTTGACTTGTTTTTACTACTGGTTTTTCTTTAGACTTGGAAAACGTGTTTTGTATTCCTTCTATGCAAAGAAACTTGATTTCAGGCTCTCTTTTAGTCAAAAATTATGTTTGTACTTTTACGGGCAATAATAAAGGTTTTGATTTCTTCAAAAGTTCTGAGTTTATTGGTGATGCTTCTTTAATTGATGGTTATTGGCATATTAATTGTAGAAATTCTGTAGAAGTATTTTTGACTGAAAAAGTTGTTGGTTTTAAAAGGCCGTGACTAAATGAAAAATCTGTTTTTCTTTAGCACAAACGTCTAGGTCACATTTCAAAAGAAAAGCTGAAACTTTTGGTCAAACAAAACGTCTTACCTTCTTTAGACTTTTCTGATTTTGGTGTCTGCATAGTGTGTCAAGGGGAAAACTACTATTCTTATGAAGAAAGGTTCAGTTAGGAGTTTTAAGACAGAGGTAGAGAAGTAACTGAATAAAGTTATTAAGGTTGTTAGATCAGACAGAAGTGGAGAGTTTTATGGCAGGTATACAGAATCTGGGCAACATAAATGTCATTTTGAGGAGTATGGTATTAAAGCTCAATACACCACACCGGGTACACCGCAACAGAATGGAGTTGCAGAGAGAAGGAACAGAATATTGATAAACATGGTTTGAAGTATGATTTGCAAGTCTGGCTTGCCTAGATATTTATGGGGAGAAGCATTGAGGACAGCCAACTATATCTGCAATAGGACTCCGAGTAAATTCGTTGAGAATAAAACTCCTTTTGAGTTATGGTTCAATAAGAAACCAATAATTTACACCACTTTCATGTGTGGGGTTGCAGAGCCGAAGCAAGAATTTACAATCCTAAACAACAGAAGTTGGATTCAAGAATCTTGAGTGTATTTTTCATTGGTTACTTGACTAAGTCTAAAGGTTACAGGTTTTACAGCCCTAATGGTGGAACGAGGATCTTGGAGACCAACAGAGCAGTTTTTATGGGGGAGCTAGACGGATCAGATATCGCAGATATTGGTAATCTTGAACCCAGAATTACAAAAGCTAATTTGAATGACACTTTTGAGTGGTTAATTTATTGCAGTGACGAGAATTTAGACAATATGATGACAAATCAAGATGAGCTACCAGATTTACATAACAATCTACATCCAACAAAAGAAATTGCATAAAATTACGAAGAACCTAAGCAACAACAAGAAAATAATGATATATTGGAGCAACAAGAGCCTCATATAGAACCACAATAGATTAATGAAGCAGTTCAACAACAAGAAGTAGTTGAACCTCAGCAACAACAACAAGTGCAATTGAGGTGATCCCAGAAAGAAAGACGATCAGCAATTGCAGATTTTTATGAATCTTCGTTCTTGACAGAAGCTGATTTAGGAGAAGGAGAAGATCATGCAACTTATTATGAAGCAATTGAGTCTGCACATGCAAACAACTGGATTGAAGCTATGCAATCGGAGTTAAAGTCGATGGAAATAAACAAGGTTTGGAATTTAGTTGACAAACCATAAGGGTATAAGCCAGTGGGATGTAAATGGGTGTTCAAAACTAAAAGAAATTCGAAGGGAAATATAGAGAGGTACAAGGCGAGACTAGTTGCCAAAGGTTTCACTCAAAAGGAGGGTATTGACTACACATAAACATTATCTCCAGTGTCAATCAAGGATGCTTTTAGAGTCTTAATGGCTTTGGTGGAACACTATGATCTCGAGCTTCATCAGATGGATGTCAAGACAACTTTTTTAAATGAAAATTTAGATGAAGAGATATATATGGTTCAACCTGAGGGTTTTGTTGTTGAAGGGAATGATGGAAATGTATGCAAACTTAAGAAATCAATCTATGGATTAAAGCAAGCTTCTAGGCAGTGGTATCTTAAGTTTGATTCACTGATTAGTTCTTTTGGTTTTGAGGAAAATAAGTTGGATGAATGCATTTATATGAAGATTAGTGGGAGCAACTTTATTTTCCTAATATTATACGTTGATGATATTCTGTTAGCAAGCAGTGACTTAAACTTGTTGAGAGAGACCAAAAGTTTTCTATTGGAAAACTTCAATATGAAGGATATGGGCGAAGCAAATTTTGTGCTTGGCATAGAGATTAAAAGAGACAGAGAACAAAAGATGTTGGGGCAATCTCAGAGAAACTACATTGACATAGTACTTAAGAGGTTTGCAATGGAGACCTGTAGAGAAGGTGAGTCACCAATGTCAAAGTGGGATAAGCTACATTCAGGTCAATGTCTTAAGAATTTACTAGAGAAGAAGGAGATGGATAAGAGACCTTATGCGAGATTGGTAGGAGGTTTGATGTATGCTCAAGTGTGTACTAAGCCTGATATTGCCTTTTCAACTGGAGTATTAGCCAGATATCAGTCTAATCCAGGTAATGAGCACTGAGTTGCAGGTAAAAAGGTATTGAGATATTTGCATAAAACAAAGGATTATATGTTGGTATACAGAAGGGTCGAAGATCAGAAACTTGAAGTGATTGGCTATACAGATTCTGACTATAAGGGCTGCATTGATGATTTAAAATCAACTTCAAGGTATATTTACATGTTGGCAGGTGGTGCAATCTCATGGAGAAGTGTGAAGCAATCTCTAACAGCTACTTCAACTATGCAGGCTGAGTATGTAGCCATACATGATGCTCCTGGTCAAGCCTTATGGCTCAGGAATTTCTTAACTGAAACTAAAGTAGTGGATTCAGTTGAAAGACCATTGAAGCTTTACTGTGATAATGCAGCTGCAGTGTTCTTTGCCAAGAACAATAAAAGGTCCACAGGTTCAAGGAATATAGATGTGAAGTATTATGCAGTTAGAGAAAGTGTAAGGAACAATGAGAATGAGATAATCAAGATTGGCACCGCTGCTCAACTCGTAGATCCTCTCACAAAGGCCCTTGGAGTAGCACCTTATCAAGTACGTGTCAAAAATATGGGTGTTTTAGAAAATTTTGACTCGGCCGTTTAGTGGGAGCTAAATTTGAATCTTAGTTGTTGCTATTATCTTGATATTAGTAAGCAAATTTAATAAATTCATGATTCTATTTGGAATCCTTCATTATTGGACCTCTTGTGCTAACATGAATATTTTCATTAAGCACCTACAACGAGATTTCATGTACATTAAATTAACTCATGTGATCTGTGGTTACTTCTTCATGGTGGTGAGGTACTAGTGCTTTGGTAAGCATTAGTTTTCTCTTTGTTCGTTGAAGTAAGTTTCAGGTTGACTGAGTTTTAGGAACAAGTTGAAATTCATAGCTCGTCCAGCGCGCACTACATGATTGTTATATATGCTCTTGGTGACATTCTTGTTGTGTTGAACATTGATAGTCCAAGTGGGAGACTGCACTACCAGAAAAGGCATCATAGCCGACGAATTTAAGTCGTCGGCTATAATGGTTATAGCCGACGATATCGTCGGCTATAATTATTATAGCCGGCGATTTCGTCGGCTATAACCATTACCCGACGACATATCGTCGGTTATAACATCGTCGGAAATACGCCGTCGGAAAAACTATACCCGACGACGATATCGTCGGCTATAACCATTTTAGCCGACGAAATAGCACTACAGACGACGAATAAAGAGTTCGTCGGCCGTTTTTTTTCATATCGTCGGCTATGACCCCTTTTCTGGTAGTGCTGTAAGATTATATGGACTTATCAATGTCAACTTAATGAACAACAACTTGTTACTCTTCATTCAAAATAAGCAATCGGACTTGGCAATGATGTCTCAATTAGGATTCATAGTTTCATTGAGGTGAACTTAATTAATTGGCCATACCTCATTACATTAGATATGTGTGAATCTGTACATGAATCAGGAATGTTATTCCTATTGCTAATACATATAGGAAAACCTTTATGGGAAGGTACCTATACTAATTAGCCTATATATAGATATGTTTGGTCCTTGCTGTAGCTATCAACACCATATAGAGAATACATTGCTCTGCCCATAAGAGAACTCTCTTTAAGGATAGCTCAGAGGAGAACCAACCAAGTTTGTCAACTCGTTAGATACCTCTTATGATCGTAAGCTATGGCAGCTCCAGATATGTCTGTGTTCTTAAGCTTTGAGTACAACTTATATGCATACTTAGTTTAATTTACACCATTTGGATATATACTCGCACAGGTCGAACCAGAGCAACAATTGAAAGGAAAGAATTGCAGATTTTCAAAGGAATGACCAAGTGATCCATCGATGATCGATGTCAAGTTCATACATATAGCAAAATGAATCAAACAGATTATAGTAGAATGTTGCGAGGTTGACATAGCTAGCTATAGTGTGTTGGAATGAAGCTCGGAGTAGTAAACAAACAAATATGCACTCGTAAGTCGATTAAGATCAAGATGGTATCCTATTATTTCAACGCGCGCGCCATGTTCCAATGCAAGAGTATGAGCATGTAATCTGTCATCTAACAGCAGTACTTCTTTTTTCTCTTTAATTTTTTGGACCTCCGTCTGTTTGAATTTTGTGCCTCTAGCTACTCGATATATAGATGCCTCTAGTTTTCTTCTCTCTGGTCTAAGATTCCCTAATAACATTATAATCATTTCCTTCATCGCGTGGTTCCTGAGAGCAAACATAGGATTAGGAGGCCATTCCTTTCAATCAGTACTTTATAAGCATGAGTACATATATGACTGATGGAACTCAACCCTAACCCTTTTTTTCTGAGAATAACTTAACCTTTACATTTGTAAAATTCTTCTTCGTCAGTATCTATCTTACTATCTAGTACGTGAATTGGAGGCATCGTCCAAATCAGTGCAAAACTCGGCCCAAAGAGGATAAATCAGGGCCTTCTCAACACCAAGTAGTGATACTGCCCTTTTATATTAGGGCACTTAGAGTAAAAAGAAAACCCTACACAGAGAATTTTTTTTTCAAATCTTTGCTCTAAAACGTGTTCAGGATTCAGGAATAAAAAGAAACAAACACCTTGCTCTGAAGCTGTTGTTTACATGGTTTTTATCCCATTTCATTTACATTAAATCGACACGTACGTAGCATTATACCAATCAAGACGGAAAGCAGCATTTATTTAGAAGCCGGCCTAAACAACATATTACCCTCGTTGCAAGGCACACTCATAATTTGACTACTTGTGGATTATGCAAACTCCAGCACCTCATGAACTACATCATTCTTCATGACAATGCCGACTCCCCAACTAATAATGAAAAACGACTGCATCTGGAAGACTGGAAAGCTATACCAATTTTCACACTTCGAGTCATACTCAAAAGTGAGAGACAGGGACAAAGCTTTGGAAGTTCCTTTTCTCCTTGCCGTCACAAACCTACTCAAGCACCAAACTAGTCCCCCCTAACCAACCAATACAATTATATCGTCGGGCCTTTCTTCTTTCTCTTTTAGTCTTCATAATCAAGTGTCTTTCCTACAATGGAATTGAAACTAGAAAGAGCATGATGTGACGATTTTTTTTTTCCAGCTTTGGACAAGCCTTTACCACCTAAAGCTAAGACCCCAAGACTCCAAAGAGCAATAGCTCGAAAGAACTGAGAAAAATGGCACATCCTTTCTTGCATGCACTTCATGCGGTCAAACAAAATAAACCACCAACCAAACCTTTAGAACAATCAGTCACATCCGTGTTGGTAAAACTTTTATCAAAGAGTATCCTAGGAATTAATTGAGGCCATAATCTAATTACAAGTTAAATTCATCAGTTGATTAATTACCAACATTAGCTCATGGTTAACATTAACGTGTGATATTTCATAATTAACAAAAATTTAGCGACTTTGTATTGATTTCCCTTTGTATTAGAATGATAGAGTACTAAGTGAGGTTTTTAGAACCTTGCTCTTTAATATTGTAAACGTCGTTGGTTGTAGTAAAAAATTTAGTTTGTAAAAGAAAAAATAAATTTAGCGATTGTGTTCTCCTCAGTTCTACCCAACAATGAGGCTTTGGCGAAAATAGTACAATATATATTTGTGTATCTCGAACTTTATCGATCGTCATTCACCTAAAGCTTTTAGGTTTAGGATAAAAGTTAACTGATCATTGCATGCACCCATCATAACAATTCAGTAGAAGTTGGTCCAAGCCATCATAATCCTTATCTGGTACCCCAAAGGTAATCAATATACTTAACTCATATACATATTCTGCATGCATTGCTATGGTTCTTTGATGCAATTGCTAGGCATCTTTTTTGCAGTTACCTTCACTTAAGTTATCCCGATAACACTGTCTAATAATTAGTAATGAGTTAATAACAACCTACGTTGTCATGAGAGCTCAATTCTCGTCTTCTTCATCATCATCATTATGATGAAAAGCATCTCTGAGACTAATGCATTGAGAGTCAGCGAGCTGGTGGCCGTTATAATTGTTATCTGTCTAGTAATATCAGAATGGCCAATTATCGGAAACCTAGCATTTTAACTGCCTCTCAAAAATTTATGTTAGACGGCCTAACTAACACAAGACTTTTTCCGGTGGGAAAGAAAGAACCTAAGTACCAAACGATAGTGATGATTTTGGTGTAAGGCTATAAGCAATATTGAAGTGAAGTGGTAGAAGATAAAGATATGAGGTGCTAATTAACTAGCAAGCTAGCTAGATTGTACATCGGGCAGCGAATTATAGAGTTCCCAAGTCCTCATTTCTCAAGTAAACGGTACTGCATGCGAGTACGTATTGTCATCTACTTGCAGACTGACTCGATCATAGTGTCTCTCAAACATAATTTTTCTTCATGTAACAAATTCAACGATGTTCTTCTTCCTTCACATACGGCTTTCTAGATGGAAGAGAAAAACATAGCTGCCGGTGAACCGTGAACATGCCGTGAACATGCAACATCACTTTTCGTATATGCATAAAATAATTTTCCCAATCTCAAATATTAAATTTTATTCTTTTCGTATTATTTTTTTTAATTATTACGTTACTGTGTTAGATAAATGTTGATAATCTTCTCAATATTCTTCTTCTTACAATGCAATCTTTTTCATAATTGAGATATGCTTTTAGGTTATTTTCTACAATTATTAGAAGCATATAAGATGCAAATAATATAAATACTTCATATATAGCACCAACGTGTATTTGCACCAGTATGAATTCAAATCATTCGTATGTCATTTATATAGCACAACTCCTGAAAATAATAGTCATCGGAGAACTACTTTTGGCTCCCGTCGTCGGTGCACCGCCGTTCGTAGACTTGCCTTGCCAAAACCAGCGGTTCAGCGTAGTACGTAGACCTTGAGACCCGACTTGGACCACATTTACAGTTTACCGAACCTCAGTCTTCAGAGTCCAACATTCCTCTCTCACAGCCCTCGACAGGCACGTGCGAGCTACCGCAGCACCTTCGCATGTGCCACGCCGCACGGTCCAAAAGCCAAGTGTCCCAGCACGTGTGCGACTTCGACTTCGGCTTCGACTTCTAGTCCCCCTTGGAACCTAGTCCACGTGTCGCAACTAGATTGCCCCACCTCACATGACGCGTACCTAATTGGCCAATCCCCATGTGCAGCTCCGCTACGCGACAAAAGGAAAGGCCTATGCCGAAACAGTGCTTTTGATAAGGACACCTGACCCTTATTAATTAATCTAATCAGCTTTAGTTAAAAGCACTTAATGGGGATTACGCGGTAATAAAAAGCGCTTTTAGATTCTTCGCATTATTGGGTCGACAGGTAAAGTCGTTTACAGTTGGGAGGTAAAAGGGGGAGCTGGTCTCAACTTTCTAGGACCACTCTTCAAAGTTACTCAACCGGAAATTACTACATTGCCCCTGAAATGCGGCTACCGTCAATACGAGTTGTATCCTTCTCGATCAACATTTCAACATTGCATGCTTCAAATGAGGATCAGAGGATGCTTCACGTAGTTTGTGGATTTTGTTCAGATTTTCTTGTAGTGATGTAATTCAAAGATTTTGGGTTGAATTATCTGAAAGACTTTTTCTATGCATGTTCGTCGTAGAGATATGATGAAACGTACATACATTTTCCTATGTGAAAGCAAAAAGAAAAAAGGCATGTATTTTATGTAACACCTTAAGAGATGAGTGAGAGTGAGAAGTAATCATTCATCCACTCATATAAAAGCGTAGATTTTCAGATATATTATTGGCTGGATAGTACGGTTATATTTGTATGGGTAGAGACATAAATGACGGTTCTTTTTATATTTTGATTTAAACTCTAAATTATAAACTCTAAATAAATTTTTTGTCAACCTGTTATATAGTTAGTATGTGAAAGCAAAAAGAAAAATACAAATAATTTATGTAACACTTTTAGAAATGAGTAAGAAGTAATCATTCATCCACTCCTATAAAAGTATAGAGTTTTGGATATATTGTTAGTAGTAATATCACTTTGGTCATCGAACTCTGTTTCGCTCGATATTTTGTTACCAAATTTTCAGAAACTTCATTTTGGTCATTAAATTACTATACTTTATATTACTTTAGTGACTCCGTTTATTTTCTCTGTTTAAATATAGTAAATGAGCTTCACAAATAGGGGTATATTCATCAACTCATTTAGAAAGAATCTAGTGTCCATTTTTAAATACCCAGCAGTTTGAATTACTAAAAATAAAAAATACATTAACATGTTATGATCACTTTACATCAGTCTATTAATCCATTATCAGTAAATGGAGAGAAAATAGTTGATTTCGTAGAGGAATTATAAATGGCTGGAAAATTAGGTAAAATTGGAAGGAGTTTTATGTTTATTAAAAAAAAAAAGGCCACCAACAATTTCCATCTCTAAAATACCATTGAAGTTAACAGAAATATCACATTTAAATAGAAAAAATAAACGGAGTGAGTAAAGTAATATAAAGTGACATAGTTGAATGACCAAAGTGAAATTTTTAATAGTTGAGTGACCAAATTGTCGAGCCAAACATAATTCAATGGCTAAAGCGATATTGTTGATGAGGTAGATCATTAAGACATAGATGACATTTCTTTTCCAATTTTGATCTAAATTAAACCTCTACACTCTATACCCTAAACAAACCTAATGCCAACCTGTTTATCAGCTTCTATTACGGATTATTATTTCACTCAAATTTACTATCTTTCATTGGAGTTATCATCTAATATATTCTTTCATTCGTTTGCTACATTTATAAACCTCAGCCTCTGTCTGTTCTCTAGAGTCACCTTCTGCTCAACAATACAAACTCTAAAGAGAAGTCGATCTCTAGAGAGAAGTGCGCAGCTCCAGAGAACAGCCTCTATTCATCACTGGTTGAATTGGTATGAAGGGTTAATTAACTATTTACCCTTTTAGCTAGATAATAAGGTAATAAGCTTCAATGTTTAGACCCCTATAAGCCTTAAAATTTAGCTCTAATAGAAAAATTAAGGGTCAACTAGTGAAGGTTGCCCCAAACCATAAAGCCAAGATTAAAGAATAAGTATAATTAGTCACTCACTTACACACGGATTAAGCAACTAGATACATTGCATCAATAGGAACCAAACCTTTTAAATCTAGCAGCTTTTGTCGTAAACCAAGTATTAATTAAATCTACGCAGCTTTGTCCTTTTCCTAGTTTAACCAGAAAACCTCAAGATTAAGCACAAAACTAATGTTTAAGTGGGAACACAAAGACATTTCCCACTGGCTGGTTGTACGGTGCATTGTATGCTACTATATCTTAAGAGACGGTATTAAGGAATCATGACAGGATTAATATTAGTTAAGTGGGTGACTAAGATGGAAGTTGCATGGGGGTTGTGTGCTACGAGGGTGAGGTTATGGGGGTTGAGATTATATTAGTTAGTGAAAGAGTGCCGAAACCGGTTGTCGGGAATTAAAGAAAGAAAATAATCTGGTGAATTAGAAATGGAATTTCCCGGGGAGATCATCCATGTGCATTCTGCCTTTTGTCTATGTCAGATAGATGTTTATCATCAGGTTGGTTTTTGTTCTTATGTTCAACATGAATTGCATAAACAATCCTATTCATTTTTTTTAATGTTTTTGTTTGTTAGAGTTTTGGATATTCACCGTGTTGAAACATAACTATTTAGTCTATCTTCATGTTTTAGAAATGTTTTCAATATAAAGTTGTGATCATAAACGTGAATGACCAATAACTGTTGATTTATGATGAGATTCGTTATTAAAGAAAAAAAATGATAGTTGTATCTGGTTATGACAGACTTAAAAGTATTTCCAGTTAGAGAAAGTGGAGAATTACTGTTGTTACGATAAAACCAAAGTATTTGTTGATCGACGAACATATACCTAAAGAAAAACATGCTGACGTGTGTAGTGTTTCATGCTGGCGTTAAATTTTGAAGACTATGGGGGCTTCAGGAACCTAAGTATAGGGAAAGTTATCGTGAAGTATATGGAATTATGGATCATGAAACATAGTCAACCATTATGTTGTTAATTCAGTTTCCTCGGGCAGTTCACAAGGCAATCTAGTGTGTGCCTAGCATGATCGATAATCTAAGAAATTGGGTCCTCCCTAGCTCATTGTAAAATAATCATCTAACTAGATCCCATGTTTCTAAACATGAGCTTGTTATATATTTCACTTATTTCTAATTGTTTATTGATGTTTTTATCACTTACAAATATTTTTCTCTTATCTTTTTTAATGAATACAATGGATAGAATGACAAACCTCACTTTGGGACATTATGCTTAAACCTCATAGCATAAGAACATCCAAAATAATATCAGTAGTTTCTATTTCTTAAGATAAAAAAAAAGTTTGTGAAAATAAGACATTTCAAAATTTACATAAAAATTTGGAAATAGAAAAATAAGACCAAGCACTGTCCTGAAAAAGTAATTAATGCCCGTGAGAAGCAAAAGGGAAACTTTTATTTTGAAAACTGGAGTATCTATGGAAATCACTACGTCCATAATTCATATAAGAGTGATTTGAGGCATTCCACTAATTTTTTTGTAATTACTTACCTAGAATTAAATCATATGAATATCTAACAGAAGATGTGATCGAACTGCTCATTTTGGTAAATAGACAAATTCCTGGAAAAGTGGGGGGAAATATTGAATGAGGTTTAATATTACAGTGACTCAGTGAGAGAAAAAAGGCTAGAAATTGGATTCTCCTAGAAAGAAATATAAATTTAAATTCAATATCAATTCATAATGAAGGGTTTGGAGCATTCCTTATTAATTTTCTTGGAGGTGGACTGGGCATTCTTGGATGCTTGTGACAAAGCCATCTCTCTCTTGTCTTATTTGCCTCATAGTTCTTCTATAAATGAGTCGCACTCAACCTTACTTGAGCTCCTAATTCTCTCATTTTCTTTTCCATCTCTTCAATTTTGCCTTCTCCATCTTTCCCACCAGAGGGTGATAGCCACATAGTATGGAGGACATGGGTTCTTTGTGGACTACCTATCCAGAGGTGGGTCACTAGTCATTTCTTGTTCTGAAGTGACATTTCTCTTTAGTTTTGCTTCTGAGTTTATTGCTTGTTTTGCAGTTCAATCAAAGCTTGTATTAATCTACTTCAATTCTGTGTTTATATGATGACATCTATTGTTATGTCACATTCAATTCAACCTTTTACTTTTTGTTTCCTTCATTGCTGTTTCTGTTCATATTCCAGGTCTTAAATATGAATTGAAGTGTTTGTTACTGATGGATCTTCCATATCTGCCAAATCCATCCCCATTAAGTTTGTGTCTTGCTCTTCACAATCTTCAATAAAGATTGAACAAGCCATTTCAGTTTCCCTCATTCTTTTCTCCCTAAAATATTGATAATTATGACTAGTTTTTTAGAATTTCCCAGGCATACATAAGCAGTTTCAAGTATGAACACCCAAGTTTTTTGTGAGTATAAATTCTGATACCACTTTATGCCCATTATTTGGCATTAATTGTTTATACAATTCTGGAAACTTGTGTAGTTCTTTGTTTTATAAATAGTCACCAGAATCTATCTGAGTAGACCTGTATCTTTCTGTAACAATGTGCTGGTATTGAAGTATTGATAGAAGCTATAGATATTTCATTTGAATTCATAATTTTCAGGTCTGGGGCCAATTTTTGTTTCAGTTGCAGATTTTAATGGTGACAGCTTTCTTGTTTTGGCCGAGTGCCTATGACTCTGCATGGGCCCTTTTTGGATTTTCACTGTTCTTTCCAACTGAGGATCCTTGTTTTCTACCTTGATTTTATTCATTTTGGAACTCCTCTTGAGCTTTTGATTTTTTGTTTTCTAGTTAGAAAGCTGTGGGCTTGATGTTTGTTTTTCTTGTTCAAGAATCTTATAATAATTCTACAGGAATTATATGTTTCTTCCAATTAATAGAAGCCTTTTTTCTATAACTGACCAATTACCTGTTGTAATCAACAGACCGCTGATGATTTGAAGAAGAAGCTTCTTTACACTACCCTTGAGCTTGAAGCAATGAAGAATGTAGCAACAGAGAGTCAAGAAAATGTGAAGAATCTACTCAATCTACTAAAGGCTGCATACAAAGAAAGAGATGATGCCAGAGAGCAGCTGCAGAAGATCTTCAACAAGATCACTGCTTCTACTCCAATTGACTTGCACACTGTGCAGTTTAATAAAGTTGTCCGGCCGGAAAGTCCAGCTTTGATGCCTACAAAAGCAAACTCAAGTATTACTGAATCCAACAGCCTATCTGAAACTTACAATCCCCAATCACATATCTCTTCTCCTGTTGATTCATTTGCAATCTCTTCTCCCGAGTTTTCGAATATCAACATGGCTGATTCTAGCAACAACATTGGTTTGATGAATCAGCCTTTGGTGCAAGAATTTTATGGAAGTGTTATTTTACCTACTGGCTTAGTAGTCTCTTCTGGTTCAAGTATCAAAGCTGATCCAGCAAATGAAATAATTGACAATTTCGTTAGGGGTAGGCCTTTGCCTCAGAAAGGGAAGTTATTACAAGCTGTGATGGATGCCGGTCCAATGCTTCAGACACTTCTTGTTGCAGGTCCTATGCCCCGGTGGCGAAATCCCCCTCCTTTGCAGCCCTTCAAGATCCCACCAGTTTCAATCAAAGGCTGTGAAACTGCTGTGAGTTTTAACAACCAGGAACCAGTGGCAAATTCTACCTATGTGGTTCACAAGACACAGAACTCAACATCATATCCTGCGATGACTCGCGGCTTTTCTCAAACATGTTCGGCTGCCATGTTGAATTTCAACAATGTCAATCCTTCTCCTGTTTCATACCTAAACAATTCAAGAATGTCGACATCAAATTCCAGTTTTGATCACCAAATCCCAATTGCCAAGAGGCATAGGCTTCATTGAGGTTTAGTCAGAAGTTTGCTTATTTTTGTGTAAAAATCAAGTTTGAGGGATTGATGGTGTAAATGGGTGATACTTTTGTTTCGGGTTCGAACTTTAGATTTATGACATAGTTATTTTAGCTTCAGTAATATCCTTTATTTCTTGTACATCAAGATGCTTCAGTTTCTGTTTGCCAGGTCTTTTGCAGAGAGGAAAATAAAGCAAAGACCAATTTTATTATTTAATGTCATTTCTCTTTTGAAGTTACATACACTAAAGTATCAGAAAACCGGAATCCAACTTTGGTATCATCTATCTCAGAAATATGTAGGATCTTATGCCAGTGCGCATCATTGATATCATCCAAGGCACATGACTTGCAAGTTAAACTTTATGTTTTCTTTGATATAATCGTTCTACACATCATCTTTTCACTTGTTTCATTCCTACAGATTCCCCTTCCTACAGTTCTATTTCGAGAATGAACCTCTGCAATATATAGAGGAATGTAACTTGCACAAAAGTCTTGGAAACTTTTCAATAGTTCATATCTTTTTACAAGATTTGTGGCATTCCTTCAACCACTCCAATGACATCCCCAGCATCTCGTCGTTGGCATGATCCGTGGCTCATTGCATCCATTGTTATCCTCCTTACAGTTGCTGTCATCTTCAGTTACTACAAGATACTGAAACAGTTTTGGTATACATTCTGCAATCCAAGATTAAATCCAAATCACAGACGTACGCTTCTGAACGAGACAAACTCAGATGATCCATCTCTACAGTTTCATATCCAGGGACTAGATTTCTCCATTATGCGGTCTCTTCCCATAACTCAGTTCAAGAACAAAAGTGAAGCAGAAGATGCAGAAGACAACCGAAGCAACACAGACTGTCCAGTATGCTTAGCTGATTTTGAAGAAGGGGACTGGCTAAGACATCTACCCAAATGCAATCACGCATTCCACATATCTTGCATTGACACATGGTTTGTGGCTCACTCAAATTGCCCTTTATGCAGATCAGAGGTCTATGATTTTCTTCAGGAATGTCCTATACCTATGTACACTCTATTAGAGACAGTGAGGGAAAGTATAATTCAAGAAAGAGCATTACACTATCAAATGCTGCGCGCTGCGATGTTGGAGAACTCACCATTTGGACGTGAAGCCAGAATCGGCGATGGCAACGTGTAGATATTTGGTATGTATGTGATCACATTCCAAGACAAACTCCGACAACATAACATGTCAAGCTCTCTGAGCGGTGGATTCATTTTTTGATCAAGACGCAAAAAACACCTATACATGTGTGTGCACTCTTTGCCTGCTTTTAGCGATTAACCATTTGCTAGCTATACGTGGCCTTTGAACCTATTGTGGGTAAGGGGTAACTAGAGTAAGTTAGAAGGCAATACAGAATTTGACACTGTAAACATTCTTGACCACTCATACTTGTATAGTTGTATTGTTCTAATGTATAATACATGTTGCGTGATCGGCGGAGCCCTATCTCCTGCCGATTGAATTTCGCTGGTTCATGGAATCGTTGACCTAATGAGTACATTCAACTTCATCCTAAATCAAATGATTGTATGACTTGAGACCGGTGAATAGTGAATTTGACAATGTCAAATCAAGTGTTAGTGCCTTAATTCTTCAGCATCTCTAAGGAAATCAGTTCCAAGAAAGAAAAAAATATCAAAGAAGATTTTGTTGTCTCAGCAGAGTCTTGGGGAGAAAATTAGATAGCTATCAGCTCATTTAGCAGCAAAGCACAAATGAGAAGCTCAATCGCATACAACAGTATAGATTTGACATGAAGCAACTAAATCAGATCAAATCAATTCATCGCTTCAAGATCAGTATAAAAGATTTGATGGAACTGAACCGAACCAAAAAAGTTGTCCGGGCATAATCTAGTTCGTAAATATAACATGGATGACTTGGTCAATAGATGACCACATAGTGGAGTCTCAATCTCATCTAAAATTGAAAAAGAAGAATCATTTATATGCCAAAAGCAATTGCATAAAAAGACAATGGAAATGCACCATAATATTCCACGTAAAACAGCTTCTCAAATTAATCAGCTTTTTAAGCCTAGAAGGTTCAAACCGCAGTTATAACCACAAATCACCAAGTCTACTAACAGTAACAAATTCCATTACAATTTTAAAAACTGAATCTTCAACAGCTCGAGGATTAACAAGACACATCACTCTGTCCACTACCTTAAATGATACCAATTTTGTTTGCCACATCCAGTGCATCAAAATCTGGGGTCAACCTAACATAAGCCTTTTTTGTACCATCAGGCCTGGATCAAAAAGTTAAAAAGTCAGGTCATCAGAAACCAAAACTGGAAAGAGAATACAACACAGCTTCAAAAGCAAGTCAAATATAAATCATTTAAAGGATTACAGCTTAATTGTACCACTCACCTGATCAAGGTATTCACTTTCTTTGTCTGAATGTCGTACATTTTCTTGACCGCATCCTTGATTTTCTTCTTGTCAGCACGTATGTCAACAATAAAAACCAAAGTGTTGTTATCTTCAATCTTTTTCATTGCCGATTCAGTAGTAAGAGGATACTTCAAAATTTGATAATGATCAAGCTTGTTCCTTGGTGGAGCACTAATACGAGGGTACTTAGGGTTCCTCTCCTTTTTCAATGTCCTAGGCCGATGAAACGTTACTGATGTTCTGATCTTTTTCCCTGTTTTCTTAACAGAAGGTCCAGATTTCAACGCTTTGGCAGCCTTCAAGGCTTGTGACTTTGGGTCACCCTTTTTGGAAACATCACCTGCAATGACATACACTTGTCACTTCATAAGGAACAAAACAATTGATAATGGACTGGAGATTGAAACCACAATGACTACAACGATCAAGAGAAATGTAGCTAAATTGCATGAAACACGACCAGAGCCTATAAATAATTGGCCCTAACAAGAGCCTTTTAAACAAGTGCATGTAAAAGAATATGAAGGCACGACTGTAACAGGAACTCAACTTGAAAAGAAACCAAAAGTAGAATAAAATTCAGTAAACTTGGGGAGGAATTCAATAAACCTTAGGTTATGACACTTTAAGATGTGACATGATTACCAGTCTCTGGAAGTTAATTTTGGAAAAGAATGCCAGATTTTACTCATATACTGCCAACATTCACTGTCTTTATCCTTAACCTAGAATTAAAAGAGAACCTAAAATACAGTTCTCTTCACAACCCTGTACATGAGGATTGTATTAACAATCTAGGTGTGTATACTTCTAAGGCAGATCAATGGAACGAACTATGTGATTCCCAAACAGGGGAGACATGTAACAATTATAACAAACTGAGTTCTTTCTCCTCCAGCTGTTCACAGAAGATAAAGGAAAGACCATAAATAAAAGACAATACGAATCATGAATCTCCTCTGACATTCCTAGAGCAATCCGGCACATGAGGATTGATAAACTATCCAGTACTACATGTAAATCTGAACAAAGTCAAAGACAACTCACACCAGATAACCAAAAAACTCCAAACCTCATTAACAACTAACTAAGATTGACCATACAACCCGCCACGTAAACAGTTCAGATTTAAGCTTCTACACAAGCAAATTAAACAAAAAAGAAAACCATTTGGCAACTCTCTTAACTCGGAGAATTCAGCATATGATAAAAGCTCTTATTTATATTCGGTTAATTTTGAGTTCCTTTTTCACTCTGTAACACCAAAAAATAATTAACATTTCTAGTTTTCCACCATGTTCTTATAAACAACGCATTCCACAAAATCTCAGAAATTTGAATTGATCAGTTACAAAATAGAAAGCAGGGACACAAACGAAAAACAGATATAGAGTGAGGGAGAAGTAGGACCTTTAGGCGGAGCCATTGAATGCCGAGCGAGCAAGAAGAGCTGCTTATAATCAATCTGGAAACCCTAAGAGGACATATATTATAAAATTCAGTTGAATATTTTGGCAGTCAAATTGAGAAAGCTGATCGAGTGCGTTAATAAGAGAGAATGAAGTACTGTAATACCAGACGGCGGTGAAGAACCAGTAGGGTTTGGGAGGAGGCAGTAGGGGCTTATACAGGGTTTCGGAAATTACCCAAATGTCCAGTTCGAGGACTGGGCTTATATACATATCACCAGCTAACGGACCTAGAGCCTCGGCCCAAACACATTGATTGGTTATCTGCTGTTTTTTTTTTCTTTTTCCTTTTTCGTAAAATTATTGGATTAGTTTGATTTTATTTTTCGAATTAAATCTCGTAAAAGGACGATTTTTTTTTGTGAGGAAAAACTTCCGGAGTTGGCCCTTACCTGGTCGTAGAAGGAGTAAGAATGTCTGTATTTAGTACCACATCGAAGAAGCTGGAGAATTTTTAAACAGAAAAATACATAAATATAAAGGTCGAGGTTAATTTACTGAAGGGTATCTTTGCGAATGGGGCAATGACGCGGCCAATGAGGTTCTAACCAAGGCGCGTCCATTGTTGGGTGAAAACTGTATTCCAAACCCCCTCCCGGGGCTTGCGCCCAGGAGAATTTATGAGAGGGGGCTCCCTTGTTGGGTCATTTAGAATTTGGTTCTGTTAATAATCCCTATATAATAGGGAAGTAGTGAAGTAGTGGTAAGTTTGATTAATTCCTCTCCATGATCCACGTTGAATAGATAGTGTTTAACATGGGGTGTAATTTCTTTACAGTTATTTCCTTTCGTGCATGTAGGCCTATAAAGCCACCAATTTGCAGTTTAATTGAATAAGACATTCTCCCAGACTTGCTGTGTATTTGCTATAGTTTACACTCTACAATTCTGGTATCAGAGCCCCATCAAGGGGCCTGATTGGAGATACTGATAGAAGTAAGGAACTGCAGTTTCTTAAAAGAGAGAAACACGTGAGAAGAGCGATTGAGAGATAAACAAGTGAGAAGTGTGATTGAGAAATGGCAACAGAGGGAAGCAATCATGTGCCACCTGCCATACCAAAGTTCAATGGTTTCTATGACCACTGGGCTTTACTTATGGAGAATTTCCTTCGTTCTCATCAATTCTGGGATATAATTGAAACAGGGATCCCAGTGGAGTCAGAAGGAGAGTCTAGTACCTCAACCTTTGCTTCAGTATTATCTGGAGAAGGGCAGCTGACTGAGAAGCAGCGCAAAGAGATTGCGGAGCAGCGCAAAGCAATTGAAGAGATGAAATTGAAGGATTTGAGAGTCAAAAACTACTTGTTTCAGGCAATCGATAGATCGATACTGGAGACGATCTTGAACAAGGATACAACAAAAGGAATTTGGGACTCGATGAGACAGAAGTACCAGGGTACCACTAAGGTGAAAAGAGCTCAGTTACAAGCTCTTAGAAGGGAGTTTGAGATCTTGGGAATGAAGGAAGGAGAAAAGAAAAGGTAGACGATTACTTTGCAAGAACTCTCACTATTGCCAACAAAATGAAAGCACATGGTGAAAGGATGGAGGAGTTGGTAATAATTGAGAAGATTTTGAGGTCGATGACTGCCAAATTCGACTATGTTGTGTGTTCTATTGAAGAATCCAATAATCTCACCACCATGAGCATCGATGAATTGCAAAGTAGTCTTCTTATTCATGAGCAGCGAATGTTGGCACATGCAGTTGGAGAAGAACAAGTACTGAAGGCTACTCTTGAAGATCGCCAAGCTTTTAGAGGCAGAGGCCGTGGTGGTTTTAGAGGCCGAGGTAGAGGTCGCGGCAAATCACAATTCAATAAGGCATTGGTGGAGTGCTATAAATGTCACAATTTAGGACATTTTCAATATGAATGTCCTGAATGGGAGAAGGGTGCACACTACGCTGAGTTAGATAAGACTGAAGAGATGCTTTTAATGGCACATGTTGAGATCAATAAGGCCAAGAGGGAGGAGGTTTGGTTTCTTGACTCAGGATGTAGTAATCACATGAGTGGAAACAAGGATTGGTTCAGTGATATTGATAATCAATTTCGACATTATGTGAAGCTTGGTAACAATTTCAAAATGGCAGTAGTTGGGAGAGACAATGTCAGATTACAGGTTGATGGTGTTACACAAGTGATCACTGATGTTTACTATGTACCAGAGTTGAAGAACAACCTACTGAGCATTGGTCAATTACAGGAGAAAGGAGTGGCAATTTTGATCAAAGAAGGAATGTGTCGAGTTTACCATCCAAGAAAAGGCTTGATCATGCAAACAAAAATGAGTGCCAACAGAATGTTTGTTCTTCTGGCCACTATGATGCCTAACATTCCAACTTGTTTCAAAGCTGCCTCTGAAGATAGCACACACCTATGGCATTGCCGTTATGGTCACCTTAGCTTCAAAGGTCTGAGAACTCTTCAATACAAGAGAATGGTGAAGGGATTACCTGAAATGAAGGCAACAAGCAAGTTATGTAAAGATTGTATGATAGGCAAGCAACACAGGGAGCCTATGTCAAAGAAAAGTTTGTGGAGAGCCACACATAGATTACAACTAGTGCACTCAGATCTTTGCGGACCAATCACACCTGAGTCAAGCAGTGGAAAGAGGTATCTGATTACTTTTATCGATGATTATAGTCGCAAAGTTTGGGTATCTTTTTTATCTGAAAAGTCTCAAGCACTGACATCATTTAAAACCTTCAAGAGTCTAGTGGAGAAAGAAACAGGTGAATTAATTCAGTGCCTACGAACAGATAGGGGAGGAGAGTTTTCTTCTCGAGAGTTCAATACATTCTGTAGTTCACAGGGAATAAGAAGGCAATTGACAGCAGCATATACTCCTCAACAGAAAGGGGTAGCGGAGAGAAAGAATAGGACCATCATGAATATGGTTCGTAGCATGTTGTCTGAGAAGCATGTTCCAAAGAATTACTGGCCTGAAGCTGTTAACTGGACAGTTCATATTCTTAACCGATGTCCTACCTTGGCAGTGAAGGAAATGACACCGGAGGAAGCATGGAGTGGCATCAAACCAGCAGTTCATTACTTTAGGGTCTTCGGATGTACTGCTTATGTTCATATACCAGAAGCTAAAAGGAAGAAACTAGATGATAAAAGCAAGAAGTGTGTGATGCTAGGAGTGAGTGAAGAATCAAAGGCTTATCGGCTTTATGATCCGATAACCAATAAGATTGTCATCAGCAAAGATGTGGTGTTTGAAGAAGATGAATGCTGGGATTGGGGAAAAACTGCTGAGGAGATAAAACTAGATGTGTTAGATTGGGGTGATAGTGAAAACAGTGGCAACGAGTTTGATCAAAATGGTGTAGAAGAGACACAAGATGCAACTGAAGAAGGAGATATCAATGGAGAAAGTGAAGGAGTAACTAGTTCTTCCTCAAATCAGTCTTTAGAGGAGGTTACAGAGGAAGGGAGGATGAGGAAAGTACCATTGTGGATGGAGGATTATGTGAGTGGAGAAGGTTTATCAGGAGATGAAGGAGATGAAGGGACAAATAATCTTGCGATGTTCTCTGCTGCATCTGATCCAACTACATTTGAAGAAGCAAATCGAAGTGTGAGATGGCGAGATGCAATGGACGAAGAGATGGGTGCAATAGAAAAGAATGGCACTTGGGTGTTAACTGATTTACCTGAGGGAGCAAGAAAGATAGGAGTCAAATGGATCTTCAAAACCAAACTGAATGAGAATGGAGAAGTTGAGAAGTACAAAGCCAGACTTGTGGCTAAGGGTTATGCTCAACAATATGGGATTGATTACAAGGAAGTATTTGCACCAGTGGCTCGATGGGACACGATCCGAATGGTAATTGCTCTTGCTGCTCAAAAGGGATGGGATGTGTACCAACTTGATGTGAAAAGTGCATTTCTGCACGGAGAACTGAGTGAAGATGTCTTTGTTGATCAGCCGCAAGGTTATGTGAAGGAAGGAGATGAGTTAAAGGTGTACAAGTTGAAGAAGGCACTGTATGGACTCAAACAGGCGCCACGTGCCTGGTGCAGCCGCATCGAAGCTTATTTCATCAAGGAAGGTTTTGAGAGATGTCCACATGATCATACTCTGTTTGTGAAGCTAAGTGGAGAAGGTAACATTCTCATTGTTAGCTTATATGTTGATGATCTTATATTTACTGGGAGTGATGAAAATATGTTTGAAGAGTTTAAAAAGTCCATGAAAAGGGAGTTTGATATGTCTGATCTTGGTAAGATGCGTTACTTTCTTGGAGTTGAAGTAGTTCAAAATGAGGAAGGAATTTATCTCTCTCAGAAGAAGTATGCAAAAGAGGTGTTGGAGAGATTTGGCATGGCAGGGAGCAATTCTTGCAAAAATCCAATTGTCCCTGGATGTAAGTTGGTAAGAGATGAGAATGGTGTAAAGGTGGATGATACATGGTATAAACAAGCTGTTGGTTGTTTGATGTATTTGGCAGCTACAAGGCCAGACCTCGCATATGTTATAAGTCTTGTCAGTCGTTTCATGGCACGCCCAACTGAGCTACATATGCAAGCAATCAAAAGAGTGTTCAGGTATCTCAAGGGTACAGTGGATTTGGGGATTCTTTATAAAAAAAATGGAGTAGAGCAGCTAGAGGCATTCACTGATAGTGATTATGCAGGGGATTTAGATGATCAAAGGAGCACATCTGGATATGTATTCATGTTTAGCTCAGGTGCAGTTTCATGGTCATCTAAAAAACAACCAGTGGTCACTTTATCAACTACAGAAGCTGAATTCATAGCAGCAGCCTCTTGTGCATGTCAAGGAGTTTGGATGCGCAGAGTGTTGGAGAAGCTTGGTCATAATCAAGTTGGAAGCATCATTGTACATTGTGACAACAGCTCAACCATTGAACTTTCAAAGAATCCAGTGCTACATGGTAGGAGCAAACATATAGATGTACGCTTCCACTTCCTTCGTGATCTTACCAGAGATGGAACAGTAGAGCTTGTGTATTGCAGCAGCCAACATCAAGCAGACATTATGACAAAGTCACTCAAGCTTGACGTGTTTGGAAGTCTTCGTGACAAGCTGGGAATGTGCAAGGTACCAGATATAAACTACTTGCATGAGTGCAAATAGTTTAAGGGAGGATATGTTGGGTCATTTAGAATTTGGTTCTGTTAATAATCCCTATATAATAGGGAAGTAGTGAAGTAGTGGTAAGTTTGATTTCCTCTCCATGATCCACGTTGAATAGATAGTGTTTAACGTGGGGTGTAATTTCTTTACAGTTATTTCCTTTCGTGCATGTAGGCCTATAAAGCCACCAATTTGCAGTTTAATTGAATAAGACATTCTCCCAGACTTGCTGTGTATTTGCTATAGTTTACACTCTACATCCCTTAATTTTGGGTAAAGCCCTACAATTATATTTCTAAATTAATGTTTCTCTTCACATAACGTACAGTGCATCTTTCTCATCAAGTAATCTAATACAGAACCGCCTAAACCAGGAATGATCAATAAAGAGATGAAAACTCTATAGGAACTTATATGAAATAAAGTTTGCTGCATATGGATCCTTAATATAATGTAAAAAGATGAATGCATGTGGTCTTGATTCTTTATTCAAATAAACTGAGTACGTTGCTTTTTTATTTATGATTTCTACTGAAGTCATATTCAGTTTGCTACGATTCTTGGTTATATAATTAGGTGATAATGATCGAAGGTTTCAGACTTTCAGTACTAGTTACTACCATTGATATATTCAAAAGCGTTACATGTGATGTGCAGCAGTGCAAGTATTGGGTGTTCAAAAATCTGTATTTCATCAGTGTGTGTCTCAGAATTATTTGTTAAATTCATCTATGCATAGGTTCATCTAAGATGAGAGTAAAGCTTCGACTTTTAATCCCTTTTCCTTTGTTTCTGTTTTTTTCTTTTATTATTATTTTTTACCTTCTTTTTTCTCTTAAATGAGGAGAAAACTGAAATTACATTTCGGGTGATGATCATGAGATGGCCAAGAGGCCATAAGAAAGTCAGAACAATTGGGACTGACTACTCCATATGAATGATCAAGAATACCCGACTCCTGCTCAACACCTTAATCTAGCCTCTGTGTTACCAGAAGCCGCCTACAAGTTCTTTGTACTCTTTGTTCACTTTGATCTTCTATAATATAACTCTGGTTTCACGTACAGCAGCAACATTTCTTCAGTTTTTCGTCTTTTGTTGACGTAACAATCCTAGCTGCATGCATGAGTCTGTGTATTAAATGCAGGTGCTCGGTATTAAATGCAGGATTATGCTATGGCTGAAACCCCAGTTTCAGTTTTTCTCTTCCGCAAGTGTGAGCTTTCTTCTCCAGCAAGCAAGGCCTCAAGTCCTTCCGGTTTTCAAGATGAGAACCAGATCTCAAGGAGTGGTGATAGTTCACAATTCAATGAAGTTGTAGTGTATTGGACAGTTTTTTGGTCGACATCTTTCTAATACTGAAGTTAATTGAGCGTTTTCTCATGTACAGTACATTGTTTTTTAATTTATACCTACCTCATTGGAACTAGATTGCCTTTTGCATTATAGAGTGTGTCAAACGGCGATAAACGTGGTCCGTGGATCAACTGTACCGATATTATCCCAACTTAGCCACCTTTAAGGTGTTGGGTTTTAATCAGAAAAGACCTCGGTATAATTGGGTATTATCCACCCACTTATAAGTTGTATTTTATTTGTCACTTTTCGGATGTGGGATCTCTCTCTCTAACACGCCCCCTCACGTGCAACCTAACTCTAGGTAAGCACGTGTAATGAATTGACAACCAATCGGTGAATTTTCCGATGGCAAGATAACAAGCCCAGGCGGGCCAAATATTTGAAAGCCCACAACGGGAGAAATTTGAAAGCCCACAATGGGAGAAATATGAAGGCCCAGAACAGGCGGGATATAAGAAGCCCACACTGCGGGCGAAATACATAAGGAACCCATATTCGGGCCCACGAAAGATTGGAGACGCAATTAGAGAGGGACCCGCTCTGATACCATGTCAAACGGGGACAAACGTGGTCCGTGGATCAACTGTACCAATATTATCCCAACTTAGCTACCTTTAAGGTATTGGGTTTTAATCACAAAAGACCTCGGTACAATTGTGTATTATCCACCCACTTATAAGTTGTATTTTATTTGTCACTTTTCGGATGTGGGATCTGTCCTCTCTAACAGAGTGAAGCAACATCTCTACTCCTATAACTTTTTAGATTGTTGCTTCTTTACTATTTTAAAGAAACTAATGAGAGAATGAGAGATGAATTGAATGTATTTCTTCTTGTGATTTATGAACAATGTTTACAAAGGATTAAATAGAAGAAGCAGACCCGGTTTATGATCACTAGAGGATCAAACCGGTAACTGAAACTAGCAATAAACTATTGCACAATACAGTACAACTTCACATTGAATTGTAAACTATCACCACTTGGTTCTCATCTTGAAAACCGGAAGGACTTGAGGCCTTGCTTGTTGGAGAAGAAAGCTCACACTTGCAGAAGAGAAAAAAACTGCAACTAGGGTTTCAGCCATAATCCTACATTTAATACCGAGCACCTGCATTTAATACACAGACTCATGCATGTAGCTAGGATTTATACATCAACACTCCCCCTCAAGCTGGTTCAAGAGAATTTCTTGAACCAAGCTTTGACAATAGACGATCGAACTAAACCGTGGATAAGATCTTTGTGAAGATATCAACTAGCTGATCGCAAGATCTGACATATACACTAGCAAGCACATTTGATTGAACTTGATCTCGGATGACATGACAATCGACTTCGATGTATTTGGTGCATTCATGAAAGACTGGATTAGCAACAATATGCATGGCGGCTTGGTTATCGCAATGCAAGGTGATTGGAGTTGAACATGTGATTCCCAAGTCGAGAAACAAGGTTCTTAACCAGATCAGTTTACATGTTGTAGAAGCCATGACTCTGTATTCTGCATCTGCACTTGATCGTGATACCACAGTCTGTTTTTTACTCTTCCATGTCACTAAGTTTCCTCCAACAAATGTGTAATAACCTATTGGTGATTTTCTATCTATGGTATTTCCTGCCCAATCAGTCAGAGTAGATGCCTCTGGTGACAGACCCTTTAAGATAACGAAGTATCCTCTTAATAAAATGAAGATGAGTTGAGGTAGGAGCATGCATGAACTGACTGATCAAGCTCACAACATGGGTGATGTCAGGTTGAGTAATGGTGAGATAAATGAGCTTTCCAACTAGCCTTTGATACACTAAAATGTCTGAGAGTGGTTCTCCTTATGCCTCAATCTTAATGTTACTTGGAAGAGGAGAGGTGACACTACTACTCCCTTTCATGTTAGCTTCCTCCAGAAGATCTACCATATATTTTCTTTGATTTAGAAAGATTCCAGAGGGGGAATGATCCATCACTATCTCAAGAAAATATTGTAATTTTACCAAGATCCTTGATAGCAAACGTAGCATGAAGAATTGACTTAAGAGATTCAATCTCTTATGGATCATCACCTGTAATGATTAAATCATCCACATAAACCAAAACAATTAGTCTACCAAATTTTTCAGTTTTAACAAACATGGAAGAATCAACAATACTTCTTTTGAATCATGTGGAGGTGAGAACAAAACTTAGCTTTGAAAACCAAGCTCTTGGTGATTGTTTAAGGCCATAAATGGCTTTGTGCAACTTGCACACTATTCCTGGTTATTTCTCTTGAGCATGGCCTGGAGGTAACCTCATGTAGACATTTTCTTCCAATTCTCCATGAAGGAATGCATTTTTCATATTCATTTGGTAAAGAGGCCGATTAGAATTCACTATCACAGACAATAGGATATGAATTGTATTCATTTTATTCACAGGAGCAAATGTCTCCTTATAATCAACTCCAAAGGTCTGAGTGAATCCACGAGCAACGAGCCTTGCTTTGTGTCTCTCAATGGTTCCATCTGAATGAAACTTTATTTTTTAGATCCACCTGGCTCGTACAACTTTATGTCCTTTGGGAAGTTGAAAAATGCTCTATGTTTTGTTGTCATTGAGGGCTTTAGTTCATCCTGCATAGCTTTCCTCCAAATTGGAGAATGACTTGCTTCTTTATACGTTCTTGGCTCAATAGTATCACATAATTTACTGAGAAATGAATAATGTGATGATGTTATCTTGTTCAGGGTAGTTACATTCCCTACAGGATGTCGATGAGCATAGATTTCAAAACCATTCAATCTCACATTGGTTTTCCTAGGTCGACTAGGATATCTTCTATGAAGCTCAGTTGATTCCTCTGTTGGTTCATCTTCCTCTATAACTTCTTCAGTTGTTTCCTCTAGATGTGAATATATCAGAGCTCAGTGGCTCAGTTGAGGCATCAACTTGAGTTGACTCTGCTTGAGTATTTAATTAAGTTTTCTTCCACTATGATGGGAGTAGGGATGACTTCATCAAATATCCTCCCCTGAAGATCATTGTCATAGGTCTGAAAGAAAGAGTTAGCTTCATCAAACCTCACATCTCTTGTTATGAATAACTTCTTGGATTGAGAATCATAACATTTGTACCCTTTTTGTGACGAGGAATAGCCAAGGAACATACATCTAATGGCTCTGGATCTAATTTGTCCCTATGATTGTCCCTGTGATTGGCTTGAACATTGTAGTCAAAATTTTTTGAGTTTATTAACATTTTATTGTGTATTTAGTTTGTTTTTATTTTCTTTTCTCAATCTTTATAATCAATTTTGTTACTTGTGAATGGTAATAATAAGATATAAATTAGGAATAAATTCAGTTTGACTCCTCCAACTTTAGTTCCCTCAACTTTCATTTTAATCATGTTACTCCTTAAAGTTTCAATTTTCAGCACCCGTGTTCAGAATTTTTTTATGCCCAAATGTATATTTTGCCCTTGTATGGGTTAAAAAAAAGGGCCATAGTGTCAGGGAACGACGTCATGGTTTCCCACTATAAACGAATTCTTGACACATGTGATCAAAATTGAAACTTTGAGGAGTAACATGATTAAAATGAAAGTTTAGAAAGTAAACTGAGGGAACTAAAGTTGAAGGAGTCAAACTGAATTTAGTTCTATAAATTATTTGTTTCCAGTTTTCCCTTTTAGAAGTCCATTATAGCACTATGAATTTATCAACAATGTAAACCATTTCTTTATTTATAACTTATTCAGAATGAAGGTATGTTCTTAACATTAGTATTAGTTTATTTTGCATAATGAACTGTTCACTAGTTTTTGCATCCTCCAAAATCTGTAAGAGTAGTACCCTTGAATCGGTTATTTTATAATAAAATCAATTACTAAGAAGTAAGAACTAAGGAAGGAAGCAATCACAATTGATAAAAGAAACAGAACGAATGATGCAAAACTAGTAGGAAGCATGTACATATGCCTATCGCACCTACGTATTTTCACAAGAGCAACGCCTTCACAGGAGCAACGCTTTCCTCTGTTTAGAATTCATTTCAACAATGCAGGCTATACATCTCTTCAATCTAGATGCAAAGTTCTACATGTGCAGCGGATGCCAAAGCCACATCGTCATGGAGCGTGATTTCATTTATAAAATTTACCAAGTAACCCTCTCTCTCTTTCTCTCTCTGTATATTGATCTGTGTTTGAAACCCAAGATAGAATATTAAGAAAGGTCAATCTTATGACTTAAGGCAATGCTGCCTTTGATTTTGGATGATGCACTCAATAAAGATCATATCTTTAAATGGGTTCTTGGATCCCTTTAGTTTTCGCAATACTATTTTCTGTAAGATTAACTATATTAGTTCTATAATGGGTTCTTGATACTCCATAGTTCATACTCCTCTGAAATTAGGTTCTTGATGAGTTTTGGTTTCAACAGCAGGATCTCGATCACAAGTACTTTTGTATTGGATTTCTGATGCATATGGTTTGATATATCTTACTCTATATTGATTTTTCTGTTTCTACAACATTGTAGTCAAAATTTTGTGAGTTTATTAGCATTTCATTGTGTATTTAGTTTGTTTTTTTTTTCCTTTCTTTTCTCAACCTTTATAATAAATTATGTTACTTGTGATTGGTAATAATAAGATATAAATTAGGAATAAATTCAGTTTGACTCCTCCAACTTTAGTTTCCTCACTAGTTCACTCCCTCAACTTTTGTTTTAATCATGTTACTCCTCAAGGTTTCAATTTTCATCACCAGTGTACAAAATTCATTTATGCCAAAAATGTATATTTTGCCCTTCTAGGGGTAAAAAAAAAAAGAGCCATAGTGTCAGGGAACGACTGAAAACACCAAGAAGGATCAGACTAATGTATGGAACTTGCAATAGTTTAGAAATGAGAGTGAAGAACTTAAAACAAGAAAAACACAGAGATGTAACTATAGTGGAAATCTCATAAGAGAAAAAAACCACTACGAGACTTTTAAAGTAGTCTACACTCAGATCAATCCAATATGATGGAAATGAGATTACAGATGTTCAAGTTGAGATGTTCAACGCAATCTCTTCACAAGTATTTATCAAAACTAACTTGAACAAAAACTACAACTCTGTAAACTAATGCAAATGATTCCAACATATGGATTGACTTTCTCAAAAGAACACTCCAATGAATTAAGATCCTGCAATCAGTAAATCACACAAGTGAGATATGATCAAAAGAAGAAATCAATGAGTGTGGCTAAGAGAATGAAAGTGTTCATATGAACAATAGAGATAAAAATAACATGCAAAAAGCACACCCTTCTTTTACAAAGAGTTTGATATATAAAAGCATAAATCTCCCCCTTAATCAGTGCTAAATCATAAACAGATAAGAAATTAGAATCTGTTAATCAAAACCATAATTAGCACAAGGTCAACCAAGTCTCAAATGGAAACAATTGATCACAATAGCAAAACATAAGGGAGATAAAAGATATCAAACTCTAGAAGGAAGATCTGCAGATTCGTCGAAATTAATTTGGACACCCAAATAGCTCTCCTAGTAGAACTAGAAAATGTTGTGTTAAGTATCAAAAACCAAGCAGCTTACAAACTCTCCCTTTGATGCTTCACACAACCTACAAAGACAAAGTTGTAGACATACATATGAAAGCAGAATATCAACAAGAAAGAGAAAATCAGTTTCCATCATTTTTCTCTTTCTTGATGAATCAATATAATCAAGTGTCAATAAAAAGTTCAAGTTCAAATCAAAATACTGAAACTAAGAAGTCTAATGCTTAAGCATCTTACACACAAAACCAAGAAATTAAAAAAAAAAAAAAATTCATCAGAAAACAAACTCAAAAGTCAAAAAATAAAATTGTTTGTGTTAAATAAACAACGCAGCTGGTGTAGTCTTTTTCTCCCCCTTTGTGGAAGCATCAAGCATCATTCCACCCTTTAGTAGCCTTTGCTCCCCAAGCTTGTGAAGATGCAGCAACAGCCATCTCCTTCTCTTGTTGTCGCTGGATAGCCTCATCCCAAAGATTTGGTTTAGGAGAAGAAGAGGAAGGACTTGGATCAGGGGAGCACATAGGACTTGGAATTGGAGAAGGAATTGTCACAGGAAGAGAGTCAAGCCTGGAATGAATGTTGAGAACATAATCAATAAGAAGACCAATGGTGGAGTTCAACCGGTCCAGACGCTGTTCCATCTCAAGAAACTTCTGCTCCATTCGATTTCCAGTGAACTCTTGGGAATGCTGAAGCCGAGAGAGAGCAGCAAGTACATGATCAAGTCCATGGTGAGAAGAACCAGCATAAGGGTTAAGAGCGTGCACGGCATTGAATCGAGAGTACTCCAGGTTGACAGAATGAACGTTGACGTTTGCTCTTCTTTCAGCATCTCGACGCCGTTGAACCTCACCAACACGAGTGGGGTAGAACGTGCGGGCCATGACTAGAAACTGTACACTAAAGAAAACCGTGAGATCTGATAAAGAGAGAAGTAGAAGATGATATGAATACAGACGACCAAAAGATATCCTTATATAGAGAAAGGAAACCCTAGAACTGAGTTCAAAGAGGAAGAGAATTCCAAGAGATTTTGAATAGATACAGACCATAAATGATAGAAATTTCCAAGAGGAGAGAATCAAGAGAGAAGCGAAAGCGGAATCAATCAGTAATAAGTACAAGATTTACACAATATTTAATCCCTAATCACAATACTCCATAGAATGGAACTAAGAGAAAATCTCGAGAAAAATCTTTTCAAATCACATTTAACAGATCGCATTTATCAGAAACTCAGCACTCCCCCTTATAACAAACGTTTTTACATTCTTTTATACACTACTATAGAAATGATTTTTAATGACAGTAATTTTATGATGTTTAGATAAAAACGTCATTATATACGCTTTCTATGACGTTTTCTATTGAAAACGTCATTAATAAGATGTGACTGCAAATTTTGACGACATAAACGAAACGTCATAGAATACTGAGACTTACAATGACTATTTTCCAGTGTCATCAATTGTATAACAGTTAGTGACCGTCATAATATAGGTTTCTATAGCGCTTGGTTATTGTCATTAATGTACATATTACATGACACTTGTATTCCGTCATAAAAAAGATTCAATGACATTTTTGAACTGCAATGATAAAAGTATAGGATGACGACTACTAGCCGTCATGAAAACATGTTCCATGTCGTTTTTTTGTTGCTATAAAATGTGAAATGGGCTAGGGGTTTTTAACTGTCATCAAAACAATTGACCCAAATTTTTTTGCCCGCGCTCTGGGTTTTCCTTTGGCTCGTATACCCAATTATCAGGCGCCCAAACCTTTGAAAAAAAAAAACATAATTTTTTTTTTAATTTCATCAAAACTATCGCTAAACCCACTCCCTTATTCACAAGCTTCTGTACTTCTGCTCCCTCTATCGCTAAACCCACCCCCTTGTTCAGTTCTCATCAATCATCTCTCTCTCATCAATCGTCTCTCACCACTTTGCTTCTGTTCTTGATCTCCTTAAACAGCGTCGATCTGATCTCAACTTCAATTATATATGTGTTCGTGCGGACGAAAACCCAGGTTAAGCTCGGACTGCTCGGGAATCTAAAGAGAAGCTGAGTTTGGTTACTGGTTGGGGAGTTGAGTTCGATTATGGCTTTTGTTAAAATGCTTTGTTGTGGGAATGGCTTCGATCGGTACGCTAATCATTTAGACTTGATTTTGAATTCTTGGTTCTATTGTTGCTCTTGGTTGCTTTTGTCTTTTATTGTTTTTGCTTCATTATTGTAATTGAACTATTGACTCTGAAATTGAAATGGTGTTCTGCTATAGTTTTCTAGCTCTGATTTGTTAGGAAGATCGGTAGAGTGGTATATTAAGTTTTCTGGGTCACTCAAATGGAACTTAATTGCTTCTCCTAAATACTAATCCAAAGCCCTGGTCAAGTCTCACAAGCACAGCTGTGGGAGGGGTTCCTTAAGTTAATGATTTGCTTTCTGGGTGTAGCTCAAATTGAACAGACAAAGAGAATAGGTGGGAGTAAGATGAAATCATTAGTGCAATTGTCGGTTGCTTTGTAAAGGAAAAACAGACTAATAATTAACATTAGGCTGGAAACGTATGACCGAGTAAACACTTTACAAATACAAATCAATTAAGTGTGTAGATACTGTACCTATTTCATTCTTTGGATGTTCTGTTGATCTGTTCTATTTCCAGTAAACTTTCCGTCTAAAATTTTCAACACGTGCAATATATCTTTTTATTCCATTTTGTACAGCTCTCCAACAAGCACGAAAGTGTACTGACCTTTACCCATTTGGTGTTTTGAAACTTGGTCTTTGATTCCCTTCAGTTCTGCTGTTTCTAATCTGTTTCAACTTCAACTATTGTGTTTTTGGTTTTCTTTTTCTCTGGTTAGTAATTCTGCAGCTCTGCTCATGGGTATTAATTTTAGGGTTGGATTTTCTTTTTCTTCTGGTTTCCTAGTTGTGCTTGCTGTAATTGATGATATTTTTGTGTAACTTACAGATTCTGAAGTTCTAAATTTGCTGTGAGATTGATATTAATCGGGTGATTTACGAGTAAGAGGTGGTATTGTTGTAAAGAGCTTGCTGGGAGGACTGGTATGTATTAGTCTGATATTTCTTTATCTTTTTCTTGTTCTTGCTTTGTTATGGGAACTTGTTATATATTTCATATTTGGTTTGTGATTTATCCAAATAGTGGCTGCTAATTGATATTATAATGATATTGTTTGTTGGGAATTTGGTGCGTGCATGATTTGTATTTGCTTTGATTATGCTAGCTTGTATTTTTTTTTATATTTATATGTTCTCTTTCCATCTTGTGACAGAGTAGAATACGGAAAAACAAACACAATATACTGCCTACTATGGTAGAAATAAGCATCCTATCAAGCATACACATGACTGCTTCAGTTTTTGCAATTTCAAAGCTTTTCTTGCTTAAACCAATCCAACTCCTGAACTTTGCCTTTGCTTCAAGTCCTGAAAACCTCTAGACATAAGTTCTTATTACATCTTTCTTGTACAAATTTTTATTTTTGCTTGAATGCTCTGCATACAAAACATAATTTGTATTTGTAGGTGCAAGATCTTATATTCATTCCTGTATCGATGGCAAACTAAAGTACAAACTGATTTACTTATTCCTCGTGATCTTATTATATCTGGATATCATGCAGGGGAATGAGTTATTTGCACGAGAATAAACCAGCACCAATCATTCATCGTGATCTTGAGCCTTCGTAAGTTTCTTATTTTTTCGTCTCTCACTTCCTTATTTCCATTCTAGCCTTATCATTTACCAAGAGGCCCCCTATATGTTAAGTATCTTTTCTTCGTTTACCGGTCTTTCACCTGTTGAACCCATGTTCATATTCGCATTACAATTACAAAAAAGGATTCTGTTGTTTCCTTGATAGCCTTAATAGTGTTAGTGGCAGCAGTGTTTTTTTTTTTTTTTTTAAAGAAAAATCTTGCTAACTAGTTTTATGACAGGAATATATTGCGAGATGATTCTGGGACCATCAAAGTTGCTGATTTTGGAGTGAGCAAGTTGCTGACAGTTAAAGAAGATAAGCCTTTGATTTGTCAAGATGCTTCATGTGAGTGTTTTCTTCTGGGAAATACTATATTGCCTTGATCCTTACCAAACTATAATGTTTTCTTAGGTGCAGTGTCACCTAGGTTTTGTATCTTTCTGAAAGGGGAAAAAGTAGTTCTTTCAGTTTCTTATTCGATGCAGATATACTTATCTATAGTCTAGTAGCCTCTTCTTTTGAAATCTTACATGCCGTCAGTTGAAGTCTTAGATTGTGAGTGACTCACAGTCATTTGTTGATTACCATTAACAGGTCGATACATAGCTCTTGAGGTTTCCAAGAATGAAGAATATGATACCAAAGTGGATGTATTCTCTTTTGCTTTGATCTTACAAGAGGTAGAGGGCTCATTTCTGAATCCTAGACTAATTTTATCTATGAAGATATTGTCATGACATCTTAGTGAATAGTTGCATACCCATGTCATACAACAACTGCCTCTTTTAACATGAGTTTATTATCAAAGAGTTTTAAACTTTATAATGACATATTTTTGTTGGTTTCTCATGAAGAAGGTGGTTTATTAAGCATGAGAATCAATGAATGTATCAAGTTTCATTACTGACCTTAGTATGCTATATCAGATGATAGAAGGCTGTCCACCATTCTCTGCCAAGCAAGATAAAGAGGTGCCAAATGTATATGTTGCCAGAGAGCGCCCACCTTTCAGAGCTCCAATAAAGCGCTATGCACATGGCCTTAAAGAGTAAGTTTGTTGCTAAAACAACTTTCTCCAGATTTATTGGTTAGAGTTACTGTTCAATTTCTAGTTGTGCTGTGGAACATTTGCTAGTGGTAATTATTTATTTTGTGTTTGATTGTATAGTCAGTTCAAGCATCTACACTTTCTGTTAATGACCGCTGCAAGTTGCTTGATTGGGAGGGAACAGATGAAATTGTGGCTGCAGGCAGAATATCTGCAGTTGACCCAGCAACAAAAGTGCATGGCTACAAGCTTGGACCTGATTGTTATAGAGTTGAGGTCGTGGAAGCTATCAAGCCTAGAGCTGAATTCTACCGTTACCAGCCTGAGTTTTCTGCTATGGAAGATGCAGTTGGGAGTACTATTGCTTGGCCACTCAAGTACATTGTTTCTGACCATTAAGCACTTGAAGCAGGGTACTTTTGCATGCTTTAGCTTTTGTTTTCTTTTGGACAGATTTGCAGTAGTAGTACTTAGCTGCTAGGTTGTTTACTTTGAGGTTGCTACTGTGTTTTGGGTGAACATGTTGGACAGCTCAAGTGTTGTTTAGATTTTGTTGGTTTAAGGCTGCTTTAGCTTCAGATTTGTAGTTGACAGATTTGCATGTAAAACTTGAAGCTGCTAGGTTGGTTACTTTGAGCTAGGTTGCTGCTGTGTTTTGGGTTGTTTATGTTGGACAGCTTGTGTAGATTGTGTTGGTTGTTGTTGTTCGACAAATCTCAGATTTTGTGTATGCTTGCTTGTTGCCAACAGCAGTAATGATACTACTATTTGATTATGGATTTTTAATATTAGCTTCAAATGCAATTTGAATTCAGTAATTTTTTTTTTTTTTTGTAAAATTATATTTATTTTATGACAGCTTGTCAATGACATTAAACCTAATAGAATGACGTTTAAAACTAACATTAAAAGATACTATGACGATGGAAAAATGTCAATCTAAGCAAACCATGCAATTTTAAAAACGTCATAGAAACAATTTATCACAACGCATAACATCACATTGAAAGATTGGATGATGACCCCAAACCGTCATAGTAAATATTCCATTACAGCCAATAAACGTCATATAACAACTTATTGTGACAACGGAAAAACATCATTGAAAGATATTATCATGACGTCTTTCGGAAGTCATTTCTTCCCTGTTATGACATTTAACAGTAGTCGTGAAAAACTTTTGATGACGTTTTAGATACGTCATTGTATCATGCTCAAAGCATGACTCCAGTATAGACGGCGAAATTGATGACGGAACAAAAACGCCATGAAAGCGTTTCGATGACGTTTTCTGGACTTCATTGAATCTATGGTGTGTAGTAGTGATAGTCACAATTTTGCATCTTGACAATTGTCCAGATCAGACGTCATTACAACCTCCATAATGATAAGATCATTTCTGTTTCTCACTTACAAATTCGATTAGAGCATAACCAAGAGTGTAATTACTTTAGAAACAACCTGGTCCTTTTATTTGCTCAAAAGTTTTATGAAAGCAATCACAGAGCAAGAACAACCAATTTTTCAACTCCAACAGAAAAGGAAAATCAAAGAATTCTCGAGATTGACATTTATCCCACGTCCTTACAGTATAATGAAAATAGACAAGAATAGTGAGTTATATTAACATGAACAACATCCCAAGCAGAAAGACAGAAAAACCTACAAGCTTAGGAATAAGTAACTCACAGTTTAATAAACACATCATTGAACATTTGACAAGCTCATTACTCCAAGAGCATTTCTAAGAGTAATGAATCTGTCAACATCAAGAGCGTTAGTGAATATATCAGCAAGCTGATGTTCAGTTGGTACAAAGCTTAGCTCCAAAATATTTCTTTCAACAAGATCACGAATGAAATGATACCTTAAGTCAATGTGATTGGTCCTTGTGTGCTGAACAAGATTCTTTGTTATATTGATAGCACTAGTATTATCACAGAAGATTGTGAGAGTGCCTTGAGAGAGACCATAGTCTTCTAGCATGTGCTTCATCCATAGCATTTGAGTGCAACAGCTACCAGCTGCAATGTACTCAGCCTCAGCAGTAGATAGGGAGATACAATTCTGTTTTTTGCTGTGCCAAGCAACAAGATTTGTTCTAAGGAAAAAACATCCACCAGAAGTGTTGCGTCTATCTTTAAGGTTGCCTCCCCAGTCAGCATCAGAGAAACCTGCAATTTCTGCATTGGTTTCACAAGTATAAAAGATTCCACAGTTTAATGTTGAAGAAACATATCGAATGATACATTTCACAGCCTCAAGATGAGATTCTTTTGGATCAGACTGAAATCTAGCACATACTCCCACATTGAAACAAATGTCAAGTCTACTGGCAGTAAGATAAAGCAAACTTCCAATCATGCTTCGATAAAGCTTTTGATCAACTTGTTTTCCTTCATTATCCTCACTTAGCTTAAGAGTGGTGCTCATAGGAGTAAGAATGGTTATTTTCTGTTTCAAATCAAGGCCAAATTTTTTAACCAGATTTTCTGCATATTTAGTTTGACACAAAAATATGCCATTATCAAGTTGTGAAACTTGAAGGCCAAGAAAATAATTTAACCCTCCCACCATGGACATATCAAATTCTGTTTCCATATTAGTTTGAAACTGTTTTGCAAGTTTTTCACAAGTAGATCCAAAAATGATATCATCAACATAAATCTTTGCTATAACAATATTGTTACCAGACCTCCTTATGAAAAGAGTTTTGTCAACATAACCACGAGAATATCCTTTCTCCATCAGATAACTGGATAGTCTGTCAAACCAAGCTCTGGGAGCTTATTTAAGACCATAAAGAGGTTTCTGCAATTTGTAAACATGATTAGTATTATAAGGATCAACAAAACCTTTAGGCTGTTCAACATAAACCTCCTTGTCAATTTTTTCATTCAAAAAGGCAGTTTTTACATCCATATGATGTAATTTGAACCTGAAATGATAAGCAAGAGATAAGAGCAATCTAACAGATTCTAGTCTAGCAACAAGTGCAAACGTTTCATCATAATCAAGACCCTCTATCTGTGAATAGCCTTGTGCAACTAATTTTACCTTATTTCGAATTATATTGCCTTTTTCATCACTCTTGTTCCTGTAAATCCATTTAGTTCCAATTATATTACAATTATCAGGTCTAGGAAACAAGTTTCCAAATCTTGTGTCTAATAAATTGGTTCAGCTCATCCTGCATAGCACAAATCCAATCACTGTCAGATAAAGCTTCAGTAATATTCTTAGGTTCAAAAACTGACACAAAACCAAGATTGTTAATGGCTTTCATCTTAGTTTTGTTAGTGATAACAAAACTTAAAAAGACATTAGTAGAATTTTCTTCTTCATTTGTACCAGTTTGTGGAACAGACTGTCTTCTTGTAACAATGCCTTCATTGATTCCTCCAATTATGTCTTTAGTTGAATGATCCCTAAGAACCTGCTTATAACCTTGTCGAATTTTGGAACCTTCTCCATAGACAGAATCCTCACCTTCAGAATGATCTTTTGAGGATAGATCAAAGCTCTCATTTGTATGTGAAGGTTTATATAATGGAAAAATTTCTTCACATACTTCTACATGTCTAACAAAAGCATCATCCACAGCAACATTAATACTTTCAGTAATGTTTTTAGTAGTTCTATTATACACACGATAGGCCCTGCTATTTGTTGAGTATCCAAGAAAAACCCCTGGATCACTCCTAGAATCAAATTTAGCCAGATGTTCCCTATCTTTATATATATAACAAGGGCTACCAAAAAATGAAAATGTGCCACATTAGGAATTTTTCCTTTCCACAGTTCATAAGGAGTTTTATCAGTCCCATGTCGAAGAAAAACTCTGTTGCTTGTGTAACAAGCTGTGCTTACAGCTTCTGCCCAGAATATAGGACGGATACCAGAAAAATGTAACATAACTCTAGCCATTTCTAGCAAAACACGATTTTTTCTTTCCACAATGCCATTTTGCTAAGGAGTAATGGGAGCTGAGAACTCATGAAAAATACCTTGTTCATAGCAAAAATTAGAGAAGGCAGAATTTTTAAATTCAGTTCCATTGTCAGACCTAATTCTAATGATTTTATGACCAGCAGACCCCTTTTCATTCATAAGTTGTAAACTAAGACCAAGAAAGGAATCAAATGTTTCACTTTTGTCTTTAAGAAAATCAACCCAAGTAAATCGAGTGAAATCATCAACAACCACCAGAATATAGCTTTTACCTCCATAACTCTCAGGTTCAGCTGGCCCAACAAGGTCCATGTGAAGAAGTTCCAAAGCTGAAGAAGTACCCTTAGCATTTAGCACTTTGTGTGGAGTTCTGGTAAGTTTTTCAAGCTTGCAACCACTGCATAGCTGAGAAGATTTACCAGACAACTTTGGTAAACCCCTTACACATTGCTTAGATGAGAGAATAAGTATATCTTGAAAATTCACATGTCACATGCGTTTGTGTCACAGAGTTAGTGTTTCTTCTGCATTGGAGCTTATTAAACATGAATGAATGTCAGAAGAATTTTCAGCATAAACATGATAGCAGTTATCAGATGCCCTTGTTCCACTCATAACAGGATTATTATCAGTGTCAGGTACAATGCATCTTTTCTTATTGAACCAAATGTCTTCATGATCATCTGCAAGCTGACTAACACTAATCAAATTTGCTGTTAATCCTTCAACATAATATACATTTTTAAGCTCAGGTATATTTGACGTTTTTACTGTACCTTTTCCAACCACTTTAGCTCTCCTCCCATCACCAAAGGTGACTTTACCTGAAGTAAATTCATTATCAAAGAATACAAACCAACTCATGTCTCCTGTCATGTGTCTAGAGCAACCACTGTCCATATACCAAAGATTTGGATTTTTTGTGGTTAAAGTAGTGAAAGCTACAAGACAAGTAGCAAGTGTAGGTTCCTTTTCAGAAATAACTTTAGAGATTAAACACACTTCTTCCCTATCTGCTAAAGAGTTATTTGCTATTTTTCTCCAACTTTTACTGTTATTTCCCTGAGTGTTTAAACTTTGAAATTTGTTTGTCAGATTTTGAATTAATCTCATCTGAAATTTTAACTATTTCTGCAAATTTTCAATTTTGTCAGTGTCAACAGAAGAGCTAGAATTCAATAGTGTAGGACAATTTGGTCTAATGTGACCAGACACACCACATTGATGACACACATAAGTAAAACGAGAAGCATCATTCACTGTATTAATTACCTCAACAGGAGCAACAACCTTATAGTTTTTCTCACCATCTGAACAGTCTTTTGGAGCTTCTTTGACAAACACAGTCTCATTAGAGCATTCACCAGAAAAACCAAGACCAGAAGTTCTATTTTGAGATCCAGCATTGAGCAACATTTTAACAGCTTTTGAGCTCCCTTCAAACTTGGTGAATTTCTCATGAACTTCATCTAGTTTCACCTGCAAAATATTGACTTCAGCAGAAAGACAATTTTTCTCATTTGAGTAAGTTAACAATTTTTCATTTAGCATATCTATTTCTTTAGTCAACATCAATTTTTCAGATCCCACCCAGTCTTGTTTAATTCGTCTTGTAGTGCCTACACAGAAGAAGCTAGTTTGGATCTTTCGACATCCCAAGTGCTTTGAGCAGTTATAAACAAATTTTCAGTTTTTTTCTTTTAACAGGTAAGTGAATCAACCGAAATCTCTAGGTGTCTCATCTTCTTATTCATGCTTTCTAGAACATCACAAAGTTGTGAGTATTTGTTTAGCAGTTCATCATAGTCACAGCTCATATATTCATTTTCACTATCATTAGAATCAGAAACAAAAGAGGCCATCAAAGCAATGTTTTTCTCTCCCTTGTCTTCTTCATCATCACTCCATGAAGATTTCATTACTTTCTTTTCTGTAGTCTCTCTATACTTTCTGTTTCCACAATCTGCAGCTAAGTGACCAATACCTCCACAGTCATAGCATTTAGGTTTAAAAGAAGAAGACCTGTTTTCAAACTTGTTACATTTGTTTTCAAAACGTGATAATCTATAATTTTTGAAATCAGAACCATTTTGAACCTTTTTCGAATCAGAAGATTTTTTTGAAAAGACAGATTTCTTGTTCAAAATTTTTCGAACTTCTTTTGTTAGCAAAGCATATTCAGCAGAACCATAGTCCTGATCAGTTTTCTCAGAGTTTTTGACAGCTTTGAAAGCAACAGTTTTTGGTTCTTTCTTTTCTCTTTTATCTTCTTCTATAAGTTCAGCTTCAAAAGCTTTCAGATTACCTATGAGTTCTTGCACAGAATAAGTATCAAGGTCATATGCATCTGAGATTGCAGTTTTCTTCTCTCTGTATCTCCTAGGCAAAGATCTGAGAATCTTCATTACGATATCATCTTCTGCAATAGTCTTCCTAGGATTTACACTTTTAATGGAGCTTGTGATAGCAATTACTCGCTTATAAAAATGATCAACTGACTCATCTTTATGCATATGCAGAGAGTCAAATTCATGCAATAACAATTGTAGCTTATGTTTTCTTACTTTAGCATTTCCTTCGTAAGTAGTAGCTAATGTGTCCCAAGCCTCTTTTGCAGTATCACAATGCTTAATTTGAACTCTTTCATCTTCTGAAAGAGTAATAAATAATGCATTCATAGCCTTATTTTCAGCTTCACTGTACGCAATTTCATCAGCAGACCATTTTGCAAAAGGTTTAGGAATAAAAACATCTTTTTCTTTCTCAACCATTAGATGAGACCAGCCATGTAAAATACATTGCCAAGCACGAGAGTCTTGAGCAGATATAAAGGCCTTCATCATACCCTTCCAGTCCTCATACCTCTCACCTTTAAAGAAAGGAGGAGTATTAACAGAAGTTCGTTCCATCGTGGATAAATCTAAGGATCACACTAAACGAGATAGTGACCTGCTCTGATGCCAATTGAAAACACCAAGAAGGATCAAACTAATGTATGGAACTTGTAATAGTTTAGAAATGAGAGTGAAGAACTTAAAACAAGAAAAACACAGAGATGTAACTATAGTGGAAATCTCATAAGAGATAAAAACCACTACGAGACTTTTAAAGTAGTCTACACTCAGATCAATCCAATATGATGGAAATCATATTACAAATGTTCAAGTTGAGATGTTCAACGCAATCTCTTTACAAGTATTTATCAAAACTAACTTGAACAAAAATTACAACTCTGTAAACTAATGCAAATGATTCCAACAGATGGATTGACTTTCTCAAAAGAACACTCCAATGAATTAAGATCCTGCAATTAGTAAATCACACAAATGAGATATGATCAAAAGAAGAAATCAATGAGTGTGGCTAAGAGAATGAAAGTGTTCATATGAACAATAGAGATAAAAATAACATGCAAAAAGCACACCCTTCTTTTGCAAAGAGTTTGATATATAAAGGCATAAATCTCCCCCTTAATCAGTGCTAAATCATAAACAGATAAGGAATTAGAATCTGTTAATCAAAACCATAATTAGCACAAGGTCAACCAAGTCTCAAATGGAAACAATTGATCACAATAGCAAAACATAAGGGAGATAAAAGATATCAAGCTCTAGAAGGAAGATCTGCAGATTCGTCGAAATTGATTTGGACACCCAAAGAGCTCTCCTAATAGAACTAGGAAAGGTTGTGTTAAGTATCAAAAACCAAGCAGCTTACAAACGACATCATGGTTTTCCACCATAAACGAATTCTTGACACATGTGATGAAAATTGAAACTTTGAGGAGTAACATGATTAAAATGAACTAAAGTTGGAGGAGTCAAACTGAATTTAGTTCTATAAATTATTGGTTTCCAGTTTTCCAGAAGTCCTTTATAACACTATGAATTTATTAGCAATGTAAAATCAGTGTCCATGACTATTTATAACATTGATATTGGTTTGTTTTGCAGAATGAACTGTTCACCGGTTTTTGCATCTTCCAAAATCTGTAAGAGTAGAAACCTTGAATGGTTATTTTATAATAAATATTGATTGCTAAGAAGTAAGAACTAAGGAAGAAAGCAAACACAGTTGGTAAAAGAATCAGAACGAATGATGCAAAACTAGTAGGAAGCAGGTATAGCACCTACGTAATTTCAGAAATTGATGGATTACATGTTTGAAATGCAGTGCGAACGTGAATTACGTTAACCTCAAAGATGAGGATAGAGTGCATAGGGTACATTGTAGGTCCTGCAATATGCCATTGGGATTCAGATATGTAAGTTCAATATGTCTCCTTTTCTTAAGTGATTTACTATCCATGGAATTGAATTGTATTAGTCCTTTTATCTGAGTAACTTCTTGTTCAGGTTCGAGTGCCTGCTGCACAACTTTGCTTTCTTGTGCAAAATGGAATATCTAAGCTTAGTATGTATGTCCCAAATTAGTATAGTGGATAATGTACAACTAACAAGTCTTAATCAGTACTGATATAATCTACTCTGAGCTGGGAGAGGCTCTCATATTGGAATGGAAACCAGAGACTAAGTGGCTATGCAGAAATGCTACCAGAACCTGTACCTGGACCTGAACCTGTATTTAGACTTGTACCTGAACCACATCTACCTAATCTGGTCGAAATGGATATGAATCCACTTCAAGCACTAGTTGGTTACAATGTAACTAATGTACCTCAGCCTCAACCACCTGACAGAAGGGGATGATGATCTTGCAGAACAAGCACCAGAAGCCTGAGGGTGATCATGTTATTTTACCACATCAGCTGGAATCTGAACCTGATGCTGTATGACACAAAACTCAAAACTTTTAATTTTGTCAGTAGAGGCACTAGCAAATTGCAATGAAATGTTGAAGTTGCTTAGTCTGGAGCTGTGTACAAGTTCTTACACCAAATACTGGAAGATGTGGTGACAGGATTCAGCAAAGGATTTGGAGAATTTTAATAGAAGTGAAATGGGCATCTCACTAAAATTCTGTAATCTGTATGCCTTGTTTTATTTTTTTGTAATTTTTTTGTTGTTGTTAATGAGAAGACGTATTCATGTATTGTTAGTCTTGTATATCAAGGATAATTTTGCACACCAGAATTGAGAGGATCTGATCACAAGGAAACCCTTGCTGAAAGAAAAAAGGGGCATTTCTCTATACTACTGTATGTTTTGTCTCTTTTCTGCGCTATAATTTAGTAGCTGCATTCATGAATTGTTAGATATGCATGCTTCATTGTTTTCGCGTGTTGCAAGCATACAAGCCTGCTAACCTGAACATGATGTTGCAAAACAAAGAATACAAAACAGTATAAATGTCAGATTTGTACGTCATGAGCTGTTCAGCAAGTCTTTTTAGCATTTTCTTCTCATCTTTGGTCATACTTCCTATGTTTGTACCCCTCTCCTTTTTCAGCCTAAATTCAATTTTAAAAAATATATATATATTGACTTCCGCATGTCTGGATAGCCTAGCCTATTAGCCTGTATCATAATTTACATTCTCTGCATAAGCTTGAGGGCAAAAATGCACAACAATCACAACAACACGATGTGGGTGTTGATATTAACTATGAGCGAATTGGGTTTCTATCAAATCTTTCATTCAACATGATTAGTCATTAAAGATTGAAGCTTTGGTTCTGAAAGAGTAAATAATTGAGCTAATACTTGATGGCATAATTCGTTTGAACTATATCTTTCACAATTCAAAATGTTGTCCATACAGCCATGATTAAGTCCTCAATTACTGGAAATTGGAAAAGGACCAAAGGTAGATATATCATGTGCAGCTCCATTCCCCTCTTGATAAATATGACTGACCTGACGAACGGATTAAGAAACCATTTGAACATAAGTCACATTCCATCATGAGAAGGAAATTTCGGGCGTCTGCTACACACCACATTCATCAAAAGAGGTCAAGAGCAGATTATGACACTGACTTCATGTTGCTATGCAACTAGCACACCAGCCAGCAACTATACATGCTCAGCAGAAAGAGCACCAAAGACTTTCCCTGAAAAGAAGCCACAATGTGCCATTAAGATCCTGCTTCCCGATAACCTATTATCCTGTATCATAGTTTACATTCTCTTTCAGGCCATGCCATCTGATAGGACATCCCAAATTCCATAATTAGATAGAACTAGTCTTTATCATCAACCTTTCCTTCTGCTTGCAAATACAACAGAACCGACATGAAATATAAATGTCTTCACCAGTACCTGTAATTTGCAATCAATAATCAACTTCTTTAGCACCACAGAAGCACAGCAGCAGTATTCCAAAACAGGCAGCCGGAGGGCATGCAGTTACTCACAGTGTCCATCGAACACATGAAATTTTTTACAGTAATCAAGGAATCAATAACAGACCAATGAATTCTCTTTGTTACTTCTATACCTATGTGTGGTAGCTATGTATAATTTTTAACTTTGAGAGTTGTTTTCTGTTTGGTTATGTACATTTGGTTTGATGAAATCGGCTGAAGATCCTTGTATATCAGAACCATAAATATGCCCCATTTTTGTTCTTTTTGTTTCCAAATACTTCTTGTTTTCCTCTGTAATTGGTGTCAACACTGGAACCCTACCAATCACAGCCAAACCATATCCCTTTAGACCACTGAACTTGGCTGGATTGTTTGTCATCAGCCTCATCGTTCGAACTCCTATGTCTCTTAGAATCTGATATTGATCAATATATGAAAATGTTATATTATGACCAACATACTAATATGTGAGGAATTTATAAGTAGGATTGTAGGAAAATGGTTTATGAAACTGACCTGCGCACCAATTCCATATTCGCGAGCATCAACAGCTAGTCCAAGTTCAATATTGGCCTGGACAGTGTCATGACCTTGGTCTTGAAGATTATAGGCTTGAAGTTTGTGACCAAGACCAATGCCTCTTCCTTCATGACCCCGAAGATAGACAACAGCTCCTCGACCAGCTTGTTCGATTAGCTGCATTGCCAATTCCAACTGGTTGCCACAATCACACCGCCCAGACCCAAATATGTCACCTGTCAAACACTCTGAGTGAACTCTTACTAGCACACCTTCTCCGTTTCCTATGCTTCCCTGTTGATGTTCATTGTAAAGCAGACAGTGCTAGCTTAGCAGAAGTTTAATACACTTGCAGCGTATACTGTATTAGTTACCAAGCCAGATGTTACATACCTTCACAACAGCAACATGTTCTGTTCCCTCTAGCTTTGAGCGGTAGCAATAAGCCTGAAACAGACCCCATTTTGTAGGCAAACGCGATACAGCAGTTCTTTCAACTATCTTTTCCCTTTTTCTCCTGTACCTGTGAGCATATCATACCTTAATAGTTAACTAATTATATATATCCGGAGACTCAGATAATCTAATCAATTTCAGCATAATATTCACCACAATTTCTCATCACATTAATAACCACTTTCTTGTAAAGGGAGACTGAATTCATATTTGTGACAGGTTAGCAATGTGGTCACTAACTGTGGTTCATGTATCATTATTTGTCAAGAACTGTACTTATCAACAAATTCAACTAGCAAAGTTTAATAATTTTTCACATTAGTCCCACAGTTATTTACGGTACTCATTGAAAAATGAATAGACTAGTTACCTAATCAAATCTGTTATTGAGACGATTGGAATGCTGTGGTCCAATGACAGGTTTCTTAAACTGGGCATAGAGGCCATAGAGCCATCATCTGCATCAACTACAGCTGAAAGAACAGACACTGGCCTCAAGCCTGCCAAAACAACAAGGTCTACAGAAGCCTCAGTGTGACCAGCTCTCCGAAGAACCCCTCCATTTCGATACTTGAGGGGAAACACATGGCCAGGCCTTCTAAAATCTTCCGGCTTTGACTCCTTAGATGAAAGAGCAAGTACAGTCTTTGCCCTGTCTGGGGCTGATACTCCAGTAGATGTTCCCATTTTTGCATCCTACATAACCAAACAAGCTAATGTATGAACTATGAACTCAAACATTATCAACTTGAATTACAGTATTGTAATGCAATACATCATATACCACTGTGATTGTGAATGTGGGGGCGGAAGAGTCTTCGTCTTCGGTCTCTGGTGACATCAAGGGAAGCTTCAATCTCTCAAGATCCTCCTCCTTCATGCCTACAGAGACGATCCCAGATCCTTGTTTTATTAGGAATGCTACGTTTCTAGGATTTGCAAATGATGCTGCCATGACAAGGTTTCCTTCAACTTCCGCATTTTCATCATCCACAACAATCACAAACTAGACCACATGCACATGCAAGAGTAAAAACAAAAATCAGTGAGGTTACATTACATACCAATCTCATTTTCTTCACTCATTCTAGTAATTATACTCGAATACAATATCAATAAAAGCAATTCCAATATGATCACAAATCAATCAGTTCGATTAGCAAGAAATGAGTAGCTAACTAGCTACATAAGTATATATTAACGCACCTTTCCTTGACGTAATGTAGTAAGAGCTTGCTCTATGGATGAGTAGCCTTCTGATGGACTATCGGGATCACCCTCGGCATCACTAACGAAGAAATCAATTGTTTCTGGTGTAATCTCAGCATCTAATGTCCCAATTATTGGTGCCGATGAAGCTGACTCGTCCAAGCCACCCAACAAAGACCCATTTTCACTTTTCTTCAAAGGAAGATCATCAGAAAGGTTTCCCTCTCCAGTTCTAGAAACCCCAATAGGCCAACAACTCGGATTCAGCCTCCTTTGCTTCCGTGGAGCCGCAAAATATCGATGCAAACTTTGAAGAAAAAAATAAGAAAAAGTAGATTTCATGGTGTTAAACATGTTCAATTCAGAAAACAATCCTCATTACTGAAAAAGAACAGATGAATTACCTAGAGTTATTGAGAATGTGAGGAATGAGGGGGTGAGGAAATAAAGCACAGTCCATTAATTACAGAATACGCAGAGATTTGAACTTCTTCTTCTTCTTCTCTAGCTCTTCTCTCATTATCAGAAATCGCATATTACGTATTGCATGAAGGAAAAAAAGACGACCTCTAGTTTTGGATGTGTTGCAACTTGCAACTTTCGTATTCAAGCCGTTATCCAAAATATAATAATTATTTTATTTATTATTTATTATTATTTTCTTAATTTATACGTGAATATGACCACTTTTCATTGTAAATAAATTTTAAATTTAGACACAAGATTGAAAATAAATACTTCTCTGAATCTCACCATCTCATGCATCAAAATGATCATTTTATAATAGAATTGCCATGATAATCATTCTCTTCAATAACAATATATTTTGGAGAGTTAGTAAGAGTTAGTAGGGATGATCGGATGACAAAGCACTTTGAGTGAAACTCGCACCTAAATTCAAGCCTCAAAATTCACAAGTCCCTCGTTAGTAGGTCGCTGGCTACTAACTGTGATGCTAGTTAATGTGTCAGTTTTCAATTTCAATTAGAAAAGACATTTTCTTTTCTTTGATATCTCTTTAAATTTATTCTTTTTGGAACATGGCAACTTGATAATCTTAAGACATAATAAGAGTATCTTCAGCAGATTCTCTATTATAACTCTTTAATTATTTTAAAGATCATATTTAGTTTTTTGTGAAAAATAACAGCTATACCAGACTCTCTATTGTTAGGGTATTGATACCCAACAGGGTGGAAATTGGAAGGAAACAGAGTAAAGAAGAAATAAAAGGATAAGATAATACTATTCATTGTCTTGCTTTCTACGAAACCCAGCATATATAGCTGTAACAGTTTCTAGAAGGAGGACACGCGTCACTCGAACATAGGAAAGCAGAAAATACGAATAACAGTAAATATTCTAAAATGAGGAGACCAAAACGGTGAGTAGTACCCGTACTAAACGCAGCGTTTCCAACAACTTCAAATAACTAGCTTTTCTGGTTAGAATAGGAAATGTAATTTCACTATTCTAACACTTCAACCCCCTTCACACAAAACTTCTACTTAACTTGCTGACTAGTGCCCTCTCCACTCTCCTCTGGAACAAACTGTGGAAATCTGAGCATGATGTCATTTGCTTCTTCCCAAGTAGCCTCATCAGCAGAAGTACCTAACCACTGCACTAACCACCACATATTGACTACTCCATGTTTCCTCACTGTTTTTGTCTCCAATATAGCTTCTGGCTCCCATTTTGGATTATCAGGATCAATTATGGGTGGTAGTTGAGGAGATGGTATCATAGTGTTTCCAATGTGCTTTTTAAGTAAGGAGACATGAAATACATTGTGTATTTTGGCAGTCATTGGCAACCTAAGTCTATAGGCTACTTTTCCAATCCTCTCAGTCACCTCAAAGGGCCCATAAAACCTTGGAGAAAGTTTGTGTAATACCTGTTGGTGTACAGACTGCTGTCTATATGGCTGCAGTTTGAGGTAGACCAGATCACCAACTCCAAACTCCCTCTCAGTGTGCCTTTGGTCATAAAAATGCTTCATCCGTTCCTGAGCATTGATTAAATTTCTCTTTAGTAATAACAGTAGTTCATCTCTGCTCCTCAATTGTCTATCCATATGGGCAACAACAGTAGATCCAGGAAGATATGGTATAACTGAAGGTGGAGGATAGCCATACAGTGCTTGAAAAGGAGACATTTTGATAGCTGAGTGGTAGGTGGAGTTGTACCACCATTCAGCCCAGAGTAATGCATGTACCCACTCTTGGGATTTTTCTCCAACTGAACACCTAAGATACTGCTCCAGGGTCCGATTAAGATTTTCAGTCTGGCAATCAGTTTGAGGATGATAAGCTAAAGACTTATTGAGTTTAATTCCTTGCAGATTAAAGAAGCCTCCCAAAACAAGCTCAAGAATACCGGATCCCTATCAGAAATGATAATTTCCGGCATTCCATGAAGTTTAAAAATCTCATGCACAAACAATTTAGCCATCGAAGCTGCTGAATAAGGATGAGCCATGAGAATGGAGTGAGCATATTTGGTTAACCTATCAATCACCACCCAAATCACTGTTTTCCCATCAGAAGAAGGTAGACCATCAATAAAATTCATAGATATCTCGGTCCAAGCCTTGTCAGGTATAGGGTTGGGTTGCAGCAAACCTGGTGGGGCAATAGTTTCATAATGGTTAACCTGACATGTATGACACCTTGAAATGAAGTTCTTAATGTCCTTGAGAATTCATGGCCAACAAAAACTCCTTTTAATCCGTTGATAAGTCCTTGTCCTGTCTGAGTGGCCACCAGTGAAGCCTTCATGAAGCTCTCTGATTACTTTCTCTCTCCTGTTATTAGCCTGTGGAACAAAAAGCCTTCCCCTATAATGCAACTGCCCATTAACCACTGTGTAATGTGGCCTATCCTTTCCACTCCTCAAATCTTGCATTACTGCAGTGACTTCCCCATCTTGACTGCAAGCTTGTATGATTTCTAACACAAAATCATGAATAGGCCGAGATACACCAGTGATGGTACTTAGCTCCATTTTTTTGGATAAAGCATCTGGAGCAGCATTATTTTCCTTATAATGAATTGAGTAATCATACCCCATCAATTTTATCAACCACTTTTGTTGTGAAGGAGTGGTAATTCTCTGCTTAAGAAAGTACTCAATAGTTCTGTGATCTGTATAGATGGTGAAATGCTTCCCCAATAAATAGGGTCTCCAGTGTTGAACAGCAAATACCACTGCCATCAATTATTTATCATATACTGACAAAGAAGTGTGTCTTGGGCCTAAAGTTTTGCTCAAGTAAGCTATTGGGTGGCCTTCTTGGGACAGTACAGCCCCAATCCCTTTATCAGAAGCATCACATTCCACCACAAATTCTTTTGTAAAATCAGCAACTGCTAACACTGGTGTGGCCATTAAAGCTTGCTTAAGATTTTCAAAGGCTTGTTCAGATTCCTCTGTCCACTTGAACCCATCTTTCTTCAGCATATTAGTGAGAGGTTGTGCACCAGTACCATAATTCTTCACATATTTCCTGTAATACCCTGTAAGTCCTAAAAATCCTCTCAGATCTTTGATGGTTTTTGGTTTACTCTAGTTTCTGATACACTCAATCTTTTGAGGGTCTACAGCAACCCATTTGTCACTAATGATGTGTCCTAAGTACTCGACCTCTGTCACACCAAAACTACATTTTGAATCTTTCACTTTAAGAGAGTTGGTCCTCAGAATCTCAAACACCTCTTTCAACATCTTAATATGAGTGTCAATGTCAGGGCTATAAATCAATATGTCATCAAAGAAGACTAATACACCTTTCCTCAACAGATGCCTCAAAAGTTCATTCAACACAGACTGAAAAGTAGATGGAGCATTAGTGAGTCCAAAGGGCATCACTAAAAACTCATAATGTCCAGAGTGTGTTCTGAAAGCTGTTTTATGCACATCACCCTCAAACATTCTTATTTGGTGATAACTAGATCTGAGGTCCAGTTTAGTGAAAATTTGTGCTCCATAGATCTCATCTATCAACTCATCAACCACTGGGATGGGATATTTATCTTTTACAGTTGCAGCATTCAAGGACTTGTAATCAACACATAACCTCCATGTACCATTTTTTTAACTAATATCACAAGAGATGAGAAAGGAGAGACACTGCGTCTAATTATCCCATTGTCCAACATTTCCTGCATTATTTTCTCTATTTCACACTTTTGAAAGTGAGGGTACCAGTATGGCCTGACATTTATAGCTGGAGTGTTGGGAACAAGTTCAATTTTGTGGTCATACTCTCTGAATGGAGGTAAAGCGGTTGGGGCTAGAAAAATCTCAGAATAATCTAGCATAAGTTTCTTGAGTCTCGGATCCACTGACTTTTTCTTCTCCTGCAAAGTAACAGGGTTGAGGTGAACCATCACTGCTTCTTTCTCTTTCTTAAGAAGTCTTGTCATTGATTTGCATCCAATGACAGTAGCCTCTGGCTGAGTTTCCCCTTGTATCAGATATTGAACCCCCTCCTTATTAAATTGTAACTTCATGCTTTCAAAGTTCCAAGTTAAAGTGCCAAGAGTTTTCAACCAAGTAACACCAAGTACCGTTTCACAACCAGATACAAGAAAAACATAAAAGTGAGCTTTGAACACATACTGCTGTAACTGTATTTCAATTTCCACCTCTCCTTTTGTTTGCATCAGTGCCCCACTTGCTAGTCTAACATTTATTGGTCTGATGTGTTTAACATGAGCTTGCCACTTCTTTACTACTGAGGGATGAATAAAGTTGTGGGAAGCACCTGTGTCAATCAAAACATGAATTTGTTTCTTATTGAAAATACCCTTGAGTTGCATGGTGTCACTAGTGTTTGGACCTCCCATAATCTGCAGTTGAACTTCTGGTCCTTCTTCTTCTTGAATCTCTAGTGGCTGTACTCTTGCTTCCATGTCATTAATCTCAAGACCCGGAATTTCAACCTCATCTTGCATTACCTCCATGACCATCACCTTGACCTCTCATGCAATTGTGTCCTGGTCTAAAAATCTCCTCACATAAGAAGCATTGATTTCTGGCTCTCCTTTCCTGATACTCTGCTTGAGTTAGTCTCCTATTCCCACCATTGTTACCATTTGCTGCTATTGGAGCCGGTCTCGCTGTCACAACTCTTTGTGGTTGAGCTACTGTATTCCCTTGTGGTTTAGGGGCTTGAGGTGTTCTTAGTTGACCCCTATGTAATGACTCTGTCTCTTCATAAATCTTAGCTAGCTCATAGGCTTCAAAAAGAGTTTTAGGTTTAAGAGCTCTGACATTAGCTCTAATCCCCAACGTTAATCCCCCAAGGAAAAAAGACAACAGTGTTTCTTGAGAAAAAACTGGGGCTCTTCTTGACAACCTTGTAAACTGCTCCATATATTGTTCTACTGTGCCATGTTGATTCATTCGAGCCAGAGCAGCTTGATAATCAAGCAAAGTATTTCCTCCAAACTCTCTCATCAAAAGATCAGATAAACATTCCCAAGTCTGAGGAAATTCATGTTTGAAAATGAACCACCTATCAGAAGCTTTGTCTACCAAATGCATCACTGCTAAAGGTAATTTTCTGTGTTCAGGAATTTGAAAGAAAGCAAAGAACTGATCAGCTTTGTTCAACCACTCAGTAGGGTCTCCACCTCCAAAAGTGCTCATTTCCAGTTTCATTTGTCTCATTGTAGGTAGCAATGGGTCATAAGACTGATGCTGCTGCTGTTGTGTGTTATGCACACCCACATGTGAATGTTGGTGAGCATAGTTGTTCTGTGGCTGAGCTTGATGGTTACAATTGCAAGGGTTGCATTTTGGGATTGATTCAAAAGAGATCTTAGCTACAGAAGCATCACCTGGTCCATCATTACCAAATTGTTTTATTTGTAACTGTGGTTTGAGTTGGGAACAAGAGGGGTCACAAACACTAACATGTGAAGTAGGGGTCATTCCAATATGTGGTACATTTTGGTAGTATAATGGTGCTTTAGAGGATCCAAACATGGTGCTGGAAGATTGTGTACCAAAATTAGAGTGCTGATAATAGTGTGTTTGTATCTGAGGTCCAAAATGACTACACAACTTATCACACCCAATTTTGTTGCAATTAATATCAATAAAGCCATCTTGAAGCATATAATTTCCAGATCTATGATCTAGAGGACCATCAGAAATCTTCATAGTCTGTTTTTCTTTCTCATCAACAAAACCCAACAACACTTCACTATCACTCAAACTACTAGTAGGTAAGGAAGAAGAGATAGGTTTCAAAATTGAATTCTCACCCTCCACTGAAGCAGACATGATCTTCGCTTGCACAGAAGAAGTAGGACCTTGGATGAGAGCAGCAGCAGGCGAATCAGGTATGGATCCAAAAGGAATCACTAGAACACTGCCCACTTCCGTTGATTTCACAGCTAGTTTACGAAACTCCTCCATCAGATCAGAGCGAAGAGAAGCGATGGAGTCCTCCACTGATTTGAATCTCGCCACCGTTTCATCTTTGTGAGCCTGAAAATCGAATTCCAAGTTACTAAGCTCCCTAGAATTGTTGGTGGAGTTCCCGGCCGGCTTTAATTTCACTATTTCTGGCTCTTGATACCAAGTTGTTAGGGTATTGATCCCCAACAGGGTGGAAATTGCACGGAAACAGAGTAAAGAAGAAATAAAAGGATAAGATAATACTATTCATTGTCTTGCTTTCTACGAAATCCAGCATATATAACTGTAACAGTTTCTAGAAGGAGGACACGCGTCACTCGAACATAGGAAAGCAGAAAATACAAATAACAGTAAATATTTTAAAATGAGGAGACCAAAACGGTGAGTAGCACCCATACTAAACGCAGCGTTTCCAACAACTTCAAATAACCAGCTTTTCTGGTTAGAATAGGAAATGTAATTTCACTATTCTAACACCTATTATAACTCTATATTTTTTTAGATACCTCGCTAGTCAAATTTGGAGAGCATGATAGCTAAAAGCTAAAATATTTAAATTTAATATATTCCATATATGTAATTATATATATATATATATATTTAAACTAATTTTTATTTATTTAATGGATATTTTAATTTGAATCAAGTTAAAATAGAGATAATAGATATATATGTATTTTTAAAGTGACTAGTGAAAATTGTTCAAGGAGAAAAGATAATAAGGAGAACTGTATGTTTATTGATTGATAGAGAGACATTTATATAGGCATTACATCAAGTATCCCGATACATTAGGGATTGCTTATCTATTACAAAATCAACTATACTAGTCTAATTAGGTCAAGACACATCCAGGAAGTTACGGAAATAACATTCCTACAACAAAAATGACTTTTTAGCTATTTTAACTAAAATTTAACTAAAATATGAATAATATGGCTGAAAATGCTCTAACAGACTAACCTATCATTAGATAAATTAGTTAGAACACAACCCAAAACAAGCACAAATCTATTTCAGCTAGGTGGTGAGAAATTTTCTTTTCTCTGATCTCTGATGACTCTTCCCATGGTGATGTTACTTTCAATACTCATTGAGGAATCTATAAATTAATGAACATATGTGGAAACGTGGAGTGGTCTTGGAAACACAGCCAGTCTTTGACCACATTAACGGTTTGATCCTTTCGTCTTGGAAGACCTTAAAACCCCTGTCGTAAACCTCTTTCCCCTACTCGGAAATTGGGCTCTCTCCGCCGCTGACGTGGCGAGAAATTCCCGCCGCCGATCCCAAACAACCCAAAAGTCCCAAAAACACACTCTCCTCGCCACGTGTCCCCCTCACTCTCTATTTCTTCCCCATTTCCTCTGCCCCGCCCACATTAATTTCTCCGGCGACTTTCTCTCCTCCCCCACCTCAAAACGTCGCCGTTTTCGCCTCGAATCTCAATCACCACTCCCCCATGGCCCAAACGACGTCGTTCGACGGCCCGCCGCGGGAGCCCAGCAAGCTCTGGAAAGGGGTCTTCGCCGTCGCCGGAATCATGACCACCCTCGTCACCTACGGCGTCCTACAGGTTCCTAATTTCTCTCACAGTTGACCAAAACCCTCATTTTGACCCCAAAAAAAATGAAATCTTTGGTCACATTTTTCTTCTTTGAATTCAGGAGAAGATCATGAGAGTGCCTTATGGAGAAGACCACGCCTTTTTCAAGTACTCGTTGTTTTTGGTGTTCTGCAACCGAATCACCACGTCGGCGGTCTCCGCCGGAGCTTTGATTTCGAGTAAAAAGGATTTGAATCCGGTGGCTCCGATTTATAAGTACTGCCTTGTGTCTGTGACCAACATACTAACCACTACTTGTCAGTATGAGGTAATTTAGGTGGTTTGATTTTGTTTTGTTATCGTGAAGTCGGAGATTTTTGTAAGCTACAGTTTAGTGTTGTAACTGACTACATTTGGTTTTGGCAGGCTCTTAAGTATGTCAGCTTTCCTGTTCAGACACTTGCAAAGTGTGCCAAGATGATTCCTGTTATGGTAAGTTGGAACAGCTCTTGCTAATTATGGTGGTTTATGGCTTACTATATGTGCAGTGTTTCCGTTTACTTGACGGATGCATGGTTTGTTGTTCTGTTTATTAGTTTGAGGAGTTATTTATGTTTACATGTAACTTAGGGATCATTGAACTTAGTGATTTGTGGATTTTGCATTCAGGTTTTTAAATAGAAGGAATTTGTGTCTCCACATAAGTGTTGTTTTTGGTAGCAGGGGGAGAGGAAAGAAATAGTTTGACGCTAATGCTTTGATGATGAGATGAGTTGTAGGAGGCAAATAGGAATATAGCATCAAAGCTGTTGGTTAACTTTTGTATCTGATATAACTCTTTGTATAAGTTGACTTGCTACAGTCAAGATGAGTATTCTGGGGAGGTGGAAGTGGGGGAGGGGGAGGCTGGAGGAGAGTGTGATTGGTTAATGATTCATGTACAATTTTAATTTGTGATGAACACTTAGTTCTCTCTCTTTAAACTTTCTCTCGCTTTTAGAAATACTGAAGCCGATGAGCCATGGAGTTGATTGTTATAGCCAATGATATGGGAAATAGGAGGATTATAATCATAGATTAACATTTCCCTGAAGATGGGGAGGGTTGGAGGATGGTATGGAGCCCATTGTTGCTTTTTCCCCAACACTTTTGGGAGAAAAGGCCAAGTTGTTGAATCCCAAAGATTGATGGAAATGCCAGGAATATAGTTGGACGGCATATAAGTAGGCGGCACTCAGTCCCTAACCTCCCACTGTATATGTGAGGCCAAAGTTGGTGGACAAGCATAGCATGGTTAGCGGCTTGTGAGTGTTTAAGGATCTGATAGAAGTTGGTATCAAGATGAGACCTAAGATGGGAGGAGGCTAATCAAGACCGAGCTGTCAGATACAGTTCTATATATGTAACAAATGTAAATCTAATTCATAAGTTTAAGTCATTAACCAGAGAACATATATATATATTACTTCAATGTCGTTTCCAACACTTTTGTCATTAATGAAAAAATTCATTCGCTAGATGCATCCCTATGTTTCCACAAGGAACATATAGTCTTTTGCTCTTTGGTTTTCATTCCTGCTGTGATTGTTTATGCAGATTTGGGGTACTATCATTATGCAAAAGAAATACAAGGGACGTGACTATATGTTTGCTTTTCTAGTTACAGTTGGCTGTTCAATATTCATACTATATCCGGTATGTTCCTAGTCTCTGATCTCAGCTTAGTTCTTTACATTTTCCACTCAGGCTTGCATATGCAATTGGTTGTATTGTGAAGGAAGTGATTACGATCTTAACCATGCTATGATGCTTGTATATTAATGCAGTCTCTGGTTCCCGTTATAGTGTTCCCAGTAACTTGCAGTCTCTGGATACTTATAACTGTATTACCCTTTTTTCCTAAAATGTCTTCAACAATGAGTCAATGACTGCTATGTGGGGTGCTTAACAATATTATAATGCTTGGGAATTATGTGGTTACGTCAGTAACATCACGGATAATTAATATCTTAATTTATGCCCTTGTACCTGTTAATGTGCACATGCTTTCATTATTGTTTTCTTTACTTCTCTAGTTGGCCACAGAGCTGCTGAGTTTTATTACAGTTCAGACTGCTTAGTTTAGACCAACAGAGCTTCGTAGTGCTGATTTATTGTCTCGTATTTTGATATCACATTGTCAAGTACTTTCCACTCTCCCACTATCCTATTTATGCACTCTGGAAAGCTGTTTGACAACAGATGTGATGCCTGATGACCTATAATTTGTTATCATGTAGCAGCATACTTCTTCGCTTCTCTATGAAGATGCTACCTCCGTTGATACATGAGGCTGTTGTTTGTGTGATGTCTTTTTGTTGATGATGCACATTTTTTGGTCAATTTTATTCTTTGACATGAATGCAACTGATTATTTTGTGCTTTTGCTTGTAGGCAGGGGTTGACTTGGGTCCAACTGATGCATTTGGTAGAGCAAGAGAAAATACTATATGGGGTGTCTCTCTTATGATTGGTTATCTTGGGTATTATTCTGGATTTGTTACCTACTTTTTGTTATGCTTTGTTGTATTTTTAGTTTGTCATTGAAATAAACTCTAAATAGCCTTCAGTACAATTAAAACATATGAATTTATTTTACTCATCTCCAGTTACCATTATTGGTGCTCATATTTGTTCTTACTTCTTAGGCATGCTATTCATATTAGTTCCTCTGTTTTTGATACATACACCTCACCTCAGAAGGAAGTAAGACCCCTAGAATGCTAAATCAGATTGCTAGGATAATAAGGACATAGGATAGTATGTTACCACTGTGCTAAATTGTTGTAATGTTTTTATGCTCCCTTACAGAGGTAAAAGTATACCAAAAGAAGCAAGTTGAATATTTCACTCGTACTACCACCATGGCAGCTTTGATATATTGCATTTGTCTAATATTATTCTTCATGTCGTTCACTTTTCGGAATTAAAATTATGTATTGCTTATCCATAGAGATCCACATTCTGTCTAATAGGTTTGATGGCTTTACAAGCACATTCCAAGACAAACTTTTCAAAGGTTATGATATGGAGATACATAATCAAATATTTTACACAACGTTCTGTTCTTGTGTTCTTAGCTTGACTGGTAAGATCCTTATTATTATTACTGTTTTCATTTTTCTGGTTGTTACTGGTCTTATCATATCACTTTTGTTGGAAGATTCGGTTGTTTCGGTACTACTCTAATAGTTGGAGTTTTAAGCCTTTTGGCTATGTTTGGATCTGTCTTGCCTAAATCTTTTGGTCTGACCATTAGGTTGGTTCATCAGGTGGAAGGATATATTTTGCAATGTTGTATAACCTAATTATTGCTTAAATGAAATTTATGTAGTTGGTTTTGTGCCTTTTGTTGACTGATTGAGGAGGATAAAGTCCTCCAGGGGGTTTAAACCATGAACCCACTTATCAGGCTAGCCTCTGCCTTCATCTTTTTGAGTCTGTTTGGGATAGATGAAGGTAGTGCTTGCATTTATTGCCAATCGATATTGCATATTTGTTTCTGCTTTAGATTCCCTAATTTTTTTGTGTAGATATTCTTGTACTAGTTTCTTTAAAAGAAAAAACAAAAACAAAAATCTTGTAGTATTGTAGTTCAACAGTTTGCAAGGGTCTGTTGGCTTATAACTTTGAAACCTGACCCTTTTCATTAGTAGGGGACCATAAGCATCTTGCCTTACGGTTTGATTTTATATTATTTATTTTTTGAAAGTTATTTCGTTTGCATGCCTCCTTTACCTTCTCCATTTGATTTCTTTCTGTTGTTTTTTTTTCCTCTTTCTGTTTGCTTTTAGCGGTTGCTTTATTGTTGCACTACCTTTCAGGTCTTATATTACAAGCTCAACTGCTTCCGGCAATACAATTTGTTGCTAGCCACAATGATTGTTTCTTTGACATTGCACTGCTTTCGACTGTAAGAGACCTTTACTTTCTATTGATTCCTGCTTGTCCTTCCTATCCAAGCACTTCTTAATATTTATGTTTCTAATCTGTGATTTTATCCTGTGTTTTAAGTTTTTTCTCCTCTCTCTCTCCGCCCAATCTTTTCCTTTCACTCTCTGATGTTTCCTGATTTACTTATTGTTTGGGTTGCAGGTAGCAACAGCTAGCCAATTTTTCATTTCTTACACAATTCGCACATTTGGTGCTCTAACATTTGCCACTATAATGACCACAAGACAGGTAGATTGTAAATCCTAGATAAATCTTGAATCTTCTTTTCTTGTTTACTATTGATGGTATCAATAACTGGTGTTTACTGTTTGGTACTGAAGTTGGTCAGCATTATGCTATCATGCGTGTGGTTTCATCACCCGCTTAGCTGGGAACAGTGTATTGGAGCTGTAAGTCATCCTGAACCCTAATAGTTTTTGTTCTTTTCGATATTCCTAAACTGCATGTAGCCCAACACTACTATTCTTACATTGATCAGGTGGTTGTCTTTGGTTCCCTATATGCAAAAACGTTTATGAGAAATGCAACACCGAAACCATCCCCGTCAGGAAAAGAGCAGAATGGAGCTTCTAGCCCAGTGAAGGGGATCCCTTGATGGTGTTTGGGTTTGATAGTACGTTAACTTTGATATGTTGTACTGGTACTGCCTCCAACTTTGATCAATGGACAGCTTTCGTTTTACAAGTATAGAGCTGCGCCTATGATACCCTTGGATGTGGGATATCTGTTCTACACCGCATGCAAATGGATTCCTTGGAGCAAGCTGGACACCAATATTCTTGAAGACCCACATTTCATAGGGATGAGATTATAGACTAACTAAATGAACAAAAGTGCTTCTAGTGTTTTATCTTACTACTTGGAATACACCGCAACAGAATGTAAAATGCTATTGCCAATATTTCATTAGAGAAATGGAAGACTGCCCATTTTTTGTATTTGAGTTCTAGCAAGTTAGATGTATTTCATATTCCTTTCTTCTTCCTTGGCCAATTGTATTTCCCATTCGAAATGAGTTTTTGAGCATGATTTGGTTCTCAAGTTTGTTCAGCGAGGACGAATTTTTGAAGTATTCAATTACTGATTAAAGTGTTTTTGGACGAATTTCCGTTCTGCACTATACATGACATGAATTTTGCATCTCTTCAGTACTCGGGGTATAAAACTAAGTTTTAGAAAATTCAAATATTGGGAATAAGGAACTTCCAAGCTCATACTAAAGTGAAAAAAAAAAACTTCCAAGCCCATCTGGAGAAGAAATTTTTTTAAAAAAATGTAACCTGTAAGTAGAACACATGGGAAAATCACAAAATGCAGAAAAACATGTAAAACATTAACTTTTATATGGCTTGATTAGTTGATTCTAAATTATTTTAATATAATTAGTAAGCAATGGGACAGGTACCCTCAACTAAGTGGCTGTAGTTTAGTGGTGAGAATTCCACGTTGTGGCCGTGGAGACCTGGGCTCGAATCCCAGCAGCCACAGTTCTTTTTATTTTATTACTTCTCACCTCATTCCATCCTGTGCTTCTGCCAAGGAGGGTATACATTCGGAAGTTACTCTTGTTCGAGACTACAGTTTATGTTTATGTACGACTGTTAAAGAGGGTCTTCTCCCTTTCACAAACTGGTTGCAGAGGACAAAAGGTTGTCTTCTTTGTCCATTCAATGCAATAGTAAGAAGTTCAGCATGAAGAACCAACAAAGTAGCTTTAACAAAAGCTTAAACATTAGAAGTAAAAACATTGATATCCATTTTATGAAAAAATCCAAATTAAACATCATGTCCAAAGTCATATGAAGAACTCTAAAAGGCAAAGAAATATCAAACTAACAGAGCCAATGAAACCTAAAGAACATAGTGCTTATATATTAGCACATTTGTTCACTTTGGAGGAGGGAAGAAAATTGCATCGGCAATTCTCTTTGATCGGAAGAGTTTCTCAATGTCTGAGTCCACATTGAAAGAAGCCTCAAGCACCTGAGGAGATAATGCCTTCCAAGCTCCAATGCTTCCAGCCAAATGAGTGAATATCGGGTTGGGAGTGGTGATAATAGAGAACCATTCCAAACCTTCTGGATCAGCAATCTTTGAAACGACAAAGAATCGAGGAACGATGAACAAGTTCCCAGCTCTAACAGTTGTTTCCAAGACCCTCTTCCCATTAACACCAACAACTTGCACACGACCACTGCCCCTAACAATGTAAGTCACCTGCAAGGCTGAGTCGCATGAAAATCCAGGCGAGCACATGGCGCTTCCATCCAACCTCACAAGATCAGCACCAAGGCCAACCTCACCAACCAAAGGAAGGTTCTTGGTATTCAAGACAACAACTCGTCCACCACCCTTGATGTCAACATCTAGTGGAGCCTCTTCGCAGTTCAATGTCATCCCATCTCTATGTTCCTTCTTTGGCTCAGGAAAATTAGCTCCCCCCAACTTAACAATGCCCTTGCCGGTTTGCTTGCCAACGAGAGTCTTCACAACATTCTCCTCAAGATCCCATGCGCGGCCTACAAACTCAGTTGAGAAGCCAGTGAAAATTCCATTAGAACCATTGAGATAGAAGTCGGTGAATTCGCCCCTTTTGTGAGCTGTTTTGGTGTCACCCAAGAACAGAACCACAAACTCAGTATCCTCTTTGTTGTGCCACCAAGTGATAACTCCAAAAGGCAGGGCAATGGCATCACCCTTCTTCACTGGAAGAACCTTTTCTTCCTTCTCCGGCAGAACAATTCCAACTACTCCATTACCTGATGCCAAGAAAAGTTAACAAATTAAATACAATCAACCTAATTCCAATGGTGTTGTGAATTTATCAAAATATATATTAAGAAGAGGCAGCATATCATAACCACTGATGAAAACACAAAACAAATGACTACATGATCAAAGCATTGTCTAAGATAACATAAGGTAATTGCCAATGCAAAAGAATTTGAACAGTTTATGCTCTAATATGACTCTCTAGAACAGAAAACAACAAATTTTACCAGTATAGAATTCGTAAACATGTATAATTATTTGATAATAAACCATATAATACAAACAGTACTATGGATCCCAGAAAAGCAAAGCACATGCTTTTTTTATTAATTTTTTTTTAAGACCTTTTTTGTAAACAATTTCATATATGACTTTGAACATAAGTTAACAAATAAACTATTTCACATACGAATCACAAGCAAATAAACAAGTAAGACCATGAATAAATAAATTAATGAATAAATAAGATCGAGCCGATCATGAAATATTGAAAGCCATATATGATCTTATTCTATATCATAAAGACAATTCACCGATGAATCATGATCCACAAAAATCAATGGCTAACTAATAAGATCGTGAGCAGTCTCATCCATGAATCTCAGAAAATCAAAACAGCCCATCAATAAGATCAGGCCGAACAATTCAGAACAATTCTGTTGTTTAATCACAATCATCAATAAACAAAGCTAGAAGAACAGAACGATACCTTGAAGGACATAAGCAACTCGAGCAGAATCAGAGTAACTGGGGAGAGCAAAGCCGTCCTTCTCCAGAGAGAGCTTGGCAGCTCCGATGTCACCTTCCTTGAGCATGGGGAGCTCCGATGGAGACCAGGCAGAGTAAGAACCACCATCTCCTCCATAAACCTTGCTAGCCAACCTTGGTGTAAGATCAATCTCCATCTCTTCTCTAACAAAAAAAGCAACACAAAACGAGAGAAAGTGATGATAGTAGTAAATATCAAGCACAATGTTTGTGAGCGATGAAAAGTGCAGACCTATGGGGGTGTATTTATAGTGGGACTACAGGAGTTTATGTCATTTTCTACAAGAGAAAGATTCCGAGGGAGGTACGTAGTATTTGATTACAATAGGGATTGATACGTATATCTGGATTATCCTAATCCGGATTAACTTTAGGATGAGATATTAATATGTAATGAATGGTAATAATAACTTTTTATTGTGGATTTTGAAACTTTACCTAAAATTAAACAAAATATCAATTACTCTTAGGATGGAAATGCATATTAATTTGAATTTAGTAATTTAATCAAACAAGGATCATGATCGATGCTCTTTTCATAGTTTTCCCTAATTATTAATTTTTGATTATTTTAATAGATAATTACCAATAACTACAATTTTGTACTCATAATTACCAATTACAAGGTCTGATTTTTTTATACCACTAGCAGGATTTAACACTAACAGACTTTTAATCCGTCTAATGTTAAATGACATAATTAACCCTGACAATTTAAAAATTACAACATATGCCATCTATATATATTAAAAAAAAAAAAAAAAAAACCACAACAACCAATCTGCTCTCTCCTCTTCTCGATCTGGAGCCACCTCTTCTCCTTCCCGATCTGGAGCCAGCGAGAGTGGAGCGAGCAACGGAGGCGCGAGGTGGACGACGGCGCGAGCGGAGGTGGACGACGACGCGAGGGGAGGCGCGAGGCCGGCTGAGGCGCGAGGCAGCGAGCGCGCGAGGGTGAGGCCGGAACTGGAGCAGATCGAGGCGCGAGGGCCAGGCCGGAGCGAGGCTCGACGGCCGAACGAGGCCGAAGGCGCGAGGCAGGAGGTCCGATCTGGAGGCTGGAGGTGCGAGGCCGGACGCGCGAGGCTGGACGAGCGAGGCAGGAGGTCCTGGGTGAGGCCGGAGGCGCGCGGCCGGATGTGCGAGGTCGGAGGCGCGAGGAGGTCGAGGACTTGGCCTTTGTGTCTTCGCCTTCTGCTTTTCGGTGTGGCGGTCTTCACGGCGGTGGCAGTGGAGATAGAGGACTTGGGCGGCGCAAGGAGAGTGCGGCAGCCTAATGGACTTGGTCTTCTCTCTCATTTTGTTGTTGTTTTGATTTGGTGGTTGGAATTGGATCGGTGGAGAATAGTTTGTGGAGGAGTGAGAGATCTGGAATTTTTTGGGAGAATTAGGGTTTTGAGTGGGAGATATTGAGGCTCAGTATTATTGAAGTACGGCGGATGACGGCGGAGATACTGAGGCTCAATATTATTGAAGTGCGGCGGAGGACGGCGGAGCTACTGAGGGTCAGTAGTATTAAGACGGCGGAGCTACTGAGGGTCAGTAGTATTAGGTTGAGTTCTGAGGATCAGTAGCATTAGACTCACTGAGGGTCAGTAGTATTAGGTTGAGTTCTGAGGATCAGTAGCATTAGGCTTAATGAGGGTAATTGTGTAATTTAATACTTAACTGATTCTGTTAGTTTTGGATGGAACCTTGCTAATGGTAATTTAAAAAGGGAACCTTGCTATTGGTAATTATGTACTCAAAATTGTAGTTTTGGGTAAAAAACCCTTATTTTAAAGACGAAAAAACTTAGAGAAGTTTTAAATACACTCCACAAACTACTTAATACAAATACATACTCAATACACTACCAATTCAAATTATGAATCTCATATTTTTACTAAATAAACTACCCACACTACCAAAAATACCATTGAACTAAAAATCATGAAATGTCATATTATTTGACTATACAATAAGGTTATTATGATTAGTATGTTACTTTATATTGACGTTTTGTAGATTTTCAAATCAACTACCTATGTTAGTTTGCAAAATCATTACAAATCTATTATTGTTCTCTTCAAATTCTTAAATATGAAAATGCTAAATAAAATGGAGAATTAATACATTCTCTTCATTGTATTTAGACAAACAAGAAAAAAGAACAAGGTGAAATTTAATGAAATGAAAATCATAATGTTTTCAACATAAATTATTACTTAGTTCCGAATTCTAAAAAAGAAAATTATAATTTTTTTTCGTGAAAATAAAGAAAGCAATTGATTGTTTAAATTCCCATTAAAACTAATTCGAATTTTTAATAGAAGTTTATTTTCTTATTTTATTAATTTCCTTTTTTATCGGATTCTTTTATTAATTAGTTTCTAAAAATAAATTCGTGACTTTTGATATTTGTTTTCTTCTGATTTTCTTAATTATTACATATGTCTGTTTTAGTTATTTGATATAATTACACAATCATATTGAAATATATATTAATATGTATGTGTATTAGGTAGTTTGAAGAATGTATATAAAACTTCTCAAAAACTTATATTACTAAAAAACAACAGCCATGAACTAATTAATTAAGGAGCGTGTTCTTAAAATTCTTTGCCCTTTAAGCAAGAAATGAAAAATCTTATCCCTAATTGCAATCCGATATACTTATCCAATAAGACTTTCATACATATTTTGATAAACAAGTGAATTGATTGATATTGAAACTGTAATCCAATTTGGATGTCAATCCCTTAGGTTTTAGAAATTTAATCAAACAAGGATCAGAATGCTCTTTTACCAGCAAGTTTCTCTAAACAACAGCCAATATATATAGAGGGTGGTGGTCTTAAATATCGATCTTTACCCTTTTAAGCAAGAAATGGCGAATCTCATCCCTAGTTCCATCCCGATTTACTACTTATCCAATAGGAATACATGTTGTTTGGATAATAATTAATTAGGGATATTTGGTGCACAAACTTGATTGAATTCCAAGCCCCTATTAATTCGACTTACCGTTAGTTAATATCGCAATAAGATTAGATATTTGGATAATACTGAAAAGAACTTCTTTTTCTTAGGCAATAGTCTCATGATCATATCGGATCTCATTCTCCGCTTTAATCTTTTTCAGTGAATTTGTTCTTCAGTTTTTGGTTTTGTATTTTTTGAAACTTTATCGTTCTTTTCTAATTTTTCTTTAAAAGAATTTTGACTTTCAGAAACATCTGGAAATTACATGATTTTGTTTTTACGGTTAACCCAAGTGGGCATGGTGAGGAAGGGAGAATCACAAGAAAAGTTAGATCGAAATAAACCAGATCAAGAACTTAATTAATTTACCAGCTAGCTGCATGTGACATGAAACATCAATTTGACATTTTAAGAAGTTTAGTTCATTCTTTTTACGGGATGCATTTCTTTAATTTTTACGGTTTTGCATAATTCAAAATATATAATCTGGAATATGCGATCCTTATGTCTTTGTATTTATTTTTTTATGTGCACTCCCTATTAAGATTAACCACTGTGTTAAGCTCATGAGTCATGGCTACGTATATATTAATTGTTGTAATAGGGATAGATTGCTTACCAAATCATAATAAGTTAAAATATGATAATACAACTAATTAGTAGGCATGGCCGCATGGCTATATTTGTTCAATTTTTGATAGGAACAAACAAGCATCAGCACCAAATGATGGCGGAACATAAATCACAAAAAAGAAGAATTTAGCATCATTATTTTGACAAATAAGCCAACATTGTAATTGATTTTGGTTGTGACTATTTATTGTGCATACCAAAAAGTACTGAAGTTGCGTTCTCTAGCTTGTTTTTTATTTCGAAATGTCATTAATCTATGAATTTCAGTAAGTAACTGCTTAGCCATAAAACTATCAAAATAGAGGCTGGAGCACGCTGCGTACGTTAGCATAGCGTAACCCTTAGGCCCTCACACAATAGCTCTTAGCATAGCTTGGCATATAATTCGTGAATAAAACTTAGGTGTGCATTGTGCAAACAAACTATATACACTAAGGTTACAAAATAAAATTAACCCGGACCTTTTCTTTTCTTTTCTTTTCTTTTTTGGTAATTGTAAGAGACAATGTTAAGGAAAACAAGTCCTATGTTTAAGGAGGCATATGTAAGAACTGATTTACGTACAAGTGTCCTAACTAATATTTCTCCTCTTCAACCAAACTCCTTCCGCTCCGGATCATAAATTTTACAGACTGAGGAAAAATCAAATTACAGTCCAAATCGCGGTATGTTATCCTCAATTCAATCCGAAATTATTCCACTTCTTAATCAGATTCCATAACAGATCACATTTGCTTGGTACACTTCCTTCCCTATACTCCTATATATGGACAGCCCCAAACACAATGCATTTCTCATCTCTCACTCATTGTGCTTGATATAGTACTAGTACTATTACTTTCCTCTCGATCTGGGTTTTTGGTTTCAGGGTTAGAGAAAGTTTGTGAAAATGGATATTGATCTTTCACCAAAGTTGGCCAAGAAGGTTTATGGAGGAGATGGAGGTTCTTACTTTGCCTGGTGCCCATCGGAGCTTCCTATGCTCCGTGAAGGTAACATCGCTGCTTCCAAGCTCGCCCTTGAGAAGAACGGCTTTGCTCTCCCCAATTACTGTGATTCTGCCAAAGTTGCTTATGTTCTCCAAGGTATTGGTTTCTAGTGCTTTTCTGAATTGTTATTACGAATCAATTTAGTTCAGAACTGTTGATGATGGCGTTAGAAAGTTCATGATCATGAAATTCATAGATGAATATAGATCAGATGGGCCTTTTATATTGTTTTGTATCAGTGAACATGTAGGTTTGTGAATTATATTTGGAGATCATGTGGGAATTTTCTAATAGCTGATGGTGTTTGATCGTGTGGGTTTTTTAATCAAATGATCATGATGGTTTCTTTAGTTCTTTCTGAGTGTTTCTTTACTATGAGATTGCAATATTTATAATTGTAGTAAAGACCAATAGTATTGATCAGTTTAGTAGATCATAGTCAATCATATTCTAAGGTTATGATTTTGTGACCACTAAGTTTTACAAATATATGATTGTTGAAATAACTTTAGCCTTTACCATGATATCGTAACTATGGAATTTACATTTATTGATTTTCTTATCCAGGAAGTGGTGCTGTTGGAATTGTCCTCCCGGAGAAGGAAGAGAAGGTTCTTCCAGTGAAGAAGGGTGATGCCATTGCCCTGCCTTTTGGAGTGATCACATGGTGGCACAACAAGGAGGACGCTGAGTTTGTGATTCTTTTTTTGGGTGACACCAAAACAGCTCACAAAAGGGGAGAGTTCACCACCTTCTATCTCACTGGTTCTAATGGCATTTTCACTGGTTTCTCAACTGAGTTTGTCAGCCGAGCATGGGATTTGGAGGAGAGTGTTGTGAAGAATCTTGTTGGCAAGCAAAGTGGCAAGGGCATTGTTAAGTTGGCGGGAGCTAATATGCCTGAGCCAAAGAAGGAACATAGAGATGGGATGGCATTGAACTGTGAAGAGGCTCCTCTAGATGTTGATATCAAGGGTGGTGGAAGAGTTGTTGTATTGAATACTAAGAACCTTCCTTTGGTCGGAGAGGTTGGATGTGGTGCTGATCTTGTGAGGTTGGATGGAAGCGCCATGTGCTCGCCTGGGTTTTCGTGCGACTCAGCCTTGCAGGTGACTTACATTGTTAGGGGCAGTGGGCGTGCCCAAGTTGTTGGTGTTGATGGGAAGAGGGTATTGGAAACAACCGTCAAAGCCGGTAACTTGTTCATCGTTCCTAGATTCTTTATTGTTTCGAAAATTGCTGATCCAGAAGGCTTGGAATGGTTCTCCATCATTACCACTCCCGAGTGAGTCCTTCTGACATTCTCAGATTTTTTTGTGGTTACATTTCCAGTCACCTTATAATTAAGTTACAAATTTCTGTTGTTGAAGTTGGGAGCTTGCTAATGTATTTGCTTACTTTGCTGCAGTCCGATCTTCACCCACATGGCCGGAAGTATCGGTTGTTGGAAAGGATTATCTCCTAAGGTTCTGGAGTCTGCTTTCAATGTGGATTCAGAGACGGAGCAACTATTCCGTTCAAAGAGGACTTCAGATGCGATCTTCTTCCCTCCACCGAAATGATCAAATTAGCTTCCCTTTGCTAGTTTCTTTAGCCAAATAAAGGCTTTCTGCTCAATTTCGGCCTTCCTCCGTTATCGATGGAGATGTTAGCCATCATGGTTTGCCATTGGATTTGTCATAAACGTTTAGTAGCTTTTTATTGGCCACATTGCTTATAAAAATGCTCAAGTAACTCCGTCTATCAATTGTGCTGCATCTGTTCTCCGTAGTTCTAATATTCCTTTGGCTTCTAGTACCGATGAGTCTGAGAAGATTCTATAATGCCTTAGTTTTCGAATTTTCATGTCTCAAACTATCTCACAATTGGGGATTTTCTCTTTTCTTGCAATAGCTATAGCATTACACGAATGGCTGACACAATAAGTCATCTTTTACAATGTTGCAAAGTCAACAGCTCGAAGCCAATGATCATGATCAAGTACTCTAAACGCTTGCAAAATTATCAAACTCTACATGTTTTATATGAATAAAAACATGAGGCGTCAATTTTAGTTGGGTTTCTCAATGCGACATTAAAATGTTTTATTCATACATAAATTATACAATACAGAGACATAAAGTCAAAATCCCTAGAAACGTCATCCGTATCCTTGTAGAGAACATTTCAAATAATAGCAAGTGTCTCCTCTAACCAAATCTCGTCCATAACCTTATTGCTAACTCGTTATCATATTCAATATTTAAACTAAACTAATATTATGGGAGTACCCAAATATTAGGAGCCTAGGCCCAAAAATTGGCCCATCACTCAGCACGTACAACGGTACAAGCCCACATCAACGGAAGTAGAAGTGAAAAATTGATCAGAAGCAAAGTCACCGCTGCTTTCGATTAGAAACGCGGTCAGCAAGTACCCAAAACGCCTCATTCGAACTGAGTTCCTACTTGAAACGACAACAGTGTACAAGAAATGGCACCCACCCCTCAAAGCTCTGGAGCTAGACTACCCAATAATCGACTCCAATTTCCAGTCTTTTTGTGCCTTTCATGGCATTCTCTCAGGTTTGTAAGTCCTATGACTTGCTTCAAATCCTATAAATAAACCACATACAGAGTTAAATCTTCTGACTTTGCCCCTGCTTTGCTTCAGTGGAAGATTTCCTCATTCATGACCTGTATGAGTTGGTTGCGTTTGCAAGACAGCAACCCACCTCTGAAAAACTAGAGCAGGTTTCCATATGAATGCCACACATTCATGTTCTATGTCTATGTTAAGTTAACCAAATGACATTGGCTTTATAAGGTATTATATTGTTATGTATGGGCTTTCAGGGCGTTACCCAAATCCTCTCCATTATTGATGCTCAGCACCAACCATGGGTGAATGGTATGGATCTTTTAGATGATGCTCTACATGGGAAACATGTACTTCCAACTGGGTGTGAAGGGTATGTTTGATTTAATCTAAACAGACTGACAGATTTGTTTTACTGCTGTCTGTAATGGTAAGTGTAGATGTGTAATGTTTCTTGTGTTTCTGGGAAGCAGGATTGATTTGTTACTGGTCTTGAAGTCTTGCAGCTTGTCCGAGTCTTCAGCCTTGATCTTCTGTTTTGTTTTGGAGTTTGTTAAAGAAGCCCTAGTCTGTAGGGTTTAGTTAATTTTGAATAAATCTCAGTTAGCCGTTTGTGGCTTAGTTCATTAGCTTTGTTTCAGGTTTTCTGTTACAACTTGTAGGCTATATAAAGCCACAGTTCTTTCTTCAATAATCAGCAAGTATATTCAGTTTGATTGAGTTTGTGTTTCTTTACATCTCAAACCTTAACAAACTGGTATCAGAGCCCCCACTGGGCCTGATTGGAGAACTAAGCAGCAGCTTAGATAGGAACATAAAGAGAGAAACTCGAAAAATGAGTGAGGAGAAAAATCTGTCTGCAAAGATTCCTCACTTTGATGGTCTTCATTATGACCATTGGAGTGAGTTAATGGAAAATCTTCTACGTGCAAAGGGATTGTGGAGCTTGATTGAGAATGGTTTTGAAGAACCTGCACAAGGGACGTTGCTGACAAATGTGCAACAAGAGCAGTTGCAGAATGCAAGGATGAATGATCACAAGGTGAAACACTATCTCTTCAGAGCCATTGATCGAGTAGTGTTTGAACAAGTTTTGGATCGACGCACATCCAAAATTGTGTGGGATTCTTTGAAAAGCAAATTTGGAGGGAATGATCGAGTGAAGAAGCATCTACTCAACACTCTAAGGAGAGAATTTGAAGTGCTGTCTATGAGAGAAAGTGAGACGATCACAGAATACTTTGCAAGAGTCATGGTAGTGGCAAACCAGATGAGAAGCAATGGAGACACAATGTTTGACGCACAAATTGTGCAGAAGATTCTTCGAACTCTGACAGACAAATTTACCTATGTGGTAGTTTCCATAGAAGAGTCGAGGGACACAGACTCGATGTCTGTTGATGAACTCCAAAGTTCTCTTGTGATCCACGAACAAAAGTTCAAGAAGTTTGTTAGAGAAGATGGTGATCAAGCTCTCAAAGTAGAAAGCAGCAGAGGAAGAGGTAGAGGAGTCTATCGTGGTAGAGGAAGAGGAAGAGGACGTCAATCATTCTCCAAGGCCACTGTCGAATGCTTCAAATGTCACAATTTAGGGCATTTTCAATATGAATGCCCTAAATGGAATAGAGAAGCTAACTATGCAGAGTTGGAGAGGGAAGAAGAATTTCTTTTGATGGCATATGTGGAAGAGAATGATTCCAAAAGAAGTGATGTTTGGTTCTTGGACTCAGGCTGCTCAAACCATATGTGTGGTAATAGAGGTATGTTTTTGAATATGGTTGATGGTGGGAAACATTCTGTTAAATGTGGTAACAATTCAAGAATGGATGTAGCTGGAAAAGGAAGTGTCAAGTTGGTATTTAATGGTGTTGTTTTTCTGGTCCAAGAAGTTTATTATGTTCCTGAACTTAGAAATAATCTGTTGAGTGTTGGACAATTGCAAGAGAAAGGTCTTGCTATTCTGATACAGAATAATGCATGCAACATCTATCATCCGAGGAGAGGCTTGCTGGTGCATACAACGATGAATGCAAATCGAATGTTTATTCTGTTAAATGAAAGCTCAAACAACACTGCTTCAAATGACAAAGAGTGCTTGCATACCTCTCTTGATCTCACCTATCTCTGGCATCAAAGATACGGACACTTGAGCTACAAGGGATTAAAGACTTTGCAATCAAAGAAAATGGTACGAGGACTACCACATTTGGAGAATCCCAGCATTACCTGCACTGATTGCTACACAGGGAAGCAGCATCGCAATGCAATTCCTAAGAAAAGTGAGTGGAGAGCAAACAAAATTCTGGAACTGATTCATGCAGACATCTGTGGTCCAATAGAACCAATCTCAAATAGTGGAAAAAGGTATGTTCTATGCTTCATTGACGATTTTAGTCGAAAGGCTTGGTGTTATTTGCTATCAAAAAAATCAGAAGCACTGGATAGTTTCAAAACTTTCAAGAAAATGGTGGAGAAGGAGGCAGAATTGTCCATTAAGTGCTTGCGTACAGATAGGGGAGGAGAATTCACTTCTCTGGATTTCAAAGCTTTTTGTGATGAGGAAGGAATCAAAAGACAACTCACCACAGCTTTTACACCACAACAAAACGGAGTTGCTGAGCGGAAGAATAGGACAGTCATGAACATGGTACGATGCATGCTTGCTGCTAAAAAGGTTCCTAAACCTTTCTGGACTGAAGCTGTGAACTGGACTTTTTATCTCTTGAATCGTTGTCCTACCTTGGCAGTAAAGAACATCACACCACAAGAAGCTTGGAGTGGGATTAAACCCTCAGTTGATCATCTTAGAGTTTGGGGCAGCATTGCTCATGTTCACATTCCAGAGGCTAAAAGAGGTAAACTTGATGATAAAAGTTTTCCTTGCATTTTGTTGGGAATTAGTGAAGAATCAAAGGGTTATAGACTGTTTGATCCTAAGAGTAAGAGAGTTGTGGTTAGTAGAGATGTTGTGTTTGAGGAAGAAAAGGCTTGGGAGTGGGGATCCAACTATAAGGAACAAATCGAATCAGATCTTTTGTGGGGAGATGATGATATTAGTGATGAGAGTGAGGGAGAGGAGCATAGAGAAGAAAATAATGGGATAGACATGGAGTTTGATAGTGAAGGTGAAAATGAAGACAATGGGGCAGACAGGGAAGACAGTGCAGTTAGAAACGAAGATGGAATTATTGGAGCCAGGGAGAGAAGGACACCAGTCTGGATGGAAGATTATGTTAGTGGAGATGAGCTGAGTAATGAAGACAATGATGAAGAAACTGCTTACATGGTGATTGGTGATGTTGAAGACCCTGTGTTCTTTGAAGATGCTGTAAAGGAAAAGAAATGGCGAGAAGCCATGGACAGTGAGATTATGTCTATTGAGAAGAACAACACCTGGTCTCTAACAACCTTACCTAGTGGAGCAAGGAAAATTGGAGTCAAGTGGATTTACAAGACCAAGCGAGATGAACTTGGGGAGGTGATCAAGTATAAAGCTCGGTTGGTGGCAAAGGGCTATACACAGAAGAAAGGAGTTGATTATTCAGAAGTGTATGCTCCAGTTGCAAGGCTGGACACAGTACGGACCATCATAGCTGTTGCTGCACACAAGGGCTGGAAAATTTATCAACTCGATGTCAAGTCTGCCTTTTTACATGGAGAGCTCAGTGAAGAAGTATACGTGGAGCAACCAAAGGGCTATGAGAAGAAAGGAAAGGAGCAAATGGTCTTCAAACTACACAAAGCTCTTTATGGACTAAAACAAGCTCCCAGAGCTTGGTTCAGTCGCATTGAGGCCTATTTTATCAAGGAAGGGTTCGAAAGATGCATAACTGAGCAAACTCTATTCACAAAGGAAAGCAGTGAAGGCCATACAATCATTGTAAGTGTTTATGTGGATGATTTGATCTTTACTGGTGATAGTATGCATTTGTTGCTTGATTTTAAGAGATCGATGATGAAAGAGTTTGATATGACTGATATGGGGAACATGAGTTATTTTCTGGGGATTGAAGTGTTACAAAAGGAAGGGGGAATTTTCATTCATCAAAGGAAGTATGCTGTTGAAATCCTGAGCAGGTTTGGAATGCTAGAATGCAATGTGGTTGGGACTCCTATTGTTCCAGGCTCAAAGCTGGATAAGGATAAAGATGGGAATGCAGTCGATGCAACACACTTTAAGCAGCTTGTAGGCAGTCTATTCTATTTGACTTCCACCAGACCAGACTTAATGTTCATTACAAGTCTACTAAGTAGATTCATGGCTAGTCCAACAGAGCTACACTTACAAGCTGCCAAGAGAGCCTTGCGATATTTGAAGGGCACCACAGACTATGGAATATTCTACAAGCATACAAATGACAGTAATTTCATGGGATTCACAGACAGTGACTATGCTGGAGATGTTGAAGACAGCAAGAGTACAAGTGGAAATGTGTTTATGCTAAGTTCTGGAGCTATCTCTTGGAGTTCGAAGAAGCAGCCTATAGTTACTTTGTCAACCACAGAAGCAGAATATGTAGCAGCTGCAACCAGTGCTTGTCAAGCTGTTTGGTTGAAGGGAATTTTAATGCAGCTCAAACATGAAGTTGGGAAGTGCACTAGCATTATGTGTGACAACACTTCGACTATCAAACTCTCTAAAAATCCAGTCCTGCATGGTCGCAGCAGACACATTCGAGTCAAGTTTCATTTTCTGAGGGATTTGGCTAAAGAAGGAACTATTGTTTTGTTGCATTGTGGTAGTAATGATCAGGTTGCAGATATCATGACTAAACCACTTAAGTCTGATACTTTTATCAAGCTCAGAAGTATGTTGGGAATGTGCAGACTCAATGAGATAAGCTAAACAAGTTTCACTTTGTTTAGCTTAAGGGAGAGAATGAAAGGGTCTTGAAGTCTTGCAGCTTGTCCGAGTCTTCAGCCTTGATCTTCTGTTTTGTTTTGGAGTTTGTTAAAGAAGCCCTAGTCTGTAGGGTTTAGTTAATTTTGAATAAATCTCAGTTAGCCGTTTGTGGCTTAGTTCATTAGCTTTGTTTCAGGTTTTCTGTTACAACTTGTAGGCTATATAAAGCCACAGTTCTTTCTTCAATAATCAGCAAGTATATTCAGTTTGATTGAGTTTGTGTTTCTTTACATCTCAAACCTTAACAACTGGGAGGTGGATTACGTGTGAGACAGTTAACTGAACTCGTTGGGCCGTCATCTTCTGGCAAAATACAAGTTAGTAACTTACCTTGTTCGAAAATTGTATGAGTTGATGTTAGCAGTGTTTTGAAATTTATTCGGTTTACATACCATGGTTTGCTGGCGCATTTTGTTCAGTACTTACTTAAGAACACACTGTGTTTCTTGATCAGACTGTTGCAAAGTTATTTAAGTTATGTAAGACTGTTGAAAAGTTTATTTGGTATCAGTTGTTATTACTTAAGAATACTGTGCTACGGTGCTAAGGCTACTTCGTTATCACAAAAACCACTTACTCATCACTAAATTGATATTGAATATTAGTAAACCGAAGAGAAATTTCATGATACCATGAGACAGATAAAACACAAGTTTACATTCTGAAAGTAGCCAATTCTTGGTTATGTTCAGGTCTGCCTGCTTGCTGCCTCATATTTTGCCTCAAAGCACATGAGTACCGTTGTATACCTAGACACAGGAAACTCTTTCTCCACCCAACGAATTGCAGAGTTTGTCGGTCGATTTTCTAACCACACGGTCAGTCAGGTTATACCATTACTTTTGAGTATTATTGCTGTGTTATGTTTGTTGTCATTAGCCATTTTACTCAATGTGACAACTATGGTCTCTGATTTTTCTCCTCATTATAGGCAGGCCAAAGGAATTTTCAGAACATAATGAACAACATCTTGTGCCACTCTGTGTTTGACATCTTTACTATGTTCAATGTGCTACAGCGGCTGGAGTTCGATTTGAAATCTCAGGTTTGCATTGACATGAGGCCTTTCCTTCCCATTTCTTGGTAGACTTTCTCTATATTTACCATACTAACTGGCTCCAGCTGAAGAAGGGAGGGCTGGTGCGGTTGCTTATTGTTGATTCGATCTCTTCCCTAATCACCCCGATTCTTGGGAACACAGGTTCACAGGGTATTAATCACAGATAAACAGTGTTTTTTTATTTATTATTTAAATTCAATCTCAATATTACCCCATCTGTTCTTGTGGCTTCTTTGAAGATTTTTCTGCTCGTTCACAAGGATTTCTCTACTGTTTTAGTGATTTTTATTTTTCATGAAGTGTCGTATAAGACTAAAAAATTGAGCTCATTGGTGATAGGACGTGCTTTGATGACATCTGCTGGATATTTGTTGAAGAAACTAGCACATGAGCACAATATTGTGGTACTGGTAAGAATCTTTTGAAACTATAGTATGCATAATTATCAGCTCAACATAATCTTTTCAATGAACCATTACCAACTGCTTAGAAAAGCTGTCACTTCGCCTTTATATAATATAAAATTAAACATTTTTTCGTAGCTTGGATTGGTATCCATTTCAGCTCCAGCAGTATGCATCCTCATCATCACTTTGTTCATCATAGGATTTAATTGAATTAAAACTGAATTCTGTATATGCTCTTAGACATGATACTATATTGGATTTGGAAGTACTATTCAATAGGAATTTTAGCTTATGCCTTTTCATATGCAATAACTGTGTAAATGGAATGTGAAGGTGACCAATCACACAGTAGGTGGAGAGAAAGGTATTCCAAAGCCAGCTCTTGGCCAGACCTGGAAGAGTGTTGCACATGTGAGGCTCCTGCTTTCCGCTGACCGTGGAAATGATACCCAGAGTATTTCTGTGCTAAAACACCCATCTATGGTACATTATCTTTTATCCGCTCTATGACCAAATTACTTTTCTGCACAGCTGTACTTGCTTAAGTCTCTTGCTCCATCTATGCAAATAGTTTCTTCATTTTCACTTCAAGATCAAAGCTGCAGCATGCTCCTGGCAATGTAGTACACAGCTGATACTTTCTCCTTCAAATAGTTTCTTTTTCTTTGGAACAGTATTCTCACAGTTAACAGTATTTTGTCAAAAAAAAAAAGAAGTCTACAGAACATTAGCAGTGACCTTATTGTTGGTTTTCATTTTAATTTGGTGTCCTAATTTTTCCAGGCTTCTGGCAAGGTTGCAAGGTTTAGAGTGTAGGGGAATAGCATATTAATGCAAAATATTAGGAAGAGTAAACCGTTGGAAATTCAAGCTGTTGTTAATGAGGATATTGTTAGCAGCCTCGATATTATTTCTCTTTCTTCAGTGGAGATTCAGAGCATAATCTAACTAAGAACTGGCCTCCCTCTTATTACACAATTTAGTTCCCATCTTGAGAACGCGATCAGCTCAGCATTCTAAACGCACATAGCAAGTGAATTATTATGTTCGGCATCCAACACAGTTCCAGTTTTCTAATTTGGTCAAAAGGGCAAAAATCTTGTGAAGAAGCAAAAGACCAAATTCTACATCCTCTGTTGTCTTGAATCAATTCATTTGTGCTTGCATGAACGTACTGAGTCCTGATGAGCTCCGCTGGCTATATGTACAGCTGCAGTTAGAATAGTGTTAGTTTAGTTCTCCTGTATTAGTAGATTCAGCCTCCAGAAGACAACAGTTGCGATATTTTTTGTATCCCCCATGATCATTGATCAATATATGTTGGGCCATTTACAAAACAGTACCCGACCACATTTGAATATACAGAAAACTCACCCAAATTTCGTTTATTACAAATAAGTACGCCATACGCCATACGGTGCTTTTGACTATTTACATTTTATTTTTTTTATATTTTTTTTACTGTCTACTAGACCCTGATTATACTCACTAATTCTAAAAACTAACTTTCAACATACTAATTTCACCTTACAACCTCTTGTCTAAGCGGTTACTATTCTGCCGATATCACTGCTGTCTACGTATGAAAAGTATCTTAAGTTATAGTATAGTAACAGTTTCAAATAGTTCTAAAACACAGAAAAAGGTATCTCAAATACCACTCTTAGAAGGTAGTCCTCCACCTGGGGTTTGAGAAAGTTTTAAAACAAACTAAAATTTTGACAAATATGGAGAACACCAATTGAAAATTTATTTATTCAGCCATACATAAATATACATAATCCAGAACTTTATTCTTGGGTAAACAGCTAAAAGCTGTTTAGTTACTCATGATGGAAATTAAAATGCAAACTTACTTGAAAATAAGCACACCACACCAGATGACTAGTATTATACAATGCTTTCGGACACACTCTTACTACTGTTTATTTATTATACTAAACACTCACAAGAACTAGACTATTCTGAAGAAATTCTGAGACTTCTTAGCGATGCTCTTATGCTCTCTCTCCTCGAATGCCTTCTCTTTGGGACTTCTTTCTCCTTTTATAGACTTCGGACCTCAAACTTCAATTAAATTCCCCTTTGAAACTAAAGACAAGAGGAATCTTATCTCAACTAAAGTTGCTTATGCGTTGGCCTCCATTTACCTACAGTCGTTTGTCTTTAAGCGTCGACAGCTTTCACTTATTTAAAGCTATTTGTCTTCATGCGTCGGCAGCTTCCACTAACTTTCCATAATGTTGTTGACGTTGTGTAGCTCTTCATCATGAAAAGATGCTCCGAAGTGAGTGTATTCTCCATTCCATGTCTGGGTCATATGGTACTATGTGCTTTTGTTCCTTTTCAACCGTTTCTATCCACGTGGTGGTGGTGGTCAGCGTTCCATCTACCTCTTGCTTTTCTAAGACTTTGAAAAAGTCACAATTTTCCGGAGAGGGATGATTATAGTTGGTGACCATTATAGTATACTGATCTCTTCGGACTAATCTCTGTATGATGTTTATCGCCATTGCTTTCATCCATGGGATGTTTTGGTTTGGCTTAGAGATGATTTGTTTCTATATGTACGACCCCTGGACTTTCTCACATAATGATATGGAGAAATGTAACTCTTTTGTCCTGCCTCGGTCGTCCATTCTAGAGGGGTTGAGATAAACTTCAGTGTTTTGATGCATCCTTCTGGTCTGATGTTTTTGACAGCATCATAAATTTTCTCAGGAAGATCTTCTAGGTCTTTATTAATTTTTGTCCAAAGATTACGAACAAAATCATTCTCTACTAACCACAGCTTGTGCTTTTGGGGATGTTCTGTTTGAACATCAACCATGTATCTCCTATAGTAGGGGCCTGCTGTGACTGATAGAGTTAGCTAGAGAGCTTTCCTATTTTTAAAATTTCCTAAGAGATTATGAAAATAGAGCCATTCTAACTCTGATAAAGTCATTATCAGAACTTTTGCGCTTTCGGGGTTCTCAAGATAAGAAACTTTGATGGTGCCTTCAGGATTTTGCTTCTTTTCTTCCATATTGTAACTGTAAAGTTCTTCAGTCAAAGCTTCTAAGGCTTGAAGCCCAAGTGCTTCATTCTGATCACGAGAGGCTGTCAGGATATTATCCATAATAACTTTTTGACTGAATTGAAGAATATCTTTGTCATCAGATGATTGAATATCTTTGTCATTCCGGTTACAACCGGTTGTTTTTTCTTGAAGGCTGCTAGCCTGTCGTGCATTGGTTTTGTCTTTCTTTCTTCTGTTCGAGAGAGTCTTGCTGGCTTTCTTTGAAATCGGTCTTGTGTGACCGTAGTTCTAGGATGTTGTAGAAATTCATCTAAGAGTTTTTTCTCATCTTATGACTGAGCTTCATCTTGTGAGGAAGTTTTGGAACTATTGTATGGATAATTCCTCCAACCTGTTGGTTTTAGCAGAGCTTCTTTTGAAGCTTTGCTTGATTCTCCTGGGGAGTATGATACTATGAACTGGTAGCCTGGTCCATCGTGTAGAGGTCCTACCGTCTTATCTCTAATCTTGTAACTTTCCCACATGGTTTTTTATTTTGATACCCTTTCTTCGGGCACCAGTCTTTCTCTTTCTCTTTCTCTAAAGTCTGGCATTCTCCTTTCTTCAGGCTCCGAATCTAGTCTTCTGCTTCTTGGATTTCTCATTTCATTTCTTTCAAACATAACCATGTCTGATAATTCATTTCATTTCTCCTGCAACCATTTCAACATCATATTCATATTGAGTTAAAAACATCTGCCATCTAAACACTCTTCCTCTATCAGCTGCATCTGTCAGTTTATAGTTCTTGAAGTTTCTTACTCTTTTGTTATCAGTTCTAACCAGAAACTTGTTTCCTAAAATAGTTTATGCACCCTTAATAGATTTTATTAGGGCTAGTACTTTTTTATTTCCTGTGGAGTAATTTAATTCTGCATGATTGAATTTTCCTGACAACAATTTACAAATATTTTCCTGATTTGTATCTGGCGTGACCGCCAAAAGTACTCTTGCCCAGTAATAATCATTTGCATCAGTTTACAAAATGATCAAGTCACCTTCTTCTAGTAACTGTAAAGGAGGGAGATACTTTGTGAGTTCTTTAATTTTCTTAACTGTGTTGCTATCATCCGTTGTAAAAAACTAATTATTTTTTTGAGTTTGTCTTTAGAGAGAGAAGAGCAGTGAGTCCACTCACTTGGGGAATAAAATCTCTCGCAAAGTTAACAACTCCCAGAAATCTCTAAAGATATTTTGCATCTAGGATATTATCAGGAAACTGGCTAATTTTCTTCACAATGTGTTCTTGAAGACGAATTTCTCCATCTATGACATGTATGCCAAGAAAATCTACTTCTCCTTTTATGAGATGAATTTTCTTTTGTTCAAGAATGATTCATTTATGGACCATGAGCTTACAAATTTGCTCAAGATGTCTCAAATGCTCATTCATAGTTTTAGAGAAGACAAGAATGTCATCAATATAAATTATGCATAAATATGAGTATGGCTTAAAAATGTTATTTGAAAGATAGATGAAGTTTGCTTAAGTTCAAATGACATTACCAACCATTCGTAATGTCAAAGGCTGTTAAGGCAATGGAATCAGGATGCATCCTAACTTGCCAGAAGCCTGATTTTGCGTCAAACTTTGAGAATATTTTTACTCATTTCAGTCTATTAATGAGGACTCTTGTGCAATTTGATAGCCATCTTTGACCTTTTTTTATTGACATCTATGTAGTCTATAACCATTCTTGCTTTTCCTCTCAATTGCTTTGCATGGTTTCTAACCAAGAATGCTGGAGCAAGTTGAGGGCTGTCTGAAGGTCTAATTAACTTCTTTTCTAGCAATTCTTGAACCTGAACTTCCATCTCTTTCCTATATTCGTCCTTATAATGAGGAATGGATTTGACATGGCATATTGTATTTGTATCATGCATCTTTAGCTGATAATATACCGGGTCTCTTTCCTAATATAATTGGGGATCTTCACTGATTATAGGTTTCAATAAGTTTTCTATCTCAATAAGATTCGGAACTTTCTTTTATTCTATCTTGTTAGCATATATTTTTAGGTTGTGTTTTTTGATGAATTCTTCTTCACCATCAGATCTTTCTGAATCTCGAGGTTCTACCTCTGATTTTGAGTCTGTTGAGCTTATTGCTTCATTTGATATGATTTCTTGACATTCTCTTAAGGCCAATACTGGCTGTAAAATCGGTTTAAAGGGTGGTTTATTATCACCACGCTTTGCTGGCGACTTCTGATATTGTTTCCTGAATCCTTTACTTGCAATGCTAACAACATCCATAAGTTTGGATTCCCTGTACATTTTATTTGTGCTTTTCAAATCCGATCATGTCTACGGTCTGCACTATTTTTTGCTGTAGTAAGAAGTCATTTCCTATTAGCATATCAGCACCTTGAGCTTCACATTGCTAGAATCTTTGGAAAATAAAGGTTCCTCCTCCTATAAAAATTCTGACATTTTTGGCAAAATGATCCATGAGAATCTCTTTGTCTCTCATCCCAATTCCAGTAACGTTTCTTTCAAACTTTTCCTAATATTCTTCAGGAATAACATATTATTTGGTTAGGCTGTATCCTGAACCGTTATCTACAAATGCATGTAGATGATATTTTTTGTAATTGAGAAATTTCAGGCCAACAACGATATAATTGCTATATACACTCGTCTGCACCTGTTTTACTGGTTGAGTTGTCTACTCATTCTCATTGATTTCTATGAAGGAATTGATACTCCATTCATCCTTCTGAGAAGAATCAGATTCTTCTACCGATTTTTTGCTTAATGAAGTTACTAACTTTATTTTCTTGAGGTCTTCCTCAAGATTTTTCTCTTGCTTTTGATCATGGAATATCTCATATTCGTGATCTACCCATGTATGTGCATCATTTTTTTTTTGCTTTTCTTCTTAGTTCTGCTATGAAACATTCTTTATGATAAGTTTCTCCTGTTTCTTCACAATACATAGGTACTGTGTTGCTATCGTAGCAATTACAATAGCCACAGATGAAGGTTTCTGCTTTCAGTTGAAACCCACTGATGATATCAGTTTTTTCTTGTTTCCAATTTTGGATTTTTAATATGAATATCGGACGATCTTCATATTCTTCATTTTCTTCCTCAGAATCATCTGAAGCGCTTTCTGTATCGCTTTCTGACGAATACCCAAGAGAATATATTGATTTATTCTCTTCATCAGAATAGGCTACCTCAAACCCTTTTAGGTTTGCATATTCTATAGCCACATCATATTCTGGTATGAGAGATTTAGAATATCTTTTTTCTCTTTTAGGACATTCATTCGCATAATGTCCCTCTGCCTTACAGAGCCAACATCTGCAGAGATTTGTTTCTCTTGAAACATTCTGTCTCGGTGATTTTTTCTTAAAAAATCTCTTTCTATGAGATCTCTTTTCTCTGTTTCTTTTAAAGTTTTTTCTAAACTTATACTTATTTTTAGAAGTAAAGTTACGGTTGTATTTCTTATTCCTAAACTTGCTGTTGTTTTTTTCGATCTGTATGGATATGGCATTCCCACTGCGTCGGAGTATCCAATATTTTTGGACACATGTTCTCAACTCCTCTAAGTTGTTTTTTGGCAGTTCTTGATTTTTGATTTTATGTACACTGTTTTCTCAAGAGATCTCTTAATCTTTATGCTATTCCTCCAACAATAAAATACTAGATGAGATTTTATTTAATGGACTGTGCTACAACATTATTCTAGGGTTCTGGTAATTTTCTGTAGTGTGTTCTGACGAGATCGTCATTTTCTAAATCTCCAATTGTGCAGAAATAATTCTAGAACTCATTTGTATATTCTTCAAAGTATCTCATTGCATATACTCAATTTTTGAATATTTGCTCTTGAATATTTGCTCTATCTCTTTTTTTAGACTGCCAACCATGCATTGTTATATCTCCACAAAATTGTGCATATATGGGAATAGCAAAATCCATTGAATTATTAGTTTGAGTTATCCTTATTGCCTACTCAGCCCATTTAGAGCTTCTCTTAAAAGAATTGTACCATTCATGGACTATTTTGTTAAGGTCGACTCATAATATGTATGAGCTTCCTCATGAGTGAATTTGGACAGGACTAACGCTTGGGTTAGTTTTAGACTTGCAATCCAATCATCTATGACTTTTCTTTTATCTTCTACTCTATCTAGGCCTAGATAGACACCTGTTTTGGAGGCTGCATGTCCATATTTTGGCTATGTAGGAATGTACTTCTGAGAGGTCCGCTCTCTGAATCCCCCTGTAGGCGCTTGCCCTTTAGGAGGTTTGATATTTTCTTCTATAATAATCTTAGTAGGATTATTTGTAGTGTTTTGAATAATAGTATTCCCTCCTGGTGGTCCTACATGGCTATTACTTGGTTCTGCATCCATGAACGTCTCACCTGGTTCTTCCTTAGCAGCTTGATATGGCAGTATTTTTCTCTTATTTCTCCCAGCTCGGGATAAAGAAATCTTTTTCATGATTTCTTCTAATCATTCTATGGAATTACAAATTTCTTCCTGTGCATATAGCTCTTTTAATCTTTCTATGTTAAGCATTCTTATAGGTTTTTTTGAGTCTTCTTCTTCGAAGGATTCTTCTAGAATTCCTCCTAAAGTGCTTGTTTTCTCATAATCAGCAAATGAGTGTCTATGAAACTGAAGACTTACCCCCCCCCCCCCCCCCCCCCCCCCATGTCTTCATAGATGGAAACATTTGAACTTTGTAATTGTTTCTCAGGTGGTTCTGAACTTCATTCCCTTGGGAACGACACTTCATCCCAATTAGTGATATGTTTAGGCTGAGATTTATTTTTCAGACTGGTAAGGATGGATGTAGTGGTGCTTGGGCTATTTATGAACTTTGTGTTTGGCGTCACGTTGGAACTCATTAGCTTATAGTAGATTCTGTAATCAACCGCTAGTTCCATCATGCCTTGCTTCATGGAAATCCCATCTGTTTTGATTCTTAACCTTAAACAGTGGGCTGCATCTTTCAGATGAGTGGTGAAGTTTGGGAAGACACTAAAGTATGCAACTTGGTTACATATCGATGCTTCTACTGTTCCTAACACACTTTTCTTGAAGTCTGTTATTCTGTCATCTTGTAAGATGCACAAGACTGAACAGTCTATCTCGTCTCTTGCTAAGAGTTTTATTGATACTTGTACTGCACCAATATACATGTAATGATATTTTCTCTGAAAAATTTCACCGACTTCTTTTAGGGTGATTAATCTAATGTCTGTTTCACCACCAATTGTTGGGATTGTTAACTCTAGTATCTTGAATCTATGTGAATCTAGGTTAAACGATCCTCTTTTGTAGATCTCGTTGAATCTAAACCTTGGTGCGGATGCTTCTCTCACATTAGATTCAATTTCATTATACTCAAATTCTTAAGCATTTATGAGCTGTACATGCAGTATAGTATATCGTTTACTGAGTATTCTACTCAGCATTTTTATATCTCTTTTAAAGGTTTTGGGCGCTTTCATTCGAGTAATTTAGGTTCACTAAATTTAAACCCTCTCTCCACCTTTGGTGAATGTATGATAATCTTACTAGCTACTATTTGTGCTAGTTTTTCTTCGTTGATTCTTTCAACGTTAGAGTTTTATTTCATTTTTTTATTACTTTTTTGTAGATTTGAGATTCTTACGTTTATTTACCGAAATTATTCTTCTATGTCTCTTCATATCTCTTGAAGATAGGTATTACTATAATTTTGCTGATTTATAATTGGTTCTACGTTTTCAGCAAGTTTTTCTATAGGACGGTAAAGACTTACAGCATTTACGTCTGTAATACCCGGTATCTAAAATGTCTAAGAATAAACGGGTATTTAATTTAGTTAGCTTCTTGTAGTAATTAATGAAATTGACTGCTATTGATTTTATCAATATGTATTGATAGGACATTAACCGAGTTCTATTCCCACATAATCCTAAAAGAAAGAAGTAAAGAAAGCAACTACATAAATAGGAACATAAGGAGGGGTCGGGGAAAAGGGGTTATATAGGGGAAAGCTAAAGATGAGGGAGGGGAGGAGTTCGGGAGACGGAGAAAAATAATAATAATAATAATAATAATAAATAGAGGAAGAGGCAGAAAGCCTCCAGCACCTACCGCGCTCCTTATTCTTATCTCTCTCACCGATCTCTTGTAGTGGGAAAGGGGGGGATCTCTTCGAGGAGGCTGGGAGGCACCGCTTGCCTGCTATCTCTCGAGTTCTTGAGTAACTTTTTTGGGAGAGAAGAAAATAATAAAGGAGGTGGACACAAGCCTCACGGGGAATTATTCTGGAGAGTGAGAGGTTATTGATCTAGAGATTGTTGAAGATCAACATCATTTGAGAACACCTTAATTCGAATTAACCCATTTTAATCCGAGTCAGGGTCTTATAACGTCTTCTTGCTTTACTTTTAGTTTTACTCTTTGCTTCATTCTATTCTAGAGATAAAAGTTTGTAAAATTTTTCTCAAGTCTTCTTGAGTTTCTCTCAATTCAGTTGCTTGTTGATTAATGCATGTTGTTAGTAAGATTCTCTATTCTTACTAATTTTTTTTCAATATCTGAAAGATATTGTTTCTCTTTAAGGTGGTCTAGCTTGACTTCAAGCCTAGATATTTTTGCTTGTATTTCTCCGAGTTGATTAATCCTAAGATTAAATCTCTCGAGTTGTTCTGTTACTGTCTCAGTAGTTTTATCTCTAGATAGATGATCTACAAATTCAACTATGTTTGGTCTGGACTGATCAAGTTCTTCTAGTCCTATCTCTTTTTGGAGATGAATAAGTTCGTTGTATAGAGTGTTAAGAACTCTACAAGCGTATTCAATAGTATTGATTTTCTTAGATGTGTCTTGTGTGCAAACACAAGTTCTACTTGTCACTTTCTTTTTCAATATAAAAGGCTTGGTAATTCTTGAGTTTTGGCTCTCTTTTGTTAGCTAAGAGAAACAAACTTTGTGGCATAAGCCTTTTCTTCAATATGTTTTTAAGCAAAACATGCTCTGATACCAACTAGGGCGAATCTAACATGCGGTGCTAACAGCGGCTCAAAATTTCAAGAGATTCTTGTTCTATTTCCCAAGTTTGTTTAAGGTCTGCAATCTGTCTTTCTAGAATATGGATGTCTTGTGTAAATCTAAAAATTATCTCCAAATATCCTTGCCTATTTCTAGAAAGTCTTTCTCTAAACTTTTTTAATTTTTTCAATTGTTCTTTTTTGTCTTTTAATTCTTTTTCGGTTAATCTAATATTTTCTAAATAATTTAAGTGCTGAGATTTAAAATTAACTGTTTACCTTCGAATATAGATGATAGATTATATATGTGTAGTATACTAAATAAACAAATTTATGTACCCACCACGCTCCGTTAAAATATAAATACTTGAAAGGAAAAGATTTTTGAAAGAAAAATTAATTTTTATTACATAGTTAAAATCCTTATAGAGAGAACTAATTTATAAAAAAAATTAGGTAAGTGATTTATTTATAAAATAAATTATTTTTAAGTACTTATTTATAATTTGGCCATATAGGATTCTTTGCTCACTTTGAAAAGAGTGCTATTATTGATGGTGACCATATTGTCTTAAAGTTGGTAAACAGCTCAGATTTTTTTATCGATTCTATTCACAGCTGAGTTACTGCACCACTTCCAGTAGCACCGACAACTGCAAAAGGTAATCTCAATATTTTCTATTTGTTTCTGCTCGATAACTAGGAGCACATGTTACCAAACAAAGGGTCCTCCAAAGATCGAATAGACAAAATCAGAAATAAACTAAAACTTAACTACGCTTCCAGAAAGAAAAAAAAGACTTGACTGTGAAAATGCTACCTGGAACTGGAAGGAGGATATGTGCTGGCATGTACTTAACTATGAAAATGATACCTGGATTATTAGCTGTTGGTTGGAAGGTTGTAGAATCAAATGATGAGATGGTCCTAGTAACATGTCAGGCATTGCATGTGGGCAATGGAAGATTTATTTGGTAAATAGATTGTGGCCAAAACTTGTTCGATGGTACTTTTCAATTTGGAGATATTCACAGAGACGATATGAATGAATTTTGGCCCATTTTGTCTCCCCAGGAAATGGATAAATTTGGTGAGATATTTAATTATAATTTTGTTGACTATGGAACTCTAAAACATAAATGGTTTTTCGCGTCATTCTTGAGTAAAGAACACGTCATTTGAAAATCTCCACCGTTATTATAGAACTCTAAAAAAGAAACATAGATTAATATGTATGATTTTTGCGTCATTCTTGAGCAATGAACACGTCATAGGAACTATATATATATATATATATATATATATATATATATATATATAATATTAATTACATGATTTTATAATTTTTCCATTAAAATCTTAAATTTCAGATAATCGACAATACATCAACAAAATCCAGTTCTCCAAAACTAAGATCTAATTAACCACAATTGTGCAAAAGTCTATGCATCAACTATTAAGGAGAACTAATTCAATTGAAGTTAAAAACTTGAATTCAAGCACTTCAGATGTACTTGTTCTGATACCACAGGTTATGAAAGCAGATTGTGATTATATATTGACCTCTTTGATGTTCTCGTTACCTACATAAAGACATGCCTAAGTTTCATCAAATAAAATAAACAAAACCATCTAATTTCACAAGATCTACGGAGAATAAGATTGGACACAACATGAACTGAATCTGATATAGCCTAGTAAACAATGGATACAATGTCATCAGCTATGACAGATACCTGAAAGGACAGAAAGTACACTCAGAATGATTGCAGTAACTTGTCAATGTTTAACACAAATCAAACCAGTATAATTCCGCTTCACCATTTAGAGTATGAATAACAAACAATTCAATGTTCAAGGCTTAAGGAATAAACTTAGACCGACATTTGGCACGAAAAAAATATACAGAATAAGATATACTAGCACGATGCAGCCATAAGACATACTCATTTCTCTTAATCAATAAGGTATTAAAGCAAGGAACAGAAAATGCTACCCATTTTGCAAAAAGGGTACTTCTATCCCAGACGTCCAAAATTAATTATGATTGCAAAATTGGGTTATTGTTCTCCTTCTCCCAGGCAGGTTGCAATTGTTCTACACTTAACATAATTCCTGCAGACTTACACATGAATGCAGTTCCTCCAACACTGCAGTTTGAAAACCATTACACTCAATCCCTCATCTGATACTCCAACGCAAGAATACCTGATTGTATTCAATCTGTTGACATAAAAATACGCATATTAGTCGTTGGACATACATAAATATGCATGTGAAACTCTAAGGCAACATAAACTCATTGTGAATCTATGATGCATAGTACTCTTTTTAGAAGACTTCAGAATGACTTATATCAAAGTAAGTAAAATAGAATTAGCTAGACGAAACTCCAACTACAATGGCATGGCACAGAAGGAGCCACTTAAACTCATACGAGGAAACATTTACCACAATTCTTTAAACTCGATCACCGTGATTGTCTGTGACTCTCACAGCCTTCTCAATGTAGAATTTTTGCCGGCTTCTTAACTAATTACAACCCTGTCAAAACAGTAGAAGTGTAAATCTGAGAAAAAGTTAAGTAAAAGTTCAATTTACTAATAAGAAACAATGAAGAAAATGAGCTTGCAAACCAGCTTGCTGAGTTCATTCTCCTGCAAAGTCTCATGAGGCAGATTGGAATTTATGCAAAACCATTGATACCAATTAGTAGGAAATAACTCCTAAAGAACATAGCAACACAAAATGAAAAAAAAAAAAAAAAAAAAACATCAATGTAAATTTGTCAAGGACTTGTAGCACAAGACAAAAGGGATGCAGACGTATATGAAGTAACCAAATGCAACTAAAACTTGTTCCTTGATCTTACCATTAATAAAAAATCCACACTTTCTTACCTTACAAATTGATTCTCAGAAGAAATAATAGAAATTCATAAATCATGGTCAATGAAAACAACATCTACCCATTTCAATTGGATAGAAAATATTCAATAATAAACTGCTACTGAAATACTATCTGACCAAAACATGCATTAAAACCAAAGAACCATAGCTCTTAATAGTATCCCAATCAAACAAAAATTGAACAGAAAGCAAATTTGACTTTACGTGGACATCTTTTTGACAGAAAATCCTAGTAAGTAAATGGGTCTCAGTTAATTCATTTCCTCAAGACCCAAAAGATAAAAGTGGGTGGAATTTAACCAGATAGTTTTCTAGTTACTAAGATACTTATTATTACTATTGGTTTAGCTGGGGACCCTATAGCATGAATATAAGAATTTTCATCCATTGGATAATATGTATTATCATACTTATTTTTTAATTAGGAGCAGTTGATCAAGCATTTTACAAGATTTTGACAATTATTGCCTAATCCAATCAGAGACCAATTATTGCCTAATACAAGATTTTGACAAGATTTTTCATTTCAAAGTTTTGACGTATTCAAATTTGCTATCTGAAATTCCCACCTCAAAAAACTGAAATCCTCACCCCCTCTAATATGAAAAAACCAAACTGCTCTTTCTCTTTAATTTAACAAATTTTATGTTAATCTTTAGTTATTTTACGTTTTGATAGAGTATAATTTACATTGATGACATTCTTATCTTTTCTAAAACTATGAATGAGCATCTAAGACATTTTGAGCAAATTTACAAGTTCATGGTCCAGAAGGGAATCATTTTTGGACAAAAAAAAAATTCATCTCATAAAAGGAGAAATAGATTTTCTTGGCATACATATTAAAGATGGAGAAATTCGTCTTCAAAAACATATTGTGAAGAAAATTAGCCAATTCCCTGACAATATCCCAGACGCAAAATCTCTTCAGAGATTTTTGGGGGTTGTTAACTTTGCGAGAGACTTTATTTCCCAAGTAAGTGGACTTACTGCTCTTCTCTCTCCAAAGACAAGTTCAAAAATGAAATAGTCATTTACAACGGATGATGGTAACATCATTAAGAAAATCAAAGAACTCACAAAGCACCTCCCTCCATTGCAGTTACCCGAAGAAGGTGACTTGATTGTTTTGCAGACTGATGCAAACGATTATTACTGTGCAGAATAGTTTTGGTGGTCACGCTAGATACAAATCAAGAAAAGATTTATAAATTCTTGTCTACAAAGTTCAATCATGCAGAATTGAATTACTCCACAGGAGATAAGAAGTACTAGCCATGATAAAATCCATTAAGGGTGCATAAGCAATTTAGGAAATAAGTTTCTGGTTAGAACTGATAATAAGAGAGTAAAAAACTTCAAACAATATAAACTGACAGATGCAGTTGATAGAGGAAGAGTTCTTAGATGACAGATATTTTTAACTCAATATGAGTATGATGTTGAAATGATTACAGGAGACAAGAATTATTTGTCTGACGCTCTCACAAGAGAAATGGTAATGTTTGAAAGAAAGGAAGGTCGCAACCCATGAAACAGGAGATTTGAGCCAGAACTTGAAGAAAGAAGAAGACCGATGCCTAGAGAAAGAAGAAGACCAGAACATGAAGAAAAGAGAAGACCGAAACCTAAAGAAAGAAGTATGTGGGAAAGATACAAAAATGGAGACAAAACTGTAGGACCTCTCCATGATGAACCGAGTTACCAATTTATAGTATCATATCCCCCTGCCAAATCAAGCAAAGCTTCAGAAAAGGTCCAGCCAGATCCAATAGGTTGGGGGAACTATCCAGACGGTAATTCCAAAACTTCTTCATAAGATGAACCTCAGTCAGAAGACGAGAAAAATCAATGCATGATAGGCTAGCAGCTTTCAACAGAAAACAACCGGTTCTAACCGGAATGAAGAAGATATTCGATCATCTAATGAGAATTTATAAGAAGCCAGTATTCAGAACCAGCAGAAGTCTACAATTGAACCAGAAGGTTATTATGGATAACATATTGACTGCCTCTGGTGCAGAATGATGCACTTGTGCCTCAAGCCCTATAAGCATTAACTGAAGAACTCTACAACTACAATATGGAAGAAAAGAAACAAAATCCTGAGAGCACCCTCAAGACTTCATATCTTGAGAATCCTGAAAGTGCAAAAGTTCTGATAACAGTTTTATCAGAGTTGGAATGGTTCCGCTTTCATAATCTCTTAGGAGATTTTAAAAATAAGAAAGCTCTCCAGCCAACCCTATCAGTCATAGAATGTCTCTACTATGGGAGATATATGGTTGATGTTCAAGCAGAACATCCCCAGAAGCATAAACTGTGGTTAGTGGAAAACGGTTTTGGTCATAATCTTTGGACAAAAACCAATAAAAGCCTAGAAGGTCTTTCTGAGATAATTTATGATGCAGTCAAGAACATTAGGCCAAAATGATCTATTATAAGATTAAATTTTATCTCAACCCCTCCGGAATGGACGACCGAGAAAGGATAAAGGAGTTACATTTCTCAATACCATTATGTTAGAATAATTCAGGGTCGTACATGGAAAAACAATTCGTCTCTAAACAATGGATCGCCAAACCAGAGCATCTCGTGGATGAAAGCAATGGCGATAAACATTATACAAAGATTGGTCTGGAGAGATCAGTATACCACTCTTCTGGCTAGCAGAGAAAAAGTAATGGTTACCAGTTATAATCATCTGTCTCCAGAAAATTGTGATTTCTATAAGGCCTTAGAAATGTAAGAAATAGATGGAACTCTGGCCACCACCACGTGGATGGAGAAGATAGAAAAAAAGCAAAAGCACAAAGTATCACATGACTCAGATATGAAACCTGATGAAGGAGGTGGATACATAGACTCCGGAGCATCTTTTTATGATGAAAAACTACACAACATCAACAACAAGATGGAAGATTAGGTAAGTGGATGATGCCGACGCATAGCAATAAACAACTTTGTGTGAGATAAGAAGTAAGTGGTAGCCGACGTATAGCAACAAAAAAATTTGTGTGAGATAAGAAATAAGTGGTTGCCGACAGTAGCAGAAAAGCTCTTAAAAGAGAAAATGTTAAAATCTTATAAGCAATAAGATTCCGCATGTCTCTATTTTCAAACTTGAATTCATTTGCAGTTGGAGTTCGGCCTCTATAAAAAGAAAAGAAGCCCTAAAAAGTATTCATTCGAAAAGAGAGCAAGAAGAGCACAGCTAGTATCGAAGTGTCAGCAATCCCTCTAGAATAGTTCTTGTGAGTCGATCAGTTGTTAGTGTTTAGTATAGAAAAATAAAGTGAGTAAGTGAGAGTGTGTGTCTGGAGGCACTGTATCTTGCTGGTCACCGACTGTGGTGTGCTTTTATTTCTAGTAAGTTGGTATTTTAATTTCAATTATGAGTACCTAAACAGTTTTTAGTTTACCCAACAGTAAGGCTCTGGGTTATGTATCCGGATTTATGTTTGAATAAATAAATTTCAGCTGTTGTTCCCACATATCCGTCAGAAATTTTAAATTTTAAATTTCTATTAGTTTTAAAATTTTGTTTCACAGAATTTGTGTTTTTAATAGAACTTAAGAAACCCTGTTTATTTGCTTTATTGGAACTTAGCTAGGTTACTCTCCATACTAAGACATCAGTGATTCTGCAAGATTAGTAACCACTTAAACATAAGGTCGTTAGGTGAAAAATTGGCATGTTAAAGGCTAGTTCTTAGAATTGGTTAATAATTAAATTTTAGAATACGCAAGTAAATAAGTAAAAAATAATAATAATTAAAATCAGAATTATCAAAAAAGGGGTATTTTGGAAATTTTGTAGAATAAGAGGTGCATATTACAATTTTGTGGTGTAAATTTCAACTTCTTAAAATTTTCTCTTTCATGAGTTTTTTGTATAGATGAGTAGTTTATATTAAAAACACGTACTTGCTGAGAACACTTGACTCACAAATGTGCCTAAATTTTGTTTGGGGACATTTCATTTGTGTCTTAATTACTCTTCAAATGGTACCCACATATATATCCCTATTCATCATTATTTAGGGACACTTGTAGTGCCCCTATATTATATGTCCCTATAAACCTTATTTTTAGTAGTGGATATGGAAGTCATCTATTCTGCAATTTGATAATAGACCCTAACAAAAGATAATGAGTTGACTACCAAATGGTCTTACGGACTAAATTCTGATATTATCAAATTTTGCAATTTGATAATAGACCCTAACAAAAGATAATGAGTTGACTACCAAATTTTGAATATCGATGTTTCAAAATACTGATATTTCGACGGAAATATTGATGAAATATCGATCCATTAAATTTTTTGACAAAAACAACGGAAACTATAAAAAATATATGGAAATTTGTATTGAAACTTTGTAAGGTTGTTTTATGCTATGTTATCGATCACATGTAAGAAGAAAATATTAATAAACTCAAATATATATCAATTTATTGAAATGTTATATGAATTACTACATGAATAATATAGTTTATATTTATTGAAATATAATTTAATATATATAATTTATGCTTGAAACCTAAAATGAGGTTAGACCATCACACCCTTAAATATTATTTGTACATAATATTTCACAAAAGTAACTAAATAAAGTTTTTTAAACCATACAGAAAACCGTTGAGGTTCGAAATTCGCACTGCCTTCTTCATTATTTTGTGTAGAGTCATTGAAAGATAGGTTAGAAATAAAAAGTTGTTGATATAAAAGTAACTCTTAAAGGTAGGTTATAAATTAAAATTATGTGTTCAACATTTATATATGTTTTTTGAGAGAGAAGATGAGTAGCTCTTAAAGTAGTTGAAATAAAAAATTTGGAAGATAAGTTAGAAATAAAAAGTTGTTGATATAAAATAACTCTTGAAGGTATGTAACCGTATGTTAGAAATTAAAATTTGGTGTTGAAAATATGTGTTTTAAATTGTTGAAAATTAGTTTTTGAAGGTAGGATAAAAAATTTCTGAAAAATATCGGAAATTTTGCGGAAATATCGGTTATATCGGCGAAATATCGGAAATATCAGAAAATATCGGAAAATTTCGACGAGAAACAGAAAGAATTGAATCGAAATATTGATTCAACGGAAAAATGATAATATCAGTGAAATATCGCCCATAATATCGATTTTTGATTCCTAGTTCCTAATAACATGTTAGGCATTGGACGTCGGCAAAACAAGATTTATTTAGTAGATAGATTGTGCCCAAAACTTGTTGGCCGGTACTTTATTCACAAAGACGATATCAATGATTTTTGGCCCCCAGGAAATGAAAAAGTTTGGTGAGACTGTTGACTATCGAACTCTAAAAAGAAACATTTATTATTTATATGCATGCATGGTGTTTATATAATAAAGAATACTAAAGCCATTCTTGCCAAACAACGATCACAAGCTATAGTTAGTAGCCATGGTTGTTGAGTTAGTCCTTTTCTTCTTCCTTGTTTTGTCTATCTTCATTTCGAAAAGGTTCCTGAAAAACCACCATGGCGATCTTCCTCCAAGCCCCATGGCGTTGCCCATCATCGGCCATTTCCATCTCCTCAGCCCTCTCATCCACCGTTCCTTCCACGACCTCTCTTTACGCTTCGGTCCCATATTCTCTCTGCGCCTCGGCTCCGTCGCATGCATCGTGGTGACGTCGCCGGAGTTGGCAAAAGAATTCCTTAAAACCCACGAGCTCTCCTTCATAAACCGCTCTGGGACAACCACGGTCGAAATCATGACCTACAATGCTTCCTTTGCATTTGCACCCTATGGAAATTACTGGAAGTTCACCAAGAAGCTGATCATAAACGAGCTCTTCAGCGGCCGCAGCGTAGACAACTCTTTTGCCATCCGAAACCAAGAGTATATTAGACTTCTGAGGCTGTTGGCCAAGAAAGCCGAGACTTGCGAGTCAGTCAACCTCAGTGAGGAGCTGCCGAGACTTGCCCACAACGTCATCGGGCAGATGATGCTGGGGAAATATTCCAGTGTTTCGCGGGCGGAAGAGATGAGATCTGTTGTCCGGGAGGCGACTCAAATTTTCGGAGAGTTCAATTTCAGTGATTTTAATTGGATTTGGAAGAAATTTGATTTGCAAGGATTTCGGAAGAGAACCGAGGCTGTACATAAGAAGTTCGATGCATTGGTGGAGAAGGTGATTGCTGAACGTGAAGAGTTGAGGAACATGCAGAAGAAAGGTAACATTACAGAAGGAAAGGATGTCGAGGGATTTCTTGATATATTGCTTGATATTCTGGAGGGTGAGAGCATTGAGGATTTGGAGCTTGAATTTTCAAGAGATCATGTCAAGGGCCTAATCACGGTATAACTCACCCCTATATTAATTAGTTTCTTCTAAGCATAATTAATTCTGAACCTAACCCTAATGTTTTGTAGTATGGTCTGATATAGTGTACGTGTGTTATGCGTTTTTTTATTTTTATGAATACATGCATTTGATAATTCATAATTCTCACGTCTCATGGGTTTAATACTTAAATGTACAAATTGATGAAAATACTCACGAACGCGTGTACGTTATAACATACGTGTTATTTTTCTTACAAAAATGTATAGGGCACTGATATGGGGCCTCAATGAGGACTTAAATTTGTGGCCTCAATCTTATGTGGCATGTCATGTTATTAGGACATATCACCAATTAATAAAATCATGATAAATCATTCTTAAGTAAATAGACAATCATATCCCTCTCGATCCAAAATATTTAATTGTTGACTTTTAATACATGAATTCCTTAATTTCATCTTCATCAATACTTTAATGTGTTAGCTATGATGTATATACCATATATTCTCTATCAAATTAATTTTTTCAACAATTTTTTATATATATAAAAAAAAAGGTAAATCTAAATCGAATTTATTTTGGACGAATTATATATGTATATATTTGATTTTCTTAGACAAATTTATTTTTTCTTGGAATGAATTATATATATATATATATATTTAAATATTTATATTACGTACTGCAGTAAAAAAATAAAAGAGAAAAAAATTATAAATATGATTTTTTTAATTAAAAAATATATAATGATGGAGAACCGTTGGATCAAGAGGGATATGATTGTCTATTTCCTTAAGAATGATTTGACATAGTTTTTCTAATTAGTGATGTACGTGTCATGATGACAATACATGACACATAGGATTGAGGCCCCAAATGATTTTCCAAATGTATAATAATACTGGAGCTAACATTGCAGGTTGTAAATGATCTTTCTATTCTCTTGATCATAATATCTAAGAATCTGAACTGTTTATTATATAAAAAATTACAAATATATAAAATTTTTAACCTACAATTACCAATATTAAGATTGTTTTTTTATAATGAGTTAATGCCATTTAATCAAAAATAAGTGAAAAATTGCTCAACCCAATATTACACGTCCAAACCAAAGATTTTTAAGAAAAAGACATTTAAACCTTTAGTTCCATATCTACCACTCAATCTTTCCTCTCTCTCCCTCTGAATCTGAAACTATAACTCTCTCTCTCTCTCTGAATCTGAAAACTATAACTCTCTCTCTCTCTCTCTCTCTCTCTCTCTCTCTCTCTCTCTCTCTCTCTATATATATATATATATATATATATTCCTCCACTAAGAGATCCCTTATTTTGTCCATTTTAAGGGATTAATTATTAGACTAAATTTTTAATCATATTTTAACATCTTCACCGTTCAATTATTAGGTTTTTATGTGTAGATCATTCTTGTAAATTTTTAGCCAAAATAGTGATCGTTAATGCATCTAACTAAATGAAATCAATGGACGTATGAAATCTGTCAAAGCTGAACCGTTCATGTTTTTATTTGTAAATTTTAATTTTGAATGCTTAAATGATTATCAAATTGAATGAAAATTTACAGACATGATCTACTCATATAAACATGAAAGTTGAACGGTAGAGATGTTAATATGTTATCGAAAAGTATATTAAATGATCGAGCCCTCAAAATTGGTAAAATAAGGGATCCCTTAGTGGAAGGGGTATATATATATATAGACACACACACCCTCAAAAATGTATCAAATGGTCATTTATTGTTTAAAAATTACCAATAACAGGTTTCCATCTATTTAACTAACAAGAATTAATTCATAAATTACGAAATTACTCTTTTTACGACACTACTGCAAGTCAGTAGCATTATGTTATTATAAGGGTCAGTAGTATCACCTCATTTTTTACGGTCAGTAGTGTTATGCTAATTTATGGATTGTTAGCTATTGACATATCCTAAAATATATATTTACATTCAGTGTACTGCTACTGACCATGAAAAATCACATAATGCTATTGACCCTAAAAAATCGCGTAATGCTATCGACTCTCAAAATCGCGTAATACTACTTACCCTTAAAAATGTCGTAAAAAAAGTGAAAAAACAATTTTGTGATTATTTTTTAACGGATTATGTTAGTTAAATAGATGAAAACATTTTAGTGATGAATTTAAAAAACAGACTTACTATTGATAATTATGAATTCAAAAGTGTAGTTATTGGTGAAAACCCCTTAATATTTTATAAAAGTGAGGAAGGTTTTCTTTGCAGGATATGTTCGCGGCTAGCATAGACACAACTTCCATTGCAATGGAGTGGGCGCTAGCAGAGATAATCAATCACCCAGAGGTGCTGAAGAAAGCAAGGGATGAGATAGATCGAGTCATTGAAAAAGGACGATTAGTCGGAGAATCGGATGTTCCAAATCTTCCTTATATCCAAGCCATCATGAAGGAAACAATGAGGCTACACCCACCATTAACCACTGTTGCAAGAATATGTGTAGAACAATGCAAGGTTGACAAATATGTCATTGCCAAAGACACAATGTTGTTCATAAACAACTGGGCCATCGGAAGAGATCCTAAGAATTGGGAAAAGCCATTAGAGTTTCGTCCCGAAAGGTTCTTACAACTCGGTGGGAGCGATAAGGCCACTGCAATAGATTTAAGAGGGCAACATTTTCAGTTTCTTCCATTCGGATCTGGAAGAAGGATGTGTCCAGGCATAACCTTAAGCATGAAAATGTTGCCTGCACTACTTGCAGCTATGATTCAATGCTTTGATTGGAAAGTTGTTGGGACACATTGCAAGAAGATGGATAGTGAGAACAATGTTCTTAAAATGGATGAAAAACCGGGATTCACGACTCCTAGGGCATATGATCTTGTTTGTGTTCCAGTAGTCCGCTTCGACCCCCGTAGTATTCTTGATCCATGAAATGAGATTTACCAGTATAATAATCTCAAACTGTGTCCGCTTATCGTCTGAATTATAAGCTAGTGTACTCAAGTTATATCCACCGCCCACCACCCACCACCATCCAAGTACCCATTCATATAGCATTCAACTTACATGAATGTATATGTAGTCTTTGAATTGAATAAAAAGGCCCCGTTTGGGGAAGCTCAACTTGAAACATAAAAATGCCATGTTCTTTGGTTGTACTCGTGTGTGGATTATATTTGTAATTTTGTTTTACTTCATTAAATAAATAACAATGTCTATGCTTGTTGCATTTGATTTTGATTAATTTATTAGTTTCGGTTGCTATTACCTATGGGAGAATAACGAGATAAATAAATCTATTTCATCTGGCCAATTTGAATTAATTTTTTTTTTTAAAAAGACGCGCTGGCATTTGATTCCAACCATCTTTACACTGGAAAACAAATTATTTCCTTCCCGCCACCATGTTCCATTCAACAGCCAAATCTCTAAACCAACAACAACCCAACCTTCTCCTCCATTGGATCAACCTCACAAAGTTCCAACCATACCACACTCTCAGCCGACCCAACAAACCCAACCCTAAGCCTCGCCGCGAACAACGCCCTCACAGAGACGCCGCAAAGCTCCGCAGAAAGGCCATACCTTTCGTCTCCGATGTCAAACAAACTCACGACCCACAAGACGCCTTGTCTCTCTTCCGAGAGTACCACGAAATGGGCTTCAAACACGACTACCCTGCTTACTCTGCCCTCATCTACAAGCTCGCTCGCAATCGAGACTTCGAAGCCGTCGAGACCATTCTAAGCATTGTAAAAGACAGAAACATTCACTGCAAAGACAACCTTTTTATTGCTCTGTTTCAACACTATGCGAAAGCCGATTCGGTTGAGAAAGCCATTGAGCTTTATAATCAAATGGGTTTGGGTTGTTATAACTGTGTCCCTACATTGCAGTGTTTCAATTCTCTGCTCAATGTGGTTGTCGACAGTGATCGGTTTTCCGATGCCGAGGAGATTTTCGGTCGGTGTAGTAAGATGGGTTTTCGGCCGAATTCGATTTCATATAATATAATGATCAAGGGGTGGTTGAAGAGAGGTGAAGTGGAAGAAGCACGGAAGGAGAAAAGTGCAGCCGAGTGTTGTGATGTATAATAGTCTGATAGGGTTTTTTAGTCGAAAAGGTGAGTTGGAAGAAGCGAGTGGTTTGTTTGAGGATATGAGACAGAAAGGGAAGTACCCGAATGCGGTAACGTATGCATTATTGATGGAGGGCTTGTGCGTGGTGGGGAAGTTTGATGAAGCAAAGAAAATGATGTTTGATATGGCGTACCGGGGTTGTAAACCAAAGCTTGTGAATTATGGTGTTTTGATAAGTGATTTGGGAAGGAGGGGGAAGATTGAGGAGGCACAGTCTTTGCTGCAGGAAATGAAGAAGAGGCGGTTTAAGCCGGATGTTGTGATTTATAATATATTGATTAATTTTCTGTGCAAAGAAGGTAGGGCTGCAGAGGCTTATAAAGTCTTGATTGAAATGCAGGTTGGAGGATTTGATGCTAATGCGGCGACATATAGGATGATGGTTGATGGGTTTTGTCAGATTGAGGATTTTGAGGGAGGGCTGAAGGTTTTGATTGCAATGTTGAAAAGTAAACACTGTCCTCGGTTGACAACATTCGAGTGCTTGGTTACGGGACTTTTGAAGTGCGGGAATGTTGATGCTGCTTGTTTTGTCTTGGAGGAGATGGAAAACAGAAATATGCAATTATGTTGTGAAGCTTGGGAAGCACCAGTTGTGGATGCTTGTGGTAAGGATATTATTGCAGGTGAGATTATGGCTGAAGTCATATCTGCCTACTAATGGTTGTCAAGGATGAGACGATCGCAGCCATTTTTTCATCACTTTTGTTTCTCTTTCAGGGATGATACAATTCAGACATAGACTATTGGCACTTTGACAGAATGACCGTTGCATACAATGATATGAGCAGTTTTAACATTCACTGGGCTTGGCAACAGTAAACTAATTAATTTTCATCCACCAGAGAAACATGTTGTTCCTTGGCCCTTAGCTTAGAGCAAAAGTGGTTCCTTTTGGGTAATAGGAAGGTGAAGATAAGAGTGTTTGATGTGTTTACAGTGTCGGCTTAGGCGCCCTTGAGAACTAAGCTATGCCCACTGGTGGTTCAGGGGAGAGAGGAACTGAAGAAGTTTTGGTAAACAACATGTTATGAACTTCATGGATTTTTTACTCTGATTTCCATGTCATGGTCTCAGCAAGCTATTGTACTGGTGGTTGTTACTCTCAAAAGTGGTTAAGTGCTCAGTCAAACCCAGCCAAACTGTAAGGCTTCGGGGAACAGAGGAGGCTTTGTTGACGTGTTACATTGTTGATGCAAAGTCTAGTTCCTGATCGATTCTAGTTAGTGATGCTTGTGGTGCAAATAGAGGATTCCATGGGCATGCAAAATGAAAAGCCATTTGTATCTGGTATCTACATGTGGACTTGAGGAAAGAGTGAAAAGCTTTGATACAATTTGTAGATAACTTCATTGTTAGCGTCAATAAACAACTGTTAATTTAGAGGTAACTAGCTGAAGCAGATGTTTAACTCATATGGAACATGCATATCTTACAATCTCAAATCTGTTTCAAATATTGTTCTTCAACAAAAAGTACCTTGCATTAACTCAAGGAAATGGAAATACTGAAATAATAGATTATTTCTTAGCTATTTCATGTTCTGCGGAATAACTGTTAAAGAGGAGCTAGAAGCAATAAATTAGTCTTAATTTCCTCTACTATCAGCATACATGCATCTCTTAATTGGCTCGGAACATGTGAACCAAGAATGTAAGTTTGGGACACTCTTTAATCAGCTCTAAAACACAAGCATCCCCTACTTGCAGCCCATTTGCCACTGCAAACTTTGTCCAACCGCCGCATATTCTTGCATAATCTTTGTTCATGCATTTGCTGACAGTGCACCTAGCAGACCAGGTCCTCCCATTTGCATTCTGTAGGTTGATTTTGCTAGTAGTGCCTGCTGCGCAGATATTTTTAATCGCGAAGGCTGTATTAATTTTCTGCACACAATAGGAAAAGAAGAAATGTATGTAAAGGAAGCCAAATATGCATCTTCTCCCACTTTAAGCACTGGGGTTCTGAACAAAGAGCATACCAAACCCCTTGTCAGGTAGGAGTTTCGCATTCTGACAGCAAGACATGGATGGTTGCATTTGATCCTCTTAGCTCTTATAAAGGCGTCACCACTTCCTGTCCGATTCCAAGATTTAACTCCATGGTATGCCCCAAATACAATATATTATACCTCAAGAAAACATCTAAATGCTCACTATTTATATATTATACAAAATTATAAGTACCTCTACTAAGCTGGCTTGGTTTGAATGGATAATCTATCTCCAACATCTCCTTATTGAAAATACGAACTTGGAAACCTGAATCAACACCTTTGTGGGTGAAGAATATGAAGCATCCTTCTTCTAGGGAATAAAACTCGGCAAATTCTAGCCATCCCTTTTTAAACCAAACGCTGCCTTTGCTCCTTTTGAGTTCCATTGGCCACCTTTCTCCATTCGGATCAGTGAGGACTATTGAGCGTCCAAGAAACTCTTCATAGTTGCTCGCAACATAACCTTCAATTTCCTATAATGAACAAACTCCTCAATGATGTACAGCATGAAACACATATGTGCAGCTAACAGCATATACAGAGAAATCAGATGATCATTTAAATTATCCCCAAAACAAATTTAGTTTTTAACATACAGAAACACACATGCTGTGTTAAATCATCGAACATGCTTCTGATATGCTTCGTTTAACTGTTTTACTCAGTCAGGCAAGCTAAGCATAACTTCTCTTCGAAGAAGGGAAAGGCATGGTTGAACAAGACGGTGGACAAGTAAATTTAAACTGAAGAATAATTGGTAAGAAATAAAAATCATACTTCCATTAACAGTACAAGAGTATATATACATGTTGAGAACATGAAAAGCTTCCAACTTTGAGGTCGAAACAAGATGAGAGATGCAGCAACGGTTTTAAAAACAAGATTATGAGAAAAATGAAGCACATGTTTAAACTTACAAGCATCCCATCTTCAAGAGCCTCATCCACAACAACCTTGAAGAAGCTTGGAGAGGCAACTCCGTTAGCACTGCTCTTTCTCCTATTCGAAGACGCCATCACAACTCACAAGTATACAACAATAGAAACTATGGGGGCTTTTGCTTGAGAGGAGAAAAATGAGAGAGAGAGAGGAGAGAGAGAGAGAGAGAGAGAGAGAGAGAGCTTAAAACAGATTGTTTACAATGGACTCGTCAATACATTTATTGGCCTTCCTGCATTCTTCGTACTACAAGGTGTAAAAGCTGTGCAGAGATCTTGTGTACAAAAAGGTTGCTGAAATAAATTTCTAATGTTTTAAATGAATAAAATTCATAGATCGAAATTTGTTTGGCCTTGAGAGTGCATAGAAAAGAGTTAATGGGTGGTGCAGTAAGGGTAGAAGATACCTCAGCTTTTGAAAACCCCAAAGAAAAGAAATGTCAATTCAGTGTAGCATCTCTTCTGATAGCAGTAAGGATTAATATGCAGTACTTAGACATCTCTGTATGGTCCAATGTCTTATCACAACAGCGACAACAACAACAACAAAAGAAGATAAAGATACAAATGGGTCCAAACCAGCATTTGAAGTAGGTTTCAAAGCTTTGGGTTGTGAATTTTAGAAGTATAGGATCAAATGTGGAAACATCAAGACAAGTTTCTGAAGTTTATAGTTTGTGGATGAAAGAAAATAAATATGAAAAAGGTGAAACTTGGTCATGAATAAATCATAAAAGATACCAGACTATAAATCAAAGCACCAGACGAATACTAGAAATGCAGACATCTGTTCCATTTTATAATTTTGATCAAGGATGTTATTGAAATAATTTCATAGAATATATATTGATATCCCCAACTTGTATCATCTTCTCATCGATCAAACAAAACCAGAATCTTCTCAAGAACAATCATATTCATCAGTGTGCTTTTGCCTTGTTTTTTCAAAGAGGACCCAGAACAGAAGCAGACATCTTTTTTTACTGCATGGTTTATACTATACAACAAAATCAAAATGTAATGGCCTTTGGTGCAGAAAAATTACAGAAGAGTGACTGACTGTATAGTGTGGCCTTGAATGAATAGAACATAGGGAGTTAATGGGCATCTTCCTAACCAGTGGAACACAATTGATTAATGAGAGTTTAATTTAATAATGTGCAGAAATGTGCTGTGCAGAAATCCGCATAATTCAATGCAACATATACAAGGGTAGAAAAGAAAGGGATGCATACAGCTTTTGAAAAGGCAAAGAAAGGAAATGCCATTTTAGTGCAACTTCTCAGTTTTGATTCAGAATCTTGTAGCAGACTGTAAAACTATGCACTCTATTATCCAATGTGTGAAGAAGAAAAACTCAAAAAAATAAATACATAATAAAAACAAGAGATCTTCTTTTCTGCTCAAAGAAACAAGAGATATCTATCTCTCTATGATGGTAAAAAGGAGTGGGTAAACTCATGGTGGTGCAATTATGAATTGTAGAAGTACAGAAAACAGTGAAAATATATATATGGTGGAAACGATGGAGCTTTTAGCTTCTTCTTGCTGGAAGAAGCCATTTCAGTAGATCACTGTTTATTGTTACCTTCAAGGATTAAAAATTAATTGGTGAGAGAGGCTATATGAAGAGACAGCATTTATCAACAGAACTGAGAAGCAAAGCTTTCAATTTATCTTTGTTTCTATCAATGAGTCCTTTACTCTATGATTTTTCCCAAATGCAAAAAGGAGGTTTTTTTCCCAAAGGCATATGAATTCTAGTTAAGAAAACTACCATAAAAGGTGTTAAATCCAATGTAAAAACCAAACCAAAACTTTTGAAGGAGAGAAAATAACTACAATGTTTAATCTTAATAGCATGTCACATCAAGATACCAGTAGGTGTAGGAGCACAATATGATTTACAATCTATCATTAAAGTTCCCACACTATTCTAGAGTTTAGGTATATCTAATTATCTTTTGACCTAAAGACACAGACAGCTATATCTAGGGGTGGGCATTTGATTCCGAAATTCCGATTCCGTCCTGTTTAAAATCTCACGGGACGGGACCGGGATCAGCTAAATGAATCCCGTCCTGTCCCGTCCCGTATAAATATAAAATTAAAATAATTATATTATATATATTTTAATTTGATCTCAGCCGTTAATATCATAAAAACTAAACAAAACATCAACCGTTAGCCTCTCACTCCTCGAATCCTCTCGTCCTCTCAGGCTCTCACTCTCTCTCTTAGACGCTCTCCCTCACCTCTTTGGCTCTCCGTCACTTCTCTCTCACAGAGTCACGCTCTCCCTCACCTCACCCTCAGATCCCTAGCCCAAATTCTCGATCCTCAAACCGTCAAACGCGCTCAGATTCTCAATCCTTCGACAAGGAGCCCAGCTCATCTGCCGCCAGTACCGGCGGCCTCGGCTTCGTCTTCTTTCTCTCCAACCAGATTTGCAAGCTCCTCAACCACCTCGGCCGCTCTTTCTTCCTCTTCCGCCTCTTCCACCACGAGGTCCGCTCCTCAACCACTCATCTCTGATCGCTTCTTCTCCTCCTCCACCGCCTCAACCATGTCGCCTCATCTACCTCTGCTTCACTTCCCTTTCCCTCCTCTCCTTTCCCTCCTCCGCCGCCGCATCACTAGTCTCCAAGGACTTCGCCGCCTCAACCTCAGTCTCCAAGTCTCCTTGGTCGCTTTTTTTTTTTTTTTGGTTTTTGGGATTGTGGGTTTTGATTCAGTATGGGATCCCGTTTTGGTCCCGGTCCCGTCTCAGTTCCGGCAAGATCTCGTGCCTGGCGGAATCACTTTTAAAAAAGTATAATCCCGTGCCCTCCCTTCCCGTCCCGTTTAAAGTCTCACGGGATCAGGTGAATCCCGGCCCGCCCCGGCCATGCCCACCCCTAGGTATATCAAATTCCGATAACTAGCACACCTCCCAGACTGTAAGCAATCCCCTACAGAAGATACAAATCTTTAGAAGTTCTATTCTAACTTGAGAATAATAGCAAGGAGTTTGCAATTTGTTTGGTAAAACATTTGAGAGACAAAAATGCTACTGAGTTTTTTCCATGATCAGTAATATTAATTTTTTTTTTGACCGACTCAGGTGTTGAGCTATTCCCTAGCTACTCCACAATGATGTCGGTTAGTTAAAATAGAGGTTCTTCTGGTCTGCAGGACTTGTAAAGGTATGCTCATAGACAACAGGGAACATATGATTCTACTAAGAATATGAGCTTTCCGTAACTATTAGAACCTCTTGATGTCCAGACGTCCAGTTCTTAGAACTGATGAACTTTACTATGCAATGGAGCACAGAAGGCACAAGATAGAGCTGACAGAAATTAGTGTTATACACTTTGGTTTCAGATAGTGCAGCAAAGGTCCTAAAATACTAAAATAGTAATATGCCCTAAGCTCGATATATATGAACTGTAAATGTAATTTTTGGTTGCTGCTTTATCATCTAAAGAACAATTTCATCCCCGACTTGCAGATGATTGTCCCGTACAAATTTTTTCCAACCGCTATGAATTCTTGCATAATCATAGCCTCGCGCATGCTTCTTGACACTGCACTCCGCAGACCAAGTTTCTCCATTTGGAATTCGGAGGTCCACATTCCGCGTTTCACCGCTTCTGCAGATATATTTTTTGGCGAAGGATGAAGGTATTTGCTGCAAACATCAGTAGAGATGTATAAGCATAAAGTGTCAAATATTTCTGTTTTCATTACACAGAATTTTGGATTTGTTGAAAACTTCTTACCAAGTGGTGTTTTACGTATGTGGGGTGGACCTTGATGGCACAAAATGGAGAGTTGGATTGGAAAGTATCAGCTCTTGAAAATTTAGCACCATCTCCTGTCGATTTTTGATCATGTAACTCCATAAAATGTCTCACAAGAATTAACAGAATCCGAAAAAGATATTCTAAATGCGTGCAAGTGAAACAAAGAAACAAATGTTCATACATACCTCCACTTAAATTGGGTACTTCAAGGAGTTCAAGCTGACTTGATTTATGTGGATAGTTGATTTCAATACGATTTTTATTAAAAATGCGTACATGAAAACTGGAATCAACACTTTCATAGCTGAAGAACAAGAAGTATCCTTCTTCTAGGGAGTAAAACTTCGCAAATGTTAGCCAGCCCTTTTCTAACCAAGTACTGCTATCAGACCTTGTCAATTTTATAGGCCACATTTCTCCATTCGGAACCTTGAGGAGTACTGAGCGTGCCAGGAAATTTCTGTACTTAATCGCAACGAAACCTTGGATTTCCTATAATTAAGAACAACACCAAATTGTTATGATGTAAATATGTAGGATACAGGAACGTAGATGTAGAGTAGATGTAGAGTGTAGACAGCATTGTTGTGCAGAAAAAGAGAAAGAGGAAGTAGAGCATTTATACCAAATCCAAAAAAAATATATATATATAAAACAAAAAGAACCAATCAAGTTGAAGCTAACTTTACTCGATCAGGCGAGCAAAGGGGGAGAAAATTTGGAGCTAAATCAAGAGGAGAAATAGTCGTCGAAATCAGCCAAAAAAACGCAAATGGACTGTAACTTCCATGGCAGTTACAGTTACATTATAACAAGCTATAGCTTTCCAATTCCCGAACCTCAAATTTTAACTTCCATGGCCTCTGAGCATTATAAATTGCTTTGAATTCAAGTCTTTCTTGTAATTGGGATGTAACCTCCAGACTTTTAAGCAATTGTTCAGTGCAAACTGTGTAAGTTTCATGTTTCAAATTCAGTAAAGGATCTGATCAGAAGAACCCCAAATCCAGATTGCCTTAGAGGACAAACCACACAAGCACACAGTCAAGAAATCAAGTAACAGCAGAGGCAAACCATTAATTAGCCAGAAACCAAGTTGTAAACACTTCAATTTTCCAATAGTAACCATGCATAAGCAGCCAACTCACAGACAAGTGATTACACCGTAAATCTAACCCAAGAGATTCTTACTTTGCTTAAATTATTTAAAAGTTGATTTCCTGTTCCTATAAGTTCAAAGCAGGAAGAGTTCAGAACAAAAGACCAGAATAAGAATAGGACAGAAGAAACATGATCATAACCAAATTAATAAGTTTCTTCTATTGTTTTACGGAGATAAAAGAATATGTAAAGGTTTCCACTTTGATGCTCAAATGAGATCAGAAACATTGTAAAGTTTTCCACTTTACAAGGTTAAAGGTCTGAGCTTACCAGCTTCCCATCTTGAAGAGCTTTCTTGAGAACAACCTTGAAGAAGGCTAGACTCTCCTCCTGAATGGCAAGACATTTACCCTTTGGTTCAATTGTTTTCTGTACTTCAACGGTGAAATAGAAAACAATGGGAGAGGCTTTATATATGTAGAGAAGGCCTTGGGTTAGCTAAGAACAGGGCTCGATGTATTTAGTTATCAAAGTGATTATAGATTTTTTACTCTATTTGTGAGAAGCAAGAAGTTTTTTTCCAAATTATTACGACTCAACTTTGTATCTCTCACATTACTACATTTATTCTTTTATGAAGGTAATCAACCAACCATACCAACTGTTTCTGCAACAATAAACAATCTGTAGCACAACCAATAAGAGTAGATGCACCATTAACTATCTTGCATAATCTGTAGGAGTTGTACAAAAACGTGCCAGGAAAAATTAATTGCAAAGGATGAGATTTTTGAATGATTTTTACTCTGTTTCTTTCTCGGAAGCAAGAAGACTTTCCCAAATAGGTATGAAAGTAGTACTTGGAAAAACCAAAACGAAAGGCACTAGCTAAAGGCCTATTTGAGATACTAATCCCCCTTACTCATCACTGCAGAAGCTGTTAGAACCAATCGCATACAAACAGTTTTTATATATAAGTAAATACTATTAATTCTACTAACAACAATCAAACAAACTAAAATCAATAACGAAATTGAATTAGAAATTTACTGACTTGATCAGATTGAGGCCTGCTTAGCAGTGTCCTTAGACAGAAATTCGTCCCTACTTGTGCTGTAGTTTCAGACGTCTATCTAGAGGATTCAACAATCTAAACAAGTTCTTGCACAAGAACTTGTTTCTGGCGAATTTACTTTATGTTTCTCTGAATAACAGAAGAAGAAGAAGAGAAGAAAAAATCTTGTCTGAACAACAAAGACCAACTACGTATATATAATAGTCAAAATGAAAAGATATGTCTGACCGAACAGTTATAACTGTTCCGAACAGTTGTAACTGTTCCTCAGATAATATCAATTTCAATTTTCAAAAATAAAATAAAATATTTTCAAATTTAATTAACAGAGCCCAAGGCCCATCTTTTGACTATTTAAATATATATTTAATTTATGTGTAATTCCATTGAAAATCCAATAGAAAAGCCTACAAGCCCATTCTCTCACACTTCACCCATTTAATAGACTAAATGGGTTAGTTCTTATAAATGCAAAAACTCTTTCTACTTCTTCAATGTGGGACTAAAGAAGTTCCTATAGAAACCTGCATGGTTTGTACGCCAAAGTTTAAGTGGGTGACAGAATTGCACTGATGAGTGATGCTGATAAGCTTCATGAATCATGTCATAAATCGAGCTGATAGATATAATAATCCAAATATAATATCATAGTGAGCAGGTCTCGGCCAAATATAATAATCAAAATATTTTGTATTGGAAAAGTTCAAGATAAACGTAAAAGAATTCATCGATCCTGATCATATAATCGATAATTAACCTTCTCAAGATCATGATCACTACAAAAGAAAGTTTGTGCATGTATATAAATTTGCATCTCAAGTTCATGAAAATTGTTCACAAGAGAAAGTTTCATTCTTTCCCTGCAAGAACTACTCATGAGTCATGACTGCCCCATAAGGGTGAATTGGGAGAAACTTGCAGCTATCGTGTTTGATGCATGAAATGTACAAAAGTGAACTACCCTATCAGACATAACATATGCCCAAATGGCCGAATGATGGAAACTATGAACCTAACAAATGCAGCTAAGTACAAAAAGGATAATATGGCTCATATTATGAAAGTAGAACATCCACAACTGATAGTACGAAGTATGAACCTAATTTCGTTGCAGATCTTGGTGGTTTGGGACGTTGCTTCCCCATGATCTTGGAGGCGGACGGTGGATCTTATTCCGGTGGTGGTCGACGTTGGTGGCGCGCAGAGGTCTTCGGTGGATCTTTGCTGTTCTCTCTCCGTGTGATAGTCTGCTTCTTGAGGTCCAGTGGGCTGTACGTTCGGCCAGGGATCTCTTTCGGCCCAGCTCGGAATTTTTATTCCTTTTTCCCCAAGTCATTTTGGTTTTCTTTTGTTTTCTTTGACTTTGTTTGGTTAATTGGGCACTGATATAGGGTCTCAAAAATTTAGGCCTCAAACGCCTCAATCTTATATGTCATGCCATGTTACACAGACACATCATAATTTTAGATAAAATTATGCCATATCATTATGAATTAAAAGACAATTATAGTTTCTTACCTATTTAATCACTAGATTTCATGAGGTATAATGAAAATTTCACTTTTGTTTAAGGAAGGTTAATTCTGTAACCTCCGTGATGTGCTTTTACCTAATTAGACTAGAAATCTAGAATCTTTAGTAGATAGAGAATCCCAGATTTACATGAATACTTGATGTAATGCCTATATAAATCCCTCATTATCAATCAATAAAATCACACTTTGCTTATCCTTTGTTTCTCCTACAACACATTATCAAGCATGTTGCTCTTAGCCTGTTGTCTAATAGGCCTCAGAAAAGAAAAAAAAATTATGTTTCCCCGCTGCCAAGTCGATTTTCTGCCAACCGATAGTCCTGCTCAACAGCCTAGTCCTTTCCGTGTCTAGAATTTAACATCTTTTATAAAAGTTCCGGCTTTCTGAACTTTCAATACTTGAGATTTTGTCTTTCGTCCGAGACATTTTCGTGTCCCTGCTACCTCATTCTGATTCTTTCGCTTCTCGAGACGGTATACGAGGATTTCATCACCTCGGTACCACTGTTTTTGGGGTAACTGTGATGTTACCAGCCACCGTTATGCTTGTGACTGTGATGTCACTGTGAACCATAACGTATATTTTTCAAAAGAAAACAAAGGAAAGATATCGACTGTGACTTGAAGTCACACTTAGCATCAATTTATATGACTATAATATATCTTGACACTGTTCTAAAAGAAAATCAAACTTGATTAGTATTTAAATTACTAATGTCTCCTTATTTGTGTTTTGTAGATGGCTGATACTTAGCGTCCAAAATTTGACATCTTGGATGTCCAAGGCAAGGAATACAAGAAGTGGGTCTTTGATGTTGAGAATACTTTCATGGGAAAGAGATTCACGGCCACCATATTCCCTCCACATGATGAAAATCTACAAGCTTCTCTTAAACAAAAGGCTCAACCCCTGATGTTTCTCAAGCGCCACATCCAACGCTCATGAAGCAATATCTGAGAAAAACATATCCCAAAGAGCTATGAGACATTCTTAAATATCGCTTCGACAATGTGCATGATGCACAACTTCCTGACTTATTGTCAAATTGGGAGCAAATCCGCTTATTGGACTTCGAGACAGTCCATGAATATCATCAGACTATGCTCAACCTACAGTCTGATTTGAGCTTTTGTCGTGTCGAGAAAATTGACAATGATATTATGGAGAAGACGTTCAAAACGTTTTCAAAATCCACGTCCATATTGTCGCATCAGTACCGCGGCCTTCTTGAAAAGGGCACCATCATGACATTCAGTGATCTGATGAATGTGCTCCAACAATTTCGGCTCCAAGCGTCGTGGCCACGCATCCAATCAAGCTTTGGCTCCTTGCTTCAAATGTGGCTCCAGGAATCATATTCAGTGTGATTGCAAAGCTAGTAGATATGTCCAAGCTGCCTACAAGAAACACAAATAATACATGGCTCAAGAAGCCAGAAGAAGATGATGAGGAAGATACTCAACTCACCATCGATAACTTCCAACCTACCAAGAAACGTAGGACCAAGGAATATGATACTCCACATTATGAATAAGTTTTTAGACTTATGATTCATGTTCAAGTTTGATTACATTGTTATTTTTGGCTTGTTTTTAGTTATAGTTCACGACTTTGTTCGATAAGTCATTGTTTAGAACATCCTTGATGTACCTTTTTAAGTTGTCATCAATAATATTTCTCTTATTCAAAGAATGAAACGAGATCTATACATCCCCTTATGAAAGCATTTCATTTTTCAGTGCGTCAAATTTTAAATGGCATAATCACTTTGAGTTCACCACAAAATTGGTGATGTTAACTCATATCGAAACAAAATCACAAAGCAAACCGCGACAAGACATTCCCTTGGCAGCATGCCTGGGGAGCATGCCCACGACAGCATGCCCTCAGCAGCCCACCTCAACAGCCTGCCGGCAGCCTTGGAGCTCTGCTGTCGACACGCACCCATGTGCAGCCGACCGGCACCTCCACTACCGATCCGACACAAATAATAATAATAATAATAATTTTTTGTCACGACATCGCCTTGTCTTCGAACTTGATATGCTTCGGACACAGGCCAACCTTAGCATCGGATTGCCTTACACACGATCATCTTTGGCCTTGGTCGTTTTTTTTATGGCTATATAAGAAAAAGAAAAAAAAAAGAATTTTTTTTTTTATGTTTCCACAGTGCCAGCTCAAATTTTCGCCAACATCTATAATGTAGAGCTGATAAATACTTACATCGTTGGCCCTTAAGACACCTTGTTTTGTGATGATATATTTCCCTCCACACCCTCAAAGGTATCAAGTTCCGATTATATTCATGAGTATCCGCCGTGTCTTATATTTGACTTAATTTACATTGATTTTGTAGATGTTTCATGGCGAGATCGAGTGTTTGTTGGACTGTGCAACAACGCACACCATTCTCTGGAATCGGCAACTGTTTACGGATTTTATGCCATACGGATCGTCGCTATCAACGATGACTGGAACGGGACTGATTGTAAAAGGTCGAGGTCCTGCCAAATTCTTCTTGCCTAACAGCACAGAAATTAGATTATCTAACGCTCTATATGCGTCGAAGGCGCCCATAAACCTTACTCACTTTTAAGGATGTTCGTGACAACGATTATCACCTCAACACTTATGTTGAAGATTGAACTGAATATCTGTTGATAACCTCCACTCAAAATCTGCGTACTCATATTGTGGAGAAGTGTAAGCGTGTTCGAAACGGAATGTATTTCACAACCATTTGAGCCATTGAATCCAATGTGGTTATCTTATGTGATATCAATGCTTACAAACCAGTCGTGATATGATGATTTGTATTTTTCAAATCACAGAAACGAAAAAGAGATCAGCACTACGAAGAACATGTTGCCGATACCCTCTCGTCTCCAAGGGGAGGACCGGCCAACCCTTTCTTCTCATACCTCTGTGGCGATGTCCAATGCTCATTGCTCGTTTTGTAAAGCTTGCTCACTAGCAAAACTTCAAGCAAGACCATTTTTTATTATTGACACGAAACAAAATATTATGTTCTTACAAAAAAATCCAAGGTGATATATGTGGACCTATAACACGAGAGTGCGGACTATTTAGATACTTTATGGTTCTGGTTTATGGATCAACGCGTTGGTCACACGTCGCATTATTGTCTACGAAAAATGTTGTATTTGCTAAACTCCTAGCTCAGATTATAAAGCTTCGGGTCCACCACCTCGACAATCCGGTTAAGTCAATCAGACTGGATAATGATTATGCTGGAGAGTTTACGTCCAATTGTTTTGACGACTATTGCATGTCAGTTGGGATTGAAGTTGAGCATCCCGTGCGCACCCCACGTTCATTCTCAGAATGGTCTTGCAGAAGCAGTCATCAAGAGACTTCAGCTTGTTGCTCGGTTTCTCGTTATGGCCACTAACTTGCCGGTTGCGGCATGGGGATATGCAATACTACATGTAGCTACGCTTATTAGTCTACTACCCACAGATAGCTAACCATTTAGTGCGTAACCAGCTGGTAACTAGTTACGAGCCTAACATTTCGTATCTACGTACTTTTGGTTGTGCCGTATATGTGCCGATCACGCCTCCACTGAGTACCAAGATGGGTCTTCAATGACGATTAGCTATTTACGTTGGATATAAAGCACCAACGATTGTCCGATACATAGAGCATACGACATGTGATCTGTTTATTGCAAGATTTATATATTCACTTTGATGAGACATCATTCTCGCTATTAGGGGGAGATGGGAACGCATCCATCTTAAAGGAACGCGAGAAATTGACGTGGTTCTCTCCCACTATGTCTCATTATGATCCATGCACGTCTCAGTGTGAGACGGAAGTACAACGCATATTGAAACTACAAAAGGTTGCGGATTCGATGTCCGAGTACTCCTTTACCGAAATCGCAAAAGTGACAAGATCAACCACACATGCTGCGAATGTACTTGCCAGGCTCAACGTCCCTCAACATGGATGACAACCACGCGCTGCTAGTCTCGAGACCCGTGTCGTCGGCAACCTAAGCTCGGCCTCCTCAAGTGGAGAGCCGACATCGACTTCGGATCCCCAAGGAAGAGGGGGTGACCATTTGGTTCCAAGGATACTGTACCTAGGAAGAGGATATGTGTTCTGGTACAAAGCGATCCGCTCATCATCGATACTGTGATGTTGTCACACGAGATTGTCTCTGACTATAGCTATGTCCAATAATCAACTCTGAATCATCTGGGAAACGCCTCAGACTCACCGTTGATGTTAGAGAACAAGGAAATCTCACTAAACTTCTTATGCATGCACAATCTTATGGAAAAGTCTTCCATGTATATCGATGATGCATTCGCCTACGCCGTT